>CM035444.1:11653805-11711305 GCA_020310875.1 Ceratopteris richardii
CCTCGAGCTTGAGGAGTATTAGAAGTATCATCCTACCAATTTTCATAATTTTTAGACTTTGTTTGAGCCCTCAAATAAGCCCTGGAACCTAATTTTAACTAGGCCGGACACTAGGTCTGGACAGGGCCAAAACTACTCAAAAAACTATAAAAAGAGCTTGAGAGCTCATTTTTGGGGTTAGCTTGTTAGAGAATAGGGCTTTTGTAAGAGAGTTCCTTTGCAGTTGAAAGCTTTCCATTGTTCCTCTCTTTGATCTTACCGTGTGCACGTGTGTGTGTGTATGTGTGTGCATGTTAGTGTGCATTCACTCACGCACTTGTGCCTTCACTTGCTCATGGTCTTCATACCGTTCCTCACATCTTTGCGGATTGACAAGTAAAGGAGGTGGTGCTTACGCTTGAGCTACACCAAATTTTGGCGCCGTTGCCGAGGAGAGAGCTTCGAGGACGAATGTTGTGATGGTAAGATTGCATTTTCACCATTTTCACACCATTTTTTATGCATTATTGTGTGAGGAGGAGTTAGGAGGTGCAAGGGAGAGCAAGCGCCTGTGTTTTTTCATGATTTTCTGCACATACGGAGCTCACCTTTGCTCGGCACTCAGAAATTTGAATTTCCCGCCAAAAAACACGATTCTGACTAAAAATCACGATTTTCATAAAATTCAAATTTTTTCAAAAAAATACGAATTTCTATTTCCTGCCTAAAAGCTTTTTGAAAAGAACACGATTTTGGGGTCATTCTCAGAATCGCGATTCTCTGATTGTGCTCAAAATTGCGATTCTCTAAATTTCTCAAAAAACATGATTCTGAGCAAAAACACGATTTTCAGTTGGATCAAAATTGCAATTTTCACAAATCATGATTTTCATCCAAAATCACGATTTTCACGACTTTGAGAAAACACGATTTTCAGTTGGCTCAAAATCGTGATTTTCACAAATCACGATTTTCAACCAAAAACACGATTCTCTGCTGGCACCAAAATCACGATTTTCAAAAACAGGATTTTCATCCAAAATCGCGATTTTCACGATTTTCACTAAGGTACAAAATCGCGATTTCCAAAACACGATTTTCAAGAACACGATTTTCAATCAAAATCGCGATCTTCTGATCATTCTCAAAATCGTGATTTTTAGGCCAAAAACACGATTTTGACCAAACACGATTTCATTCAAAATCACGATTTTCATTCAAAATCACGATTTTCATTCAAAATCGCGATTTTCATGTCAAAAACACGATTTTGAGAAAACACGATTTTCATTCAAAATCGCAGTTTTCTGATCATTCTCAAAATCGTGTTTTTCACGATTCTCACTCAAAATCGCGTTTTTTCATGATTCTCACCCAAAATCGCGTTTTTCACAATTCTCACTCAAAATCGTGTTTTTCAC
Organism: Ceratopteris richardii; assembly: GCA_020310875.1. Lineage (NCBI taxonomy): Eukaryota > Viridiplantae > Streptophyta > Polypodiopsida > Polypodiales > Pteridaceae > Ceratopteris > Ceratopteris richardii. The sequence goes on from CM035444.1 coordinate 11,655,206, forward strand.
GATTCTCACTCAAAATCGCATTTTTCACGATTCTCACTCAAAATCGTGTTTTTCATGATTCTCACTCAAAATCGCGTTTTTCAGGATTCTCTCTCAAAATCGTATTTTTCACGATGCTCAGTTAAAATCGTGTTTTCACGATTCTCAGCCAAAATCGCCTTTTTCACGACTTTCAGCCAAAATCGTGTTTTTCACGATTTTCATTCAAAATCGCATTTTTGGAGATTATTCAAAATCGCGATTTTCATCGGTGCTCAGCATCGCGCTTTTTATGATTTCACAAATCGTGATTTTTGTGGTTACTCAGCATCGCGATTTTCAGACCCCCAAAATCGTGATTTTCACACAAAATCGCAATTTTTCCATAAGTGCCTGCTTCTCTATTTTGACCCCCAGGATCCTGATTTGACATAACTTTTTCATTAAAAGTCCATTTTTTGAGCTTTATAGCTCGTTGGAAAGCTCGTTTCGAATCCTACACGGCCTCAATTGTTTTTGTTAAGTGGGACTAGGATAATTTGAAGTTGACCCTCAAGTGGGATAATTTGAAGTTGACCCTCAAGTGGGACTAGGAAACCAAGGGGGCTCCAAAGGATTTTGAGCAATACCAAGGGGAAATTTTGGACTCTTAACCAAAGCTTATGAACCTGAGATCTGGTAGACACCTACGCAAGGATAGACAAAGCAATAGATCTTCTGAGGCTAGTGTCAACCATACAGCTAAGTCTTGGGCACAACAACTAAGTGGTTATCCTTACGTACTAAGTTCAGACACAAGTGACTCAGAAATGTCTTTTACCATGGGGAAACCTGTAGGTGGCTCAGTGAAGAACACTAAGGTTCAATGTCATCTCACTATAGAAGAGCTGCTCAAAGCAAAACCTGAGCTATGGAATCATGTGAAGGATCAGGTCCCAGAACTTGATTCCAATATGCCAAAAGGAGGCTCTAAGCAGAAAGTACCAGAGATACCTCTAGACAAAATAGGGGACATGAGCAAAGGTGAAGAAGGTAATACTTATCTTCCAATCACCTACCAAGGTTACACGACCAAAGCAATCGTAGATTCAGGTGCTGGTGTTTCTATTGCGACCACCTCCTTGTGGACGCGATGGGGCAAACCCACATTAAGACCAACTAGAATGAAGCTTCAAATGAACGACGGTCATTTTGAAAGACCTCTAGGATTGCTAGAAGGGATAACTCTAACCACTTGTGGTGTAGAGTTTGAACACACATTTGCTATATGTGACTTTGAGAAAAATAATGTCTATGAGATGATCCTAGGAAGACCTTTCCTACGACAATTGCAAATAGTACAGGATTGGGGAACCAACTCCTTGTACTTATAGCACTTAGGGGTCACCACCAAGGTCAATTTGAAGGATTACACCTTCAGAGATGTACCACCCCTACAGTGCAATCTTATCCACAAAGCGAAAGAAGATTCTATCTCTGTGCATTCTAGAAGTTCACCTGATCCATCGTGGTTGCATGAAGATAATCATTTGTGGATGTGCAAGGTTGCGGAGGAGGAGGAAAAACGTTTAAAGGCGAAAGAAGAAGGAACTTTGCCAGGAGATAGACCAGTTAGAGACTTAGCCTACACACCAATGATCTTTCCACATGAGGAATTTGAGCCTCATGGCTGGCCATAAATCTTAGCTACCATGGACATTGCTATCAATGAAGAACAGTGGACACCTCATTGTGATGAGAAGGGTTATGATATCTCAGTGTTCATGTGTCAGCCACTGTTAGAAGAATGTGATCTTAGTGATGTCATAGAAGAAGAGGAGAACGACGATGATCTAGATTCCATTGTGATGGATAGTCGCTTTAATTCAGAGCAGCACTATCTAGAAGATGTAGGAGTGCTTACTCAAAAAGAAGAAGAACCTCTCACAAGTATTAAGATGGTAAATTCAAAGGATGGAAGTGAGAGTAGTCAAAAGAAAAAGAAAAGAAAAGCAGTGAAACAAGAAGAGGAGGATTCATTGTTCGAAGTACCAAAAAATTTCAAGAAATATGAAGTCAAAGACCGAAAAATTTTGGTACGAATGCCTAAGAGAGAGGTCACCATAGGAGAAGCATATGATAATAAAGAAAAGACCAAAGGATTGTTGTAACCATTGAAAGAAACGAAGAGAGATGCACATATATAGGAGATGACTTAAGTGCAAGAGAAGAAGTGGAGCTGGTAGCTCTATTAAGGGAATATAGGGATGTGTTTGCATGGCATTATAGAGACTTGAAGGGGGTAGATCCAAGAATATGCTCTCATACGATTCCCATGACGGCTGATGCCAAGCCCACCAAACAGAAGCCCTACACATATAATGACACTTATGCAGCCAAGATAAAAGAAGAAATTGATAGACTGATTGAAGCTGGATTTATCTATGAGATTGAACATACAGAATGGGTGTCCCCCATTGTAGTGGTGCCCAAGAAGAATGGAAAGTTGCGAGTGTGTATTAACATCAAGAAAGTTAATGCCGCTACAATAAGAGATAGCTATCCACTTCCAATCACAGAACATTTATCGGAGCGTGTTGCAGGCAAGAAAGTTTATAGCTTTCTTGATGGATTTTCAGGTTACAACCAAGTAGCCATCACCCCAGAAGGTCAACACAAGATGGCTTTTGCAACAGAGTGGGGAATCTTTGCATTTCGTGTGATGCCATTTGGTCTCACCAATGCACCTGCAACATTCCAAAGGCTCATGTGTCATGTCTTCAAAGAGTTCTTGCGAAAGAGCTTAGAAGTATATGTGGATGACTTATGTGCTCATTCCCAAGAAAGAAGATACCACATCCCTGAGCTCAGACAGATCTTCAACAAGTGTAGAGAATATTGAGTGTGTCTGAACCCAGAAAAGTGTGTGTTCATGGTGTGTCAAGGTAAAATCTTAGGTCATATTGTTTCTGAGAATGGAATCTCAACAGATGAGGACAAAGTAAGAGCCATAGCGGAGTTGCCAAGGCCAAGGAACATTAAAGAGGTACAAGCTTTTATGGGCCATTGTGGATATTATCATAGGTTTATCCACATGTATGCGATCATAGCCAAACCTCTTTATGGTTTGTTGACAAATTTTGAGTGGAACGATGAATGCGAGAACTCCTTCAATGAGCTAAAAAGACGTTTGTGCACAACAACAATATTGACAGCCCCAGATTGGAGTAAGACATTCCATGTCCATGTGGATGCCTCCAATCATGCCATCGGATGTGTGCTAGCACAACCCACAGGTGAAGGGAATTTAGATTTGCCCATAGCATATGCTAGTAGACAACTAAACCCAGCCGAAAGAAATTATACCACAACCAAGCAAGAAGGCTTAGGCATGGTATATGCTGTGAAGGAGTTTAGACACTATTTATTGGCCAACAAGTTCAAGTTTTTCACTGATCATCAAGCTTTGTTATATTTGTTCAATAAACCTTGCAATATAGGATGCTTAGTAAGATGGTTCCTCTTACTAATGGAATATGACTTTGAAGTTGTTGTTAGGAATAAACCACCTCAGGGCCGATCACCTTGCTCGCATCACTTTAGGAGAGCCACCGCAAGGAGTGTCTGATGAGTTGCCCGATGCTTATCTGCTCAATTTAGAAGTTGTTCCTAAATGGGCAAATAAGTTGGTACCAGTCCTAACTTTCGGACCCGCAAATAAAATGTGAAATCATCACAAGAAGAAATTGTAAAATCACAAAAATGTCACATATTGGCAAGAAGTATGTACAAACAAGATACACAGGGTGTATTATCTTGTTGTGTCGAGGACGATGAACATATTAGTTGGTTGCAACAAGCCCATGAAGGATTGCTAGGAAATCACTATTCTAAACAACGAACATTGCAGAATCTAAAACATTTAGGAGTGTATTGGCCTAGCATGGACAAAGAAATACATGAGTGGATTAAGAATTGTCCATTGTTTCAAGAGAGGCCCCCAGTGGAGCATGCCACCCTTTATCAAGTGTCGTTAATTCCAGATTGGAGTGCTCCATTGGTAGAACTTATGCGAACGGGAACATTACCCAAAGAGGCTAGTCTAGCAAGAAGACGAAGCATGGAGCAAGAGGCTCAAGACTATGCCTTAGTAGGAGACAACCTATACCGAAGAGGCAAAGATGGTTACTTAAGACTATGCGTTCATGAATCAGACTATTTGATAGTCCTAGAAACTGCACATAGTGGTGTTGCAGGTGGACACTTTGGTCCTGATCCAGTAATCAAGACCATTCTATTCTCAGGACTTTGGTGGCCCACTGTTCATATGGATGCACATACCTATGTGAAGAAATGTGACACATGCCAACGTGCAAAATATCCGCTCAGAAAAGATGAGATGCCTTTGCGACCAATGATGGGAGGACGTGCATTTTTGAAATGGGGTATAGACTTTGTAGGTCCTATTAACGCCCCAGCTAGAAACTCCCATGCAGAGTATATTATTGTAGCCACAGATTACCTTACAAAGTGGGTAGAAGTGAAATCCACAACAAAGAATGATGCTCATACTACGGCTAAGTTCTTATTCGAGAATGTATTCACTAGATATGGATTACCAATAGAGTTAGTGAGCGGTAGAGGCACACACTTCTTGAATGAAGTCATTGAAAATCTTCTCCAAGAATTCTTGGTGATACATGAGAAGTCTGCCCCCTATCATCCCCAAGCTAACGGACAAGCTGAGAGCACAAACAAGATCCTATGTAATGTCTTGACTAAACTAGTAAATAATAAACGCTCTGATTGGGACAAACAACTTCATCATGCTATTTGGGCTTATCGAGTTGCCTATAAAACGGTACTCAATGCCACCCCATTTCAGATGGTCTTCAGACAAAATGCTATGCTACCATTGGATTTCCTAATCCCTGCTTTAAAAGTAGCATAAGAGCACGAGTGGACTGGACATGAGTTGTCCTCCAGGATCTTTGATCTAGAATGTTTAGGTGAGACAAGGCTACGAGCGGCAGCCGGCATCTATGCTGCAAAGAAAAGGCAAAAGGCATACTTTGATGCACACATCAAGGATAAGGGACTGAAAGAAGGAGACCTAGTGTTGGTTTACACACTAAATCAACATGGCCGTAAATTAGAAAAAAGAGGATATGGTCCCATGATCATTAATAGAATCTCCACTAGTGGTGCAGTCCAATTGGCCACTCTGGAGGGTGACATCTTGCCAAACTATATTAGTGGTTGTTGAGTCAAGCGATATCAAGAACCTCTTATAGAGGATATGCTAATGAGACTCAACATTGCTAAGAAGCAAAAAGAAGAAGAGTTAAGAGTTAGAGAAGAAGCACAGGCAGAGGCTAGAGAGCATAAGGAAAAATAGTTAAGGTGACTAGGCCTAGATGTCAACCCGAAAGCCCCAAAATATCACATGGACATGTGCCAAAAATCGGGCTTAATTACTTCTCAAAGAATTGACCGACGCCCCTTTGTGACCATAGAGATAGGACAAGGAAAGCGTGCAAGAACTGTGAAAGCATTGATTGACTCAGGTGCAACAACTAGTGCAGTTAGACTTTCCTATTGCCAAGACTTGCAGTTGAACATCAATCCTATAGAATCCTATCTCATAGGATTGGGAGGTGTGGAAACCCCTTGTTTGGGCGAGGTGGAACTTCCCATCTACCTTCAAGATGTTCCAATGAAAGTCAAAATGCTAGTGTGTCAAGATGTGAACCTTACAGAACCACTTGTCTTGGGTCAAGATTGGATCTATGACCATGCAGTTAACTTAAACCTAAGAAGTCAAATTCTTCAAGTTTGGGTACAGGAACAATGCATTACATTAGAATTAGAGAACTGCATGCTCACAAATCCAGATGTCGCACATTCTCTTAGTTCTTCTAAGACTAATCATATGGAAGAAGATGTTGCGTGTGTCCAAAGCTCTATGATGCAAAAGGAGTCAATCATGGAAGAACAGGTTCGAAGGCAGGTGGATCTCTCTTCTTCTCCAAAGACTCAGGGAGCCATAGTAGTTCCACCACAAAGGCAAACACAACCATTCACGACAACTTCTATATCAAATAGAAAGACACCATTTGACAAGAAAGCAGTTCTGGGCATGAAGCAGATCTGGGTACAAAAAGGAGAGCAGCCACCAGCCTTGTCAACACAATTCCCACCCAAGAAAGCCAACAATGTGAAGACCATAACCAAGCAACCATGACCAGGTCAATAAGAATGTCTGTGAAAAATTTGGGTGCCTAAGAAATTAATTGCAGCTCAACAAGGGCGATTACACATGTGGGTTCCCAAAGGACTCTTACATGCACAGAGGCCTATGCTCTCCACCATGCAAAAGGTCTCAACCAAGAAGCCAAGGAGAGATAAGGGAAAGAACCGAGCACAAAGACCAAAGGGAGATAAACTCACCTCTTCAACAAGAGTTAGAAGACCAGCAACAATGGTATGGGTATGGAATCCAAAAGCACCAATAGGCCACATAGAACCAAAGAGACAACCACGAGGAACCATCCAAACATGAAGCAGCCAAAGGAGATTACTAAACAGTCAAAGACCATTCTCAAATGGATCCCTATAAGGAGGAAGGATCAGTTGTCATCTTGAGATCCAATGGATACCTCCAACAAAGATGGCATCAACATCTGCAAGTGACATCAAGCCTCGACGAGCGACAACCATGTGCTCCTTGCACAACCCTATCTTTTGCACCATTCAGGTCATGCATTTCCAAAGTATGCATTAATATAGGGCCACATTACATGGCCGTGCATAGACACAATTGAGAGTCCCATGCACAAGAGCACATTGACACATGTAAACTATTCTTTGATACTAACCTTTGTCTTCTTGTTTTGTGACATTTTTCCTCTCTCAAAAAAAGAGAGACAGAGAGAGAGAAAGAACTTGTTCCCAGGTTTGGCTCATGGAACATGAATGAGTCATGCTTAGTTGAAGGTGGAACCATTGATTCCTGGGCATTCATCAGTTTGGATAGAAGTGTGTCTCGGCTAGCAGATGATATTATTGCTGCCTTGTCTGGTTGATGTCAAGCACTTGGCATGAACATGGCAGCCACAACTATTGTTTCCCCTTACCATGGTAGGAGGAAAGAGCTTGAAGGTCCACAACTTGAGCGATGCTTAAATACTATATGTAAGAGAGCATCCAGGGAGATATCTGCAAGAGGTAGTTTGGTACCCTGGAAATCCTTGTCCGTATACTGGGTGAGAAGAATCCTGCTTATGGTGAGCTAAAGAGAATATGTGAAACTAAGCCTGGTGTAGTTACTCAATGTTGTTTGTCAAGGAATATAAAGAAATTCAATTCTCAGTCATTGGCAAATGTTGCTTTGAAAAGAGGAGATAGGACGACTCACTCAAAGAATTTCATCAGTGAACCATCCACACAGGCATTCATCGACAATGAAAGACTCGCTGACGGTCCATCACAAATGCCGGGTGTACAACACGAAGAGATAAACATCGATCCACCCTTCACCATGGTAAGCATCCTTACTTTGGAAACACCATAACCATGATAGATTAGGAAACCTCTTCGTCGGCATACTTTTGGGCACTTAGCTCAAGATCCCCAATTCTTGCACCATACTTCTTCCAATGCATTTTCCAAGTAAGCATGCATAGGGCTACATTACAAGGCCGTGCACAAGGCACATATTTTACTCAACCCATGCACAAACACCCTTACCCATCATTCACTATGGGTTACGATTACTTGGCATGACTATAATGAACATCACCTTTGGACGATCTAGAGGACATCATGGGGACAACATCAATACCTAGGAGGCAATTTAAAGCTAGCCGATTCTTCCAACTCAACCTTGACAACCTCTTTTGAGAAACAAGGAGTTCTTGGAAGCTCACAACGACACATTCTCGCTGGAATCCAAAGAAGAAGCACACACTAAGGATGGACACTACCTCTCAACGCACTACATGGAACAACCACTACAACAAGGGTCTGTCAGGGACGACAGACTCGAGAGGGGGGGAGTGTTGGAACTCAAGGTCAAGCACAAGCATGGAAGCACATAAGAAAAGTGGACACATAAGAAGAAGGAGCAATTAGGGAGCTCCAAGAAGTGTATGTCAAATTTTCAAAAGAAATCCCTATAAAAATAGTGATTTTCATCACTAAAAGTCATTGTAAATACCATTTCATATTTTTGTAACTCCATTTTGTTCAAGCCGAGGAGTCCTCTAGCTTGAGGAGTATTAGAAGTATCATCCTACCAATTTTCATAATTTTTAGACTTTGTTTGAGCCCTCAAATAAGCCCTGGAACCTAATCTTAACTAGGCCAGACACTAGGTTTGGACAGGGCCAAAACTACTCAAAAAACTATAAAAAGAGCTTGAGAGCTCATTTTTGGGGTTAGCTTGTTAGAGAATAGAGCTTTTGTAAGAGAGTTCCTTTACAATTGAAAGCTTTCCATTGTTCCTCTCTTTGATCTTACTGTGTGCGCATGTGTGTGTATGTGTGCATGTTAGTGTGCATTCACTCACGTACTTGTGCCTTCACTTGATCATGGTCTTCATACCGTTCCTCACGTCTCCGCGGATTGACAAGTAAAGGAGGTGGTGCTTACACTTGAGCTACACCAGTGAGTATGTGTATGTGTGTGTGAGTGTGTGTACATATGTGTGTGAATGTATGTATGCATATGTATGTATACGTGCATGTACATGCATGTATGTATATGTGTGTATGCATATGTGGGTGTATGTATGTATGCATATGCATGTGTGTATATGTGTATTGTGTGTAAGTATATGCATATGTGTGTATGCATATGTGTGTGTGTATGAATGCATGCATGTGTATGTATGTATGTATATGCATGTGAGTATGCATATAATTGTTTATGCATATATGTGTATGTAATATGTATGTGAGTGTGTATGTATATGTGAGTGTGTATCTCTCTCTCTCTCTCTTTGTCTCTCTTTCATATCTCTCTCTCTCTCTTTGTCTCTCTTTCATATCTCTCTCTCTCTCCCCCCTCTCTCTCATCTCTCTCTCTCTCTCTCTCTCTTTTAGTCTATGTCAAAAGAACAAAACAATCACTTACATTGATGTAATTCTTTGGATCATTGTCCTCAAAGTCCACTTAACATTGTTCTTCATTGAATTCCAAATAACCGACGCCAAAAAGCTCTTTGCTTAAGCATTCTTCTTCATCCAAATCTTTAAATGTGCAAGATCCTCCCTAGTTGGAACACTAGGATCTTTAAACTCTGGCTTTTCTTCTTCTCCTGTAATGTATCCCATCAGATCTTTGCTCATAAGATGAGCTTCCATCCTCATAGACCAAGCTGGATAGTTCTCTTTATCCAACTTCTCAATTTGGAGACTATCTCCCATTCTTTCTTCACCTGTACTATCAAATCTTCAACCTTATAAGGAATGAATGTACCTCAACTTCGAAATTTACTCCTTATGTGTTGGGTGTGTGTAGAAGTGTGAGAGACACACAAAAAGCACACACAAGGAGCACAAACGCAGCAAGACACACGGAGAAGACGATGGCTGGAATAGCTCTCTCTATTGATCGATGAACTGAACTAAAGTAAGAGCTGAATAATATCCCTAAGTACAAAGTACCACCACATATGAGAGTATCAAGTATGTGGTAACATGGGGAAAAAACCTCTAGCCAGCACTAGAGTAAAAAGTGCCCATGTATAGGGAAAATGTTCACATCAAAGCTACTCGAGGAACACATAAGTGTAACAAACCCCCCTAGAGCGAATGATGTGAACACATACAGGGAGTGACAGATCAGCCCCCACAAGGTAATAAGCCTAAAGCTTTGCGAAAAGCTTCAAACTTTTCCCATGGAAGAGCTTTGGTGAATATGTCTGCCACATTATCTTGTGTAGGCACATATACCAAATCAATATCTCTTGCATGAAGGTGCTCTCTCACATAGTGATAATGCACCTCAATATGTTTGGTCCGTGCATGAAACACTGGGTTTCGTGCAACAGCCAAAGCACTCTGACTATCTGTGAGAATATGTGTAGCAGCATCAATCTCCATGCAAAGATCCATCAATAGGCATCTCAACCATATACACTCCACTGTAGCTGTGAAAACTGCCCTATACTCAGCTTCACAACTCGATGTTGCCACTGTAGGTTGCTTCTTACTCAACCAAGATATGCATGAGTCTCCAAGGAAAAAGCAATTACCACTAGTGGACACGCGAGTATCATAACAACCAGCCCAATCACTATCTGTAAAAGCATGCAAGCATGGCTGAACATCTCTGCCATAAAAGAGACCTAAGCTCAAAGTGCCTCGAAGATATCTAAACACACGTTTCACCGCTTGCCAATGCTTAGTGCCAGGGCTATGCATGAATCGACTCAACTGGGAAACTACATACTGTATATCCGGCCTTGTGTTGCATGCATATATAAGACATCCCACAGCCTGCTGATAAAGAGAAGTGTCAAATGCATCACTGGAATCCTCAACTAAGAATCTAAATCCTGTCTCAACTAGTGTGGAAACTGGCTTGCAATCCTCAAAGTCAAAACGCTGAAGTAGTTTTTCAACATACTTTGCTTGATGCATAACAATTCCCCCCTCAACGGATACAAACTGGATGCCAAGATAGTAGCTCAAAAGACCAAGATAAGTGACATCAAAAGTATGCTGCAAATCAGCCATAAGAATGTCAAGTTTTGCATCACATGACCTAGTCAAGAGTATGTCATCAACATAAAGAACAAGCACTATAAGATGAGCCCCATTTTTGCGTACATAGAGTGTGCTTTCAATCGGACTACATGTGAAGCCAAGAGCAATCAAGTGCTTATGTATTTTGTCATACCATGCACGTGGAGCTTGCTTGAGACCATACAAGGCTTTATGCAAGCGACAAACCATATGCTCTTTCCCTTTCATAGCAAATCCAGGAGGTTGCTTCACATAAACCTCTTCTTGCAAATCTCCATTCAAGAAGGCTGTTTTTATGTCCAACTGATGCACTTTCCAACCTCGATGGGCAGCCAATGCAACCATGGTACGAATGGTAGTCATGCGTGAAGTAGGTGCAAAAGTTTCCTCATAGTCAATGCCATATTGTTGTGCATATCCTTTGGCAACCAATCTAGCTTTGTAGCGATCAATGCTACCATCAGATTTTCTCTTAATCTTGTAAACCCACTTTGTACCAATGGCATTCTTTCCTTTTGGCAATTCACATAACTCCCATGTACCATTCCTATGTATGGAATCCATTTCTGATTGCATAGCACTCATCCATTGTGGATCGTCACATGCATCTTCAAAAGAAAGTGGCTCTTCATTACATGCTGTAGCAAAAGAGAATAATCCACAAAATTACTTGATGCATGGTGAGAGCTTGATCTTGTTCTACCAAGTAAAGGTGCACTCAATTTGCTATCCTGCAAAGTTTGTTTCAGCCACTTTAGCATAGATTGTGCACTCTTGATAGACATGCGTTCATTATGTAAAACATCTTCAATATGTACATCATGCGTGGGCTGAATTTCATGCTCAGTTTCAGCCATATTTTGACGCAAATGTTCAGCCATATGTGGCTGGAAATTTCCAATAGTTTTGACATTTTTTGGCTGAATTTTTTCAGCCATGTTTGGCTGGAAATTCTTTGCATTTTCAGCCCCATTTGGCTGGAATTTTTCAGCCCTTTGAGCCTCAGTTGGCTGGTCTACATGGCCATAGTCAACCGCACCATTTTGGAACAAAGGCATGAGTGTATCGAACACATCTTGTGAGCTAACTGTTGGCAGTTTTTTGCATTCAAGTAGAGGGAAAACTGAATTTTCAGCAAATACCACATCTCGACTCACAATAATTGTGTTCGTCAATGGATGGTACAACCGATATCCCTTACTTTCAGCACTATAACCAACAAATATACATTTCTTTGCCTTGTCATCAAGTTTGTGACGTTGTTGTGATGGCACAAGAGCATATGCCAAACAACCAAACACACGCATATGACTAACCATAGGGTTATTGACCATTCCAAGCCTCATAAGGAGTGATGACTCTCAATGCTTTTGTAGGGCTGCGATTCAACACATAATTTGCACACATGACCGCTTCCATCCAAAACTTATGAGGAAGATGCTTTCCTTTAACCATACATCATGCCATTTCAAGTAGAGTTCTATTTTTACGCTCGACAACACCATTTTGTTGAGGTGTATATGGCACCATACATTGGTGTGAAATACCTCTTTCACGAAGAAAAGCATTAAACTCATGTGACAAAAAATTTTCAGCCATAGCTAAAAATGCTTTGAAGCAAGAAAATACCTCATTCTTTGCTTTCATAGGATACACCCATGTATGGCGAGTAGCATCATCAATGAAGGTAACAAAATATACATGCTTCCCAAAAGATGGAGTCCTGACCGGGCCACATACATCACTATGAACAAGTTGCAATTTTCTTGTAGTGTGTGTATGACTATCTTTTGGAAAAGAAGCACGATGCATTTTTCCAAGAATGCAACCTTCACATGCATGCTTTTCAATGGACTCAAGTGTAGGCAAATCAATAACCATGTCCTTCTTTTGCAAGTAGAGCAAACTATTGAAGTTTAAATGACCAAAACGAGCATGCCAAAGCTCCATTTCAGCCATGGAAGAAGTATGAGCAACTAAGGCATTCGAGGCAGCCCTCTTGTATGTATCCATGTGATACAAACCATCACATAATGTACCAGACATCACGATAACATCGCCATTGCTGAAATCATGAACCATACACTTATCATCAACAAAGTGTACATGAAGTCCAGCTTTGGCAATCAACGGAACTGAAATTAAGTTCTTCTTTATACCGGGCACATACAATGCATTTTTCAAGAGAATCACACCTCCATTTGCAGCTGTAAGCTTAATTTCTCCTACTCCAATGATAGGATAAGAGGCATTGTTTGCACATACCACATGTCCTCCTTTAGGTGCATCTTTCAAAGAGGCAAAAAATCTTTTGCATGATGTTATGTGCTTTGAAGCACCACTATCAAAGAACCAATCCGAATCAGCATCACTCACAAGCATACATTTAGAATGTAAAGAAGCATCATAATCACATGTAAGAACACATGCCCAAAAATCTTGAGCCATGTTAGCTTCATCATTCTTTGCATTTGCTGAATTTTCAGCAATAGACATGCCCGATTCCTTCTTCTTTTCATTGCGTTTAGCAAGCTTTCTACACTCATCAATAGTATGACCAGCCTTCCGGCAATATTTGCATCTCTTCTTCTTTTGCAAATCACCATCATTATAGGAATGAGTGGAAGAGGAAGCTTGAGGCTTTGGTTTTGATGAACCAAAAGTTGAACCATACTTGCTTTTTCCCTTTTGTGAGATAGCAAGTGCTTGCGTTCCCTCAATCAAACCACTCCTATTCACTCTAGATTGCTCTTCTTGCAAAAGAAGAGACACAACCTCATCAAATGCATACATATTAGGATTTCCTTTTGCAACCAAACGGAGTGTAGTAGCAAAGCTTTGAAAAGATTCCGGTAATCCTTTCAACAATGTAGAAATGAGTGATGCATCCGGAATGATCTCATCTATGTTTGCCAATTGCTCTTTCAAGTCCTTGATGCGTGTCACATACACATCCACTGACTCATTTTCAGCCATACATACATCCTCAAGTTGCTTCCTCAAGTATGCAACACGTGCTTCATTACGCACAACATACAAAGAAGCAAGAGTGTCCCATGCCTGTCGTGATGTAGAACATGACCGAATGTGTGGAACTATATGACGCTTCACTGAAAGTGCAATCAAAGCATGAGCTTGAGCATCTTTTCCATCCCATCTAAGCTGCTCCTGTGTAGGTGGAGAAGGAGAAACCACTGTACTCGAAGAAGAAGCTCCATCTGTGATAGTAGACTGTGAAGTAGAAGAACCTGCCGGTCTTCGATCTACATCTGCCACTATGTTCCAAAGTTGTTTTGCAACAAGAACGTGCTTCATCATGTATGACCACATCGGATAGTTGGTCCCATCAAGCTTATCTTCAGCTTGAAGCATGCCAAACAAGTCATTGCTGCCCACCATTTCACTAAGGAACAAGAATGTGACAAAATCTTCACTTCGACGAAAACTGAAATGAGTGCTGAAATTTCAGCTCACAAACCGTCACTCTGATGGCGATTCTGACTGCATGAATGGCTTCGAAATGGGGGTAAAACTCCAGCGCACCTGGTGGAAATGTTTCTGGGCTGCTGAAATTCACACTTCTATGCTCCGAAGTCGTAGCAAGACACACGGAGAAGACGATGGCTGGAATAGCTCTCTCTATTGATCGATGAACTAAACTAAAGTAAGAGCTGAATAATATCCCTAAGTACAAAGTACCACCACATATGAGAGTATCAAGTATGTGGTAACATGGGGAAAAAACCTCTAGCCAGCACTAGAGTAAAAAGTGCCCATGTATAGGGAAAACGTTCACATCAAAGCTACTCGAGGAACACATAAGTGTAACATTATGATACTTTTCATTGCTCTCGCATGTCTCCCTTTAGCTTTTACTTCACACTTTGTCCTTTTGAATCTTCAACTGTTGAATTTTGTATATCTGCAACAGTCGAGGTCTTCCTTTTCTTCAATTATGATGATTCCTACTCTGATACCACTGATGGAGATGATAAATCTCCAAAAGAAATGCTATACTTGATGTTAGAGCCCCTCTATATCAAGAATAACTCAAAACCTCAAACAATTTTTGAAGATCAATGCCAAATTATCAAGACTTTAGCTAATTGTGAAGAAAGTCATTAGAGAGAAAAGTCTGCTGTACTCAATTCATTCATTAACTGACCAAATGTGTACCATTTGTGATGAAACTTTGTACAAGGTGTCACTTAAAGGTTCTGCACCTTCTCCAAGTTAAAACTTCTCAAAAAATTCAGTAAATCTTGAGATATGATTCAAACAATGTACCTATGTCTGAAATTGTACTTCTGTATGGTCGATTTTGACACCTACAAATTCTAATGCATGATTCTCCCAAACTAGAACCCATTTATTCAAATGCTTTTGGCCATAGATGGCTTACCTTCCAACTTATATTTTGACTCCTCATTTGTGTAAAACTTTATAGTATGCATTGAGATATGATCAATTCTTTGATCATCGAGATTGCGCCTGTTTTAGAAGACACTCATCACTTCTTCACAAATAAACGTTCCTACACATAATTCTCTCAGCCTGTTTATAATTTGGCTCTTAGATTTGGGATTCAAAATTTCCATGGCTTCTATATATATATATATATATATATATATATATATATATATATATATATATATATATATATATATATATATATATATGTATATGTATATATATATATGTATATGTATATATATATATATGTGTGTATATGTATATATATATATATATATATATATATATATATATATATATATATATATATATATGTGTATATATATATATATATATATATATATATATATATATATATATATATATATATATATATATATATACATATATATATATATATATATATATATATATATATATATATATATATATATATATATATATATATATATATATATATGTATGTATATGTATATATATATATGTATATGTATATATATATATATATATATATATATATATGTATATATATATATATATATATATATATATATATATATATATATATATATATATATATATATACATATATGTATATGTATATATATATATGTGTGTATATGTATATATACACATATATATATACATATATATATATATGTATATATATATATACACACATATATATATATACATATACATATATGTATATATATATATATATATATATATATATATATATATATATATATATATATATATATATATATATATATATATATATATATATATATATATACATATATATATATATATATATATATATATATATACATATACATATATATATATACATATACATACATATATATATATATATATATATATATATATATATATATATATATATATATATATATATATATATATATATATATATATATATATATATATATATATGCGTGTGTGTGTGTCTGTGTGTGTGTGCATGCATGCATGCATATATGTACTTATCCATCTATGTTTTTTTGTGCATATAAATGTATGTATGTAGGTGTGAATTTGTGCGTTTATAAAAGGAGGAAATAGTGAGTAGCTTATTCATAGTACCTCAAGAATTGATAAGTTGGGTCACATTTAAATGCATACTCTATTATTTCTTTAAATTAAACAATATTATAAATAAAATGAATTTATACATATATTTGAAATCCGAATGGGTAAAATGAAATTTGGATGTTCAAAATGACAAATAAATGACACATACGTTGAAATGTATGTACATATGTATGCATGCTTCTATGTATGTATCTATGTGTGTAAAAGAAAAACTAGTGTGTATCCAAATATCATTTTTTGAATTAAATTTTAAGTGTATGAAATTCTATGACAATGCATGAGTCAATATCGTTGCAAAATTTTGCAATGTTACATGCATACAATCCCAATATTAAGTCACCATGCATGGACCAATGGTGAATAAATTAAAACTTAAATTATATATTTCTTACTTTAGAAATCTACATACAAATAGACCATTAAATAGCATATGAGACCCTTCAATGGCTATAAGTTCGATATGACTCCTTTGAATGATCCTTATAGCCCATTCAAGAGTTGAGAGTTGAGACTTGAGACTTGAGGCTTAATGAGTTTGTTCACATTTGAATCCTTACTCTACTATATGTATGTATGTATGTATGTATGTATGTGTGTATGCATGTATGTATGTGTATATAAAATGACAAAGTATTGGGTACTCGAGAATATGAACGAATGTAACCAAAAATCATGTATGATGGATTTTTGGCACAATGAAAGTATGTTTCCAACTTTCATACAATTTGATTTTTATGTAGTTATGTATGTATAGATGCATGTATGTATGTAGGTGTATTTGTGTGTGTATAAAAGGAGGAACTAGTGATTGTATTATTACTTACACCTCAAGGATTGATAAGTGGAGTCACATTTAAATGCATACTCTATTATTACTTTAAATTTATCAATATTAACAACATGATCTAACATGTAAAAAAATATAAAAAAAGTATGTAATCTTGCTTATTAGTAAGTTGTTTCAAAAATGTCACAAAGAGATTATTATTTTTCTAGCATGATGGTTGGAAAGGAGTTTGCATTTTGTATTTCAATGTGCTTGTAGACATTAAAAAATCAAGTTGTGAAGAGAAGTCCATTCTTTTCTTTGATGATCGATGATATAAATCGATAGAGGTTTGGAAAAACAGGTAGTGTATGTTTCATTCATCTTCCATGGTGGACATGGTGCATGTAAAACAAAGGCACAAACAAAACATGAAAAGATTCTAAAAGGTCTTATTGAATTTGATCTTGATATGTATCATATGGTAGCTTTTGCAATAGATAGTGGTGGTTCTATGTTAGGATGTAATGAAGGCCTTATAAGTAAGTTAAAAAAGATAGCTCCACATATTATAATTACACATTGCATTACACACATGGATTCTTTAGCTATACTAGATGCATGTTGATGTGGAGTACATGGCGCACTCATACACGTTCATTAAGTCAAATCCACAAAGATTAGACCTCTACCTAGTTGTTGACAAATGATGTAAACATATATGATTGAAAAGTATCTTTCCAAGCTCCTCTATGATGAAATACAAGCTCTCTCAATCATCCTCAAGCTTGCATGACTTTAGTATAAAAACATATGGATGATAAACCATGATCAATAAAAAAGGATCAACCCTGAAGAATCACAAATGATCAATCCCAATCAAATGAAAATGACCAATCCCAATAAAAATCCCCATAAAATCATATATGGACTCACTGTACTCAACTTTAATTACAAATCAAAGGCTATCATCCACCAAATCATTAATGGTGATTAGATTAATAACAATCAAGTGCATCCCATGATCAATGTTGATTGGGCCAATGCTGATCGGATCAAGGGAAATCAATTCATCATGATCCCCAAGGTGAAAGTCCTACTCACAATTGTAATCAGAAGAAGATAACCAATTAGAAAAATGGATATATATCCCTCGTTACTTGTCTAAAACAAGTGTAGTATGGTAACACTTTTTTACACTAGCAAAAATTATCTACAAGCTACAATATAAAAAATAGTAAAGAAAATCTCATACATAACTCACTATGTGTTAAGAAGCAGATCTCTCCAAGGGACTCCCCTTTTTCAAAAACAAATTGTATTTATGAAGAGAGACCAAAAACACTTAGTCTCAAGGTAGATGACACATATCAAAGCATGTAACAAGTAACACACATCATAAAACATTCACGAATGAGTCAAAAAGAAGCAGTGAAATTGCATGCATACATTTTACAAGAAGAAGAGCTCACTTAAACACAATAAAAGAAGTCTCTACAAGTGAGAGGGTTGGCCGTTTTATAGTGGAACCCTTATTGAATCCTTTTATTACATTTGAAAAAAGCTAAAATACAAAAATCTAACTCTAAACTAGCCCTTATTTTGTAGATTTTTATAAGAAGACTCTTCCATCTCTACAAAACCTATTCCTAAACATATTTACAAATCTTCCAAATACAAAAATTTCACAAATCTTTTGGGAACTTTTTATGTGATGCCCATTGAGTGTCTCCCCCTTCAATGTTTTCATCCTTGAAAATACCTTTTTAAATTGTCTAGATTGGATGGTCTTCAGAGCTTGTTGTTGTAGGAGATGTTCAAGCTTGTGACTTGTTTGGTCTTATGTTGAGTGCACCTTCTTGTTGAACTTTGATGTTTATATGATATGAATCTGCAACCTCACATGCTTTTTGGTCTTCAAGAGTCTTTATGTATTCATAAGCTAGCAAAAAGATCTTGAGGGAAGAATTTATGATATGTCAATTGTGTAAAATGTTTATCATTATTAGAGTTGAAATCCAGATGCTCCTGCTTCCTCTCGTTTGAAGTTGAATTTGAGACATGGGTGTCCCATAGCTGTTCAAAAGAGAAATCTAGCATAGCATACCATTTTTTTGTCCATAAGTTGGTGGACTAAGGGTGCAATGTATGGGTGTATTCGAAAACTTATGGCTTGTGCATGAATGTGTAATGTAGCCCTCTGCATGGATACTTTGGAATGCATTAGAAGATTTATGGTGCAAAGAGATGGCTCTTGAGAGAGATCCTTAAGTGCATGTTGACGACAAAGTTTCTTAGTCTACGGATAAGAGATTTCACAAATGAGGATATGCACCTATTACGACTGCTGTAGACTTGAATTTCTATAGTGCTCACCAAGGTTACCAAAGTGGATTCATATCAAAAGATATGGAAATGCTTTACTCACAAGATCCCTTTGCATCATATCTACTCTTGAAAATGATGAAATTATGAAACAATTGGATTCCTTTTGCAAGTGATTTTACGGATTCTTTACATCTTCTTGTAACCATTTTGGAGATTTGGTGAGCAAATTTGTGCTCATGGTTTCATGTAAATTCTAGATGCATGGTTACACGATATGTTTTTCACATGGTCGCTTTTCCATTGAGAGATTTTCTATGTGAAACATGCATATGAATATGCATGTGTGATCATGTTGATGACAAAGTATTGATTTCTAGTTAGTTTCTAGTCTTTGGTTACATTTTTGGTCTCTTAAATTTCTGATATGGTCTCTTCTCCGTTTGATGGCATTGACTTTTTGAGATGGAAAGCTTAGATGTGGGATACGTTGGTTGGTGAAAGGTTACACATGTATGTGCATAGAGATGCACATAGGCCTCTTCACATGCTTTGTTACATAAGAACAAGCTCTAAAGTATTGTTTTTTAGGCTTATGGATTTTATTATTTATGATAAATAACATGTGGAGGCGCTCACATCTCCAAATTTAGAATAAAAGTAGATAAAAGTAAGAAGGAAAGGAGAGGTGTCTATTTTTACACAAGGAAGGCGCTTCTGTTGATAGCCTCTAAATAAAAAGAGTGGTTCTCTTAGTGTAGGTGGCCAAATTGAGTGATTCTTGTTGCGTTGCAAAGTTTTACAACTTGTACTATATAAATAAATCAATTTTTCTACAAAATACAATGAGAAAGCTCCACAAAAGTAGGTGTTTTTGTAGATGTTCTTTCTTATGTGTATCTGGTGTCTCATCAGAGACATACCTCTCTTCAAACTTTCATATCTCAGTCGTTATGATGTCTTTTTGAGTGATTTCACTTGGAGGAGTTTCCTTAGCTTCTTACATGTGCATCCGGGTCATGCTTGGGGAATCCGCCAAATTTTGTATATGTAACTCCAGCAGGTATCGGTCGTGGTGGTATGGCCTGCTATTGTTGCTTCTGTTGTTGTTGTTGGTGTTGTTGTTGTTGTTGGTGTTGTTGTTGTTGCGAACCACTCATGGTGTTTGAATCAATAGGAAATGTTACTATTGAATGATTTGAACTAATTACACCTGATTGCTGTTGTATTGTCCCATCGTCTGGCATGCCCCCTGGTAATTGAATATTGTTAAGTCATTCCCACATGCCTACACCCAATTGCCCTTCATCATAATGGACTTCTATAGTGAACTTTTCACCAAAACTTTCATCCAAAAACACACTAGTCCCCTCAAAATCAGAACCAAGAGTGGAACTTTCACCAAAATTCAGCAACCTAGCCCTGAAATTATCCTACGTTCCACCAGAATTCCACAGACTTCGACCGGAATTTTCCACACTGTCATCGGAACCAGTGATTACTTCTCCAACTTTACTTTCCGTAGATGGGGTTGGTTGCTCCTCGGGTATACCCTGTAGTCCTTGCACAAGGAAATGCTGAGGTGGTACTCCACTGGCCTAAATTTTGCGATGTCCTTCCAATGTTTGTCCATCACCACTACTACTCGGAGGTGTGCCAAAAGCGCTAGGAATTTTCCAGGGATGCTGATCCCTTCTGTACTTTGGGTACGATTCTCCAAAACATGTTACTGGCATATATCATCGGATTCTTCGCAACCCTTACTCTATGCATTAACTGACTACTCCATGCCCCATGGCCAGCGCTAGTGTTAAATTCATTGTATTAAAGTTACAGTTATTCTTGCTCGTGGGTTCTTGGGATGGTCAGGGGTCTGATAAATCAGAGGCCCTATATATATTTTCCCGATTCATTGCTCAACTTTCGACAATTAACTTAATAAATTAATTACAGTAATTACTGAAAAGACTCCAGTGCTCTTCAGCGCATAACATTCTACTGATTATGGAAACTTTATACACAGTACATCCATTTATTCTTTATCATGCCACCACATTCCACTTCAATATAATGCCAATAACATAATACCTGATTACTTCACTTTACTACAGATTCATACAGATAAGTCTGCAATTAAGATAACTCCAAATCAGAATCAACTCTAGATTATCGCCCAAACCGAATAGGTTGGTGAATCCTCTATCATCTCTTCTGTGCATATTCTTTGTATTAGAAAGAAACGATACATGGTTTCGCCACACCCTTTCGGTGCACGACTGTTCTAATTACAAGGATTCGGCTAAATAATACAAAATAACATTCCAAAGGCTTACAGAACTCTTATAATTTGCAAAGAGGTAGTCAAGCAAAAGCTCTTTATACTTCATCAAATAGATCAAGAGGTAGAGGAAATTGGAGAGGAGGGGGAAGATTCAACAACAATGCACGAGGAAGAGGAAACTTTAATGTGACTAGAGGCGGAAGAACAATACAACAAAATCAACAAACTCAATCAAATCAGCAAGGTAACTTTACTTGTAATTATTGTGGTAAAGTTGAGAGGAAGACAAAGAGAAGAGGTGGTTTTAGAGGAAGACAAAGAGAAAGAGGCCAAGATCACATGCATCAAAACAACAACATAGTGCAAGAGGAGGCTCAAACACAGAAGGAGAACATTCTTATGGCTATGCATATAGAGACACATAAGAGGAAGGTAAACAACAAAACTTGGTATGTAGATAGTGGTTGCTCAAACCACATGAGTCACAACATGAATATGTTTGTGAACTTACACAAGCTAGATTCAAGAGTCATAGTTGCGATAGGAGATAGTACTGAGCATGAAGTAGTTCAGATTGGTGATTGTCCACTTAATGAACATGTAACTCTCAGAGATGTTTTGTTTGTTCCTACTATTACAAGAAATTTGATTTCAGTTGGACAGATGGAGGACAATGGAGTGAAGGTCAATTTTGACAATAATGAGTGGCAGGCTTATCAGAAGAACAATGGGGATTTTGTTATAAAAGGACAAACGGTAAATAGATTATATACTTATGAAGTTGAAGTTCCAGATTATGCAGGTTATACAATGGTCAATGGGGCTCAAGTAAGTCTATTGGATTTATGGCATAAAAGATTAGGACACATCAGTGTTGGTAGATTTAAGGATATTGCAAAGAAATCCTTGGTTGACGGTCTACCACAGCTACCTAAGCAAGATTTGGATTTTGTTTGTGAGGCATGTCAGTTTGGAAAACAGGTACGAAGTCCTTTTTCAAAAGCAGCATTGCAAAGCAGAGGTATTTTGGACTTGTTTCATACTGATGTATGGGGTCCATCTCAAGAAGAGTCCATGGTAGGTAGCAAGTACTTTCTAACATTTATTGATGACTTCTCAAAGTTTACATTTATTTATTTTATGAAATACAAATCCGAAGTGTTTGATATGTTCAAGAAGTTTAAATCATTGGTTGAAAAGCAAACAGGTCAAAGCATAAGAAGGTTGAGATTAGATGGAGGAGGTGAATATTTTTCTAATCAGTTTCTTACATATTTAGAGGAAGAAGGAATAAAAAAGGAGACTACAAATAGATACACACCTCAACAAAATGGTGTGGTCGAAAGAAGAAACAGGTCTATCTTGTAGATGGGTAGGTGCATGTTAAATGAAAAGTACTTACCACTTACTTTTTGGGTTGAAGCATGCAATATGGCAGTTTATGTGGTGAAGTTGAAGAAAAATCTCGATTTGATTTCAAAGGAAATTGAGTCACAAGAAGAAGAAAGTGAAGGTTCTACGCCAAGAAGAACTCAAACTCAAAGGCAAGAAAAGCAAGAAAATCATGGTAGGACAAGAAGTCAATCAATTTATCTAGTAAGAGAAAGAAGGCAACCGCAAAGATTTTCTCATTAAGCTTATATGGCAAGACTTCTTGAGGAGTAGGAACCAACAACTTTTAAAGAAGCATCAAAGGTAAAGAAATGGATGAAGAAATGACAGCTTTGTATGAGAACAATACATGGAGTTTAGTTCCAAGGCAACCTAACATGAAGGTAATCCGTAACAAATGGGTGTACAAAATAAAGAGAAACAGTGATGGTTCAGTAAGTAGATATAAAGCAAGGCTTGTTTCTAAAGGTTATGCACAAAGTTATGGCATAGATTATGAGGAGACATTTTCTCCTGTTACCAAGATATCAACAATAAGGACATTAATAAGTGTTGCTGCAAGCAAGGTATGGAATCTTTATCAATTAGATATAAAAAATGCATTTCTCAATGGTGATTTAAAAGAAGATGTGTACATGAAGCAACCAGCAAGATACAAAGATCCCAAGAAGCCTACACATGTATCTAAACTCTTGAAAGCATTGTATGGTCTTAAGTAGGCTCCAAGGGCTCCAAATTTTAGATTAGTAAAGTTTCTTGAAAAGCAGGGATACAGTTGTTCAAATGCACATACTTCTTTGTATGTTAAATTTGAAGGATCATTGATTGTTTATATCTCAATTTATGTGGATGACTTGATAATAACAGGAAATGATGAAGGTGAGATAGCCAAAATCAAAGCAGAGCTTGGATCTGAATTTAAAATTTTAGATTTAGGAGAATTGACGTACATTCTTGGAATCGAAGTTATGAAGAAGCAAGATGGTGTATATCTTCTACAAAGAAAGTATATTTCAGGTTTGTTAAAGAAATATGACATGGAACATTGCAAGAGTATCAGTAATCCAATGGAACCCAATCTGAAGTACAATATTGAAGATGGTGAACCTTTAGAAGATCCACTTATCTACAGGTCTTTGATTGGTTCTCTTATATATGCAACTTTAACAAGGTCGGATATTACATTTAGCATAAGTGTATTGTCTCAATTCATGAACAAACCCACAAATGTTCATATGAAAGCAGCTAAAAGGGTCTTGAGATATTTGAAGGGTACATTAAATGAAAGTTAGGGCTATAAATATCATGAACTTATGGATCTGAAAGCATACAATGATGCAGATTCGGCTCGAAATAAGGATGATAGAAGGAGTACAGGTGGATATCTGATATTTGCAGGTAATAATTTGGTTTCATGGAGTTCTAAAAAACAGCCTACAGTAGCACTTTCAAGCACTAAAGCTGAATATAGAAGTCTTACGAATGCAACATGTGAGATTATGTGGTATTTGAAGCTTTATGAAG
Organism: Ceratopteris richardii; assembly: GCA_020310875.1. Classification (NCBI taxonomy): domain Eukaryota; kingdom Viridiplantae; phylum Streptophyta; class Polypodiopsida; order Polypodiales; family Pteridaceae; genus Ceratopteris; species Ceratopteris richardii. The sequence goes on from CM035444.1 coordinate 11,679,795, forward strand.
ATATGAATCTATCTACAACACGTCCACTACTCTTTGGAGATAATGTAAGTTCATTACAACTCGCGTCTAATCTAGTGTACCATGCAAGAACCAAACACATTGAAGTACACTACCACTATATTCGAGAGAAGGTGGTGAATGAAGATATGGATATTCAATATGTTGGAACTAAAGATCAATTAGCAGATAAACTCACAAAAGCAGTGGATGCTCAGAAGCTCAAGCGAATCAAAGTTCTACTTGGAGTCAAAGCTTTGGATTTAGAGCCTGAGGGGGGCAATGCTACATAAGAATAAGCTCTAAAGTATTGTTTTTTAGGCTTATGGATTTTATTATTTATGATAAATAACATGTGGAGGTGCTCACATCTCCAAATTTAGAGTAAAAGTAGATAAAAGTAGATAAAAGTAAGAAGGAAAGGAGAGGTGTCTATTTTTAGACAAGAAAGGCGCTTCTGTTGATAGCCTCTCAATAAAAAGAGTGGTTCTCTTAGTGTAGGTGGACAAATTGAGTGATTTTTTTTGCGTTGCGAAGCTTATAACTTGTATTATATAAATAGATGAGTTTTTCTACAAAATGCAATGAGAAAACCCCGTGCAAGTAGGTGTTGTTTCAAATCTTCTATCTTATGTGTATTTGGTGTCTCATCAGAGACATACATCTCTTCAAACTTTCATATCTCAGTTGTTATGAGGTCGTTTTGAGTGATTTCACTTGAAGGAGTTTCCTTAGCTCTAAAAGCTTCTTTCTTTACCAAAATATTTCATAGATTTTTTATTTTTCCTATAGTTGAACATCAGCTTTCAATTCGGATAGTTAGTCATACCTTGCTATTGCAGGCTTTCACATACCTTGACTTCAAACTATTTGTTTGGGAGCTATACTCCACTTTTCTTCACATTTTTTGTTTCTAAAGCATGCTACTTAGAGTCTATGTTTAGAATATATTATTAGTTCTGAGAAATTCTACTCAGAGAGTTTCTGGAAGTTATTTTGCTACAGTCACCCATTTCTGTTTTCTTGAAAGTTTGGAGGAAAGTTTGATTTCTAAAGTTTGGAAATATTTGTTTGATTTTTTGAAGATCTTGGGAGGTCTCATCATGTTTCATTGTGTACTTTGATGTTTACAAGTTTGTAAAGATAACATGCTTGACCCTGTATGGATGAGTACAGATGCATTGTCTGACTCCATTATCGGATTACAACTTGTGGATTCTGTATATGAGTTTGTGATGTATGAGGAGTAAAGTGGTGCAATATGGTAGAGAATACATGATATGTATGTGAGTATATTGACTCATGTAGCTCCATGATGAGTAGCACCTCCTTTAATGTCAATCCGGGAAGACGTGAGGATGGTATGAAGACCTCGAGCAAGTGGCGGCACAAGTGCGTGAGTGAGAAGCACACTAGCATGCACACACATACACACACACGCGCACACACAGCAAGACAAAGAGTGAGAATCAATGGAGCTTTTAGATTACTTTCAAAATGCTCATACAAGTTCGTTTCAATTACAATCTAACCTCAAAAATGAGCTCTCTAGCTCTTTTTATAGTTTTTGACTAGCTTTTGGCCCTGTCCAGACCTAGTGTCCGGCCTAGTTAAAAATTAGGTTCCAGGGCTTATTTGGGGGCTCAAACGAGGTCTAAAAAATACGAAAATTGGTACGCAACTACTTCTAAGGCTCCTCAAGATCAAGGACTCCTTGGCTTGCACAAAATGGAGCTACGAAAATGTGAAATGATATTTACAATGATTGTTAGTGATAAAAATCACTGTTGTTGTAGGGATTTCTTCTAGTGATCTGTCATACATATCTTCGAGCTCCCTACTTGCTCTTCCTCCCTGCATGTCCATCTCTTTGATCTGCATTAGTGTCTTGAAAAAATATTGGCCTACTTGCTAGATCTTCTTTGACTGCCCTGTTTGCTTGTGCTGTCCCTTCGCTCTGACTCCCTTCTTTGGCTTTCACGTCTTGTAGGTCCTGGTGTACCAAGGCTACTGCCAACACCCCCCCCACTCTCGCGTCTGTCGCCCCTGACAGACCCTTGTCTAGCTGCTTTTTGGACGTAATATTGGACAACATCCGCGGCGAGGTGGTGTTCTTCTAGCCTGAGTCCCCTTGCTAGATCTGTCAGCAATGCATCCCAATTGACTGGCCCTGGGACATCTGGATGTGGCACCCGTAATTGTTCTGAGTGAATGGTTCGCTCCACAGCAAATAAATGGAGGAGATGTGAGGGTCTGGGTACAAATATTTCTGAGTGGTATTCCCAGAACCCTGTTATGAACATCTCTTCGAATGTTTGTTTAAAGCAAGCTGGGAGGTATTTTATTCTGGCGTGCCAAGCATATATCACCTCTATGGAAGGAGTGGTGCTCATGTCATAAACTAAATCCTGGTTGCCTGTAAGGAATCCGACGCCTGAGAAGTGGGGGTCCTTGATATTCTTGAATGTCCTGAATGTAATAAGCATTAACTAAAAAATTTTCATGCACATCTGGGCCATTACATCAGGGGTATTCCTTAATCGGATGCTCCAGTGCCGTATAGTGGAAATCATGTAATTGACGGTGGGAGGCCCTTGAGGGGGTGCTAGATAGACGTAGTTTAACCATTTGGCGCATCCCTTGATATTCTTGACTGCAATGGTAAACTCTGGCCATGTGCGTCTGCGGAGTACAGGAACATAACAAGGGTTATATTTAATAAAAAGAGGCATATTCGTCCAGGTGCGAACCATCTCCGGGTAGGTTTCGAGGAGTCGGATCCTCCAAGTGGGTTGATGAATGCATCCTTTTTGAGCGCTCTCGGGGATGTCATCTGGCCCAAATTGTGTAGCAAACGTTGGAGGTTTGCCACATCTTTGTTGGATTTCTGCATTGTAGTCCGCCAGGAGTATACAATATGGCACGTATTGATCATCATTGGTTCCTATCCATCTATGGTGGGACATGCTGCGGAAGTATTCTGATTTAATAATAGTGTCCTCTATCTTTGCCATAGATTGGATTTGAACTGCCACTCGATCTTCATGAGTTGATGCTGTTTTCTCTAGTGTCTGGAGCCACTCAGGTACTTCAATTTCTAACGTATCCATTCCTTCTGCGGTTTGCTCACCACCTGGCATTGGCATAGGAACGTATGGTTCCTCATACGTCTCATCTACCTCCATGGGTACCAAATCCTCGGGTTCTGGTTCGACAACTGGAGAGGGCTGCCTTTCGTGTGTGAGTAATCGTGCCTGTAATTCGGCCACCTGCTCTTTCAATGTCTTGACTTCCTCTGAAGTCGTGGTCGTTTCTGTGACTTTGGGTGCTGTCTGTTGCTCTTGGAGTTGATTGCGCAGCGCATCACGTTCCCTTTCCAAGTCATCATGAGCTTCTAATAGATCTGCATAGCTGTCCAAGATGGTCTTCATTGTCTCTGAGGGCACAGCTTTAAACTGCTCTGGATCAATTTCGTGTGGAGAGCCTTCCATTGCAGCTTCTAGATTTGCTTCATTTTGCTGCTGCAGTCTCTTGTTTTCCTCAAGGGCGGCCGCCATGTGTTTTCTGAGAAGTGCCAGGTTACGCCGGACTTTGAGATTATCGGCTTGGTATACCCCGAGCAAAGCTTCTAGTTGTTTGACACCTGATTCTGTCGATGGTTGGGGTGTCTCCAATAATGTTTGGTGAGCCTGCTCAAGCGTCGTGTAGCGTTGATTCAGTTCTGCATTTTCTGTTTGTAGAATGTGAAATTGTCTTTGTAAGTTCTGATGGTGCGTTTCCAGTTGCTGATACCGATTGTCTAGAGCTTTGTACTCATTCTGGAGCTGGTATACACATTGGTTTAATGCTAAAAATATGTTATTTACATTAAATAATGCTGGGAGGGGTGAAGATGCAGGGGGAATGGGGGCGGGAATGGGAGAGGTGAATGATGTGGATGTAAGTGGAGATGTGGGTGGAGGGGGTATGGGTGATGAAGGTGGCATGGGGGGAGGGAGTGGTGCTGTGGCCGGTGATGTTTCCATCGTGTCAACTGTTTGAGTGACGGTGTAGATGGGAATCGTGGGTGGAGTGGATGTGACATCGGTGAACAGGGTGGTGAAGGTGGGCATGGTGACTCCCCCGAATTGGAGTCCCGGAGAGAGTGGAATGCCCATGACAATGGTAGTGGTGGTGGACGTGGTAGTGCTAGTGTCCTGTGGTGGAGTGAATGGTGTAGTGCGAGGTGGGGATGGTGGTGACAACGGTGCTTCCTGATATTCTTCTGATTGCGCTGCCTCGCCTGGTGCTGATGTATTGATGTGAATTTGCTTCCCGGACCTCCTGGGACGAACGGGAACCCTTTTCTCAAACCTGTGAATGTAGGCCACTGCCTCATGAATGGCCTCATCCAGTCCTACGGCGTCGGCATGAAGGTTCATGGACTCAATGAACAACTCGTCCACACCTTCCTCAGCTAGTAAGTCGTTCATGAGTCTTTTGCCCTGTTCTAGAGACATCTGATGCTGTTCCTGAACCAGTCGCATGGTTCGATATAGTCTCTTGATTTGTGCCGAATATGCTGGGGCACTTGCTAACTCGGAGAGTTCGTCATATTCTTGATGTTGTTCTTCGTCGGCTTCTTCTTCGTCTCCTCCTGCCTCTTGTTCATCTACATCGACTTCTACAACTTGTGGTTGGGTGGGGGCCGATGTTGTTGTTTGGTGTTGTGGTTCCTGAGCTCGCTCTGCTTCAGCTTCGAGGTTAGAGTCATAGATTAATCTGGCAATTTCTTCATCCGTGAGGTCCTCAAGAGTAAATCCCTGTGGAAATTCCAAATCTGATGGAATGGGTGGAAACACCAGATTAGGCCCCTCTGTGCTTGGTCTTGGTAGCCGGATTGTGAATGGCCTAACTCGTCGTGTCTGGGGAGGGGTGATTTCTGGTGTAGTGGTAGCTCCCCTTGGTTGAGCACAAGGTAATTGGACTCCCCCCCTCATCTTCTTTGATGGGGGACCTGCTGCTGATAGTCTTCTCTGGAATTCTTGGACTCGGGACCATACGAGTGCCCGCTGAACAGGCACGTCATAAGCCAAGCATCTATAGATTATTCTGGTCAGAGCACAACACCCGTGGAGCACATTCTTTTGTTTCTTGTTCCACCTTTGATGCGCTAGGTGGATCTGATCTATGATCCAGTGTGGCACATTGATGGGCAGGCTTTCTGTCTCTGCTAGATACAAGCTGAACCATATTTTCTTCGGAGGCATTGTGAATCGTTCTTGGGCGGGAAAAGCAAAATGTTGCATGATGGTTCGCAGGTGAAGCGCAATGGTAGGTGTCATCACTACCATGTCCTTCAACTTATTAAGATCTTTGTGCTTCATTCGACCTGGAACCATGGTTTCCTTTTCTGTTGGGATGTGCATGCCATACATACCCAATGCTTCTCTTACCAGATTGAGGGTCAACTTGAATCTTTTAAGCTCATTACCCGGCAGCAGTGATGGCAACACAAAGGTGCTGTCGCCTCCCTTGGCCCTGCTTGGCGTGATGGTACTGATCAGATATGAACATCGTAAAAAATCCGGCTTTGGTAAGTGAGCTCTGAAATAACTGTCCACACCCGCTTTGATCCAAACTGATCTCATGACTTCGGCGTTTTGATAGCTTTCGAACTCGCGTGTGAAAAAGTGGTATCGACCCCATTTGCCATTGAATTCCAATTCTGCTTCCCAGAAATAGGTTCCATCGCCCAGTGGTCCAGCAACATCACTGAACCAATGCGCATGCTTACCTACTTGAGAAGTGTGTCCTTGAGGAGGATCCTGGATGGGGAGCACATGCACTGCTTGAAGCTCTTGCGGTCTTGCGGTGAGACGTGGCTCAAGGAGAAGTGTTTCTATGTCCACAATCTGGGCACCAGATCCGGCTTGAGAACTGGTACCTGCTTCTGCCATGGCCCTGTTTGCTGGTTGGTTCTGTGAGAATATAGAACCAAGTGTTAACATCGTAATGGACATAATAAATTTGTGTTGTCCCCGTTACAACATTAACATGAGGTGGATGGTGAGTTAGTGGTTAGTAAGTGCATGAAGACAGTGTGTGTAGTTAGTGCTTGTGTTGTCCTAGGAGACTACTGCAGTTAGTAAGTGGGCATGAATTTACAAATTGGGGTCGGGGGGTTTATTACAGGCCCTAGGCTGCCAAATGCAGTGAATGGGCTTTGTTTTCGGTTTCGGAGAGTCTCTAGAGAGCTTCCTCGGTGTCGTGGTTTGAAAACGAGGCCTTTTTGGGACCCATTTACAATTGATTACATGCACGCTCTTGGGTCTTGGTGTGTTCATGAGCGTTGAGAACGAGTGAATACTGGCAGTATGCGTAGCTGCATTATGCTGTTTAGGTTGTGGCCTCAGCGTAGCGACTTGTGCCATCAAGCAAGCCTTAGGCACCCAAATTTGTCTTGATTGTGGGCTTGCCTTCATCGACTTCTTGGGCACCCAAATAGATTTTACTTTAGCAGAAGAATTTCTGAAAGACTTCTTATTAGCGTCGTGTTGTTGGTCACTAATAAGAGGCTTTGCCCCTGTAGTTGGCGGTGGTGCAACCGGTTGTTCGCCTTTACGCACCCACACCTGGTTTATTTTCTGGGCCATTCTGCTGCGCAGGTACTTTTGATCTCGGACATAGGTAGTACTCTGCTTCTTCTGCCTTTGATCCACCTTGGGTTGCTGCCTCCTTCTAGCCTTAGGAAAAGAAGGGAGTTCCGTTGCATTCCTGACTCCTTTTTTGCGAATATCATTCCTCTGCAACACATAGTTTTGGACAAGAATAGCATGGTCATCTTCATGTGTACTCCTGGAAGGACCAGGAGTCTGTGCCTTTCCTAGTTCCTTGAGTGCTTCATTGTCTAATTGTACTGTAACTCGACTATGATTGATCCAAACCTGGAGAAGTCCACTTCTTAGGTTTAAATTGACTGCTTGGTCATAGATCCAATCTTGACCCAAGATAAGAGGTTCAGTGAGATCCTCATCCTGACACACCAGTACTTTAACTGTCATTGCCTCATCATGAATGTAGAGGGGAAGTTCCACCTCGCCCATGCAAGGGGTTTCCACGCCTCCCAATCCTATGAGATATGCTTCCATAGGATTGACAGTTAACTGTAACTCTTGACAGTAAGACATTCTAACAGCACTAGTGGCTGCACCTGAGTCAATCAAGGCTCTTACAGTCCTTGCACTTTTTCCTTGTCCTATATCTAGGGTTACGAAAGGACGTCGATCAGTTATCCTAGGTGAGCTGGTTCCTGCGACTTCACACATTGCCATATGATATCCTTGATCTGCATAGTCATTTGTCCTAGGCTGCTCTCTACCTTGCCTACGTAATTTCATCCTTCTAATGCGTTCTAAAGCTTCTGCTTGAGCTTCTTCTCGCACTCGCTTTTCTTCCTCTTTGCGTTTCTTAGCAGTGTTGAGTCGGCTAAGCATTTCCTCCGTGAGGGGTTCCTGATACAACTTGACTCTGCAACCGCTAATATAATTTGGGAGAACATCACCCTCTAATGTGGCCAATTGTACTGCTCCGCTTGTGGAGATCCTATTGATGATCATAGGTCCGTAGCCTCTCTTTTCTAGCTTCCTCGCGTGTTGTTTGAGTGTATAGACTAGGACAAGATCTCCTGCTTTCAAGCCTTTATCCTTCACATGGGCATCGAAATATGCCTTCTGTCTCTTCTTGGCTGCGTATATTCCTGCAGCGGCTCTCAGTCTTGTTTCCCCTAATCGTTCAAGGTCAAAGATCCTAGAGGAGAGCTCATGACCTGTCCATTCGTGCTCTTGTGCTACTTTCAATGTAGGGATCAGGAAGTCCAAGGGTAGCACAGCGTTTTGGCCGAATACCATCTGAAAGGGGGTGGCTTGGAGTACCGTTTTGTAGGCCACTCGATATGCCCAAACAGCATGGTGTAGCTGTTTGTCCCAATCAGAGCGTTTTGTGTTCACCAATTTTGTCAGTACATTGCATAAGATCTTATTAGTACTCTCCGCTTGTCCATTAGCTTGAGGGTGATAAGGGGCAGACTTCTTGTGTATTACCAAGAATTCTTGGAGGAGATTTTCAATCACTTCGTTCAAGAAATGAGTGCCTCTATCACTTACAAGCTCTATAGGTAGCCCATATCTCGTGAATACATTCTCAAACAAGAATTTGGCAGTTGTTTGAGCATTGTTCTTTGTCGTAGCCTTTACCTCTACCCACTTGGTGAGATAATCTGTCGCAACAATGATGTATTCCGCATGAGAACCCTTGGCTGGGGGATTAATAGGACCTACGAAGTCTATTCCCCACTTAGAAAATGCACGTCCACCCATCATAGGTTTCAGTGGCATCTCATCTTTGCGTATAGGATACTGAGTCCTCTGACAGACATCACACCGTTTCACATAGGTATGTGCATCCATGTGAAGGGTGGGCCACCAGAAGCCCGCAAATAGTATAGCCTTGATCACCCGATCTGGTCCAAAGTGTCCTCCTGCTACACCTTGGTGAGCAGTTTCTAAGATCTTAAGATACTCACTTTCATGGACACACAGTCTCAGGTAACCATCTTTACCACGCTTATATAGATTATCACCAATGAGTGAATACTCCTGGGCTTCTTGTTCTAAACTCCTTTTCCTAGCTAGAGTCATGTCTGGAGGGAATGTGTTTGTCCTTAAGAATGATACTAGAGGTTCACTCCAATCTGGCACAATGGATACTTGATAGAGAGTGGCATGTTCCACAGGTGGTTTGGTGCAACAGATTGGGCATTCCTTGCACAACTTTTGGACATCAGCTTCCATAGTTGGCCAATGTACTCCGAGTCTCTTTAAGGTCTGTAAAGTTCGTTGCTTTGAATGGTGTTGCTCTAATGCACCTACATGTGCTAATTGCAACCATTTAGCGTACTCGTCCTCTTCTACGCAACAAGCCGAGATCCCTTGATCTGTGTGCTTGTACATGCTTCCTGCCATGATGTGGTACTTTTGGGCTTTTACAACCTCCCTATTCCGTGTGTTTATCACTGGATGATTAGGCCCGTATGTCAATACTAGCACTAATGGCTTAGCCCACTGCGGCACCACTTCCAAATTAAACAAGTAAGCATCAGGAAGGTCGTCTGACACTCCTTGCAGGGCTTCTCCCATTGTGAGCCTAGAGAGATGATCAGCTCTCAAATGAGTCCTACCTTTCCTTACCACAACCTCAAAATCATATTCCATTAGCAAGAGAAACCATCTCACTAATCTTCCTGTATTGCATGGCTTGTTTACAAGATATAACAATGCCTGATGATCAGTAAAAATTTTAAACTTATTTGCAAGCAAATAGTGTCTAAATTTCTTAACTGCATACACCATGCCTAATCCTTCTCGCTCTGTGGTGGTGTAATTCCGTTCAGCCGCATTCAATTGTCTACTGGCATAGGCAATTGGAAGATCCATATTACCTTCACCAGTAGGTTGTGCAAGAACACATCCAATAGCATAATTGGATGCATCAACATGAACATGGAATGGCTTATTCCAATCTGGTGTGGTCAAGATTGGTGCTGAACATAATCTTCGTTTAAGCTCTTGGAAGGAATTCTCACATTCATCTGTCCACTCAAAGTTTGTCAGAAGTCCGTACATGGGCTTTGCAATGACCGCATACATGTGTATAAATCGTCGATAATAACCACAATGCCCCATGAAAGCTTGTACTTCCTTGACATTCTTTGGCCTAGGTAGCTCTGCTATGGCTCTCACCTTTTCTTCGTCGGTAGATATGCCATTCTTTGACACTATGTGTCCTAGGATCTTGCCTTGCCTGACCATAAAAACGCACTTTTCTGGGTTCAGGCAGACTTGGTATTCTCTACATTTGTCAAAGATTTGTCTGAGTTCAGGAATATGGGTTTGTCTAACATTGGAATGAGCACAAAGATCATCAACATAGACTTCTAAACTCTTCCTTAGGAACTCCTTAAACACATGGCACATCAACCTCTGGAAGGTAGCTGGTGCATTGGTAAGCCCAAATGGCATTACTCTAAAAGCAAAAATGCCCCATTCTGTGGCAAAGGCTGTCTTATGCTGATCTTCTGGAGCTATGGCTACTTGATTGTAACCCGAAAATCCATCAAGGAAGCTGTACACTTCCTTGCCTGCCACTCTTTCTAAGAGATGTTCTGTGATGGGAAGCGGATAATTATCTCGAATCGTGGCGGCATTAACCTTTTTCAGGTTAATGCACACACGCAGTTTGCCATTCTTCTTGGGCACCACTACGATGGGGGATACCCATTCAGTGTGCTCAATTTCATAGATAAATCCAGCTTCGACCAGTCTATCTATCTCTTCCTTGATCTTAGCAGCATAATTATCGTTATATGTATAAGGCTTTTGCTTAGAGGGTTTAGCATCTGAGGTCATGGGAATGGTGTGTGAGCATATCTCGGGGTCTACGCCTTTCAAATCCTTGTAACTCCAAGCGAATACATCTCTGTATTCTCTTAGCAAGGCAATCAATTCGTGCTCTTCTTCCGCTGTTAGGTCATGACCTATGTACGTACATCTCTCCTCTCCTTCTTCTAGGGCCACTACTATTTTCTTGGTGGTTTCCTTGTTATCATAGGCCTCTCCTGATTGTGCCTCTCGTTTAGGCATTCTTATCATGACTCTCCTGTCATCTATCTCATACTTCTTAAAATTTTCTGGGACCTCAAACAAAGATTCTTCCTCCTCTGGTGAGACTTCTTTCTTCCTTCGTTTCTTTCCTTCTTCCCTTGGGGTCATATGCGTTGCTAATCTTACATAATTTGTAACCTCTCCATGCCTCTGGGGTTGAAATTCTACTTCATGGAAGTATTCTTCATCTGATGCAAATGGTGGGTCCATAATGATTGACTCTAGATCGGAGTCACTTGCATCCTCAAATGCATCAGGGCTAGGTTCACATTCTTCTAGAACTGCCTCTCCCATGATTGGCTCTATGGAGAAGACTGAAATGTCATAGCCATCCTCATCACAGTGAGGTGTCCATTGTTCTTCATTGATGGCTACGTCCATTGTTGCTAAAATTTCTGCCCAACCGTGAGGTTCAAATTCTTCGTCTGGAAACACTACAGGTGCATAGGCTGGGTCTTGAATGGGTCTATGAGTTTCGTTTGCACCTATTTCTCTGGCCTTTTCTCTCTTCTCTTCCTCCACTGCTACTTTGCACATCCATAAGTGGGTGTCTTCATGCATCCATGAGGATCCAGACCCTAGGGAATGCACCGATTCTGTATCTTCTTTGGCTCTATGGATGGGATTCCATTGGATAGGAGGGACATCTCTATGAGAATAATCCTTGAGATTGACCTTGGTCGTGACACCTAAGTGTTGCAGGTACAAAGAATTGGTCCCCCAATCCTGTACCACTTGCAACTGTCGCATGAATGGTCTTCCTAAAATCATCTCATAGGCATGATTTTTGCTGAAGTCACATATGGCAAAGGTATGTTCAAACTCGACACCACAAGTGGTGAGAGTTATTCCTTCTAGCAATCCTAGGGGTCTCTCTATGTGACCATCGGCCATTTGCAATTTCATTCTTGTTGGCCTGAGTGCTGGCTTGCCCCAACGCTTCCATAAGGAGGTAGTGGCAATTGCAACTCCTGCACCTGAGTCCAAAATTGCCTTCGTGGTGTAGTCCTGGTAGGTGATGGGAAGATAGGTGTTCCCTTCTTCACCTTCACACATATCCCCTATCTTATCCAAGGGAATTTCCGGTACTGTCCTGTGGGATCCTGCCCGGGAACGAGGTTTTGCTATTCCTGGTACTTGTTTGGCTACATGTTTCCATAATTCAGGTCTAACCTTGAGTAGCTCTTCTAACTTGAGGTTACACTGCACGTTAGTGTTCTTCACTACCTCTGTGTTCCTAGGTATGACTGAGTCGTCATTCCTTACCATGACTGTGGGTGCTCTCATACATGTGGACTTTGCTTCCCATGGGCCTGTGAAGTGGGGTAGCTCTTGTATGGAATTAGACTCAAAGTCCAATCTCTCGAGAGATTGAGTACTCTCATGTTCCCCGTAAATAGATGGGATGTCTTGTGGGAATTGGTCATGTGCATCGTCCACAAGTTCAAAAGGAGGGGCGACCTCGCTTTCGTTTTCCCATTTGTCTTCTTGAATCTCTCGTAGGAAGTCTGGTGCAAACCGATTCATAGAAGAAGAAGTGTCTGGCTCTGTAGCATTAGGTACATATGCTACCTGGGAAGGAGGGCTTATTCTATCGTTGGCTCTTTCCTCGTTCTCATAGATAGCTGGAGCACAAGCTTCTTGGGGAGGATTACTTATGCTATTACTTTTCCGAACAGGCTCATACGCTCTCTGGGACGGAATGTGGGTTACCTGTGGGGGTACATAAGCTTTCGAGGGAGGCTCCTGTGACCTTTGGGGGGGGAGATAAGTTTCTTGGAAAGGCACGTGGGCTTCCTGAGGAGGCTGGCTTTTCCGTTCTCTTACCCTTTCCTTTCTTTGAGGGGTAGGTTCCTTTTCTGATTGTGCGATTAGCCTCTCTATTCTTTCCGTTGTCTGGTTTAGTGGAATTGGCCACATACACTTCCGATGGGGAATGATTCATGTTCTTGCTTGCTTTATCTTTTTCTTGATTTTTTTCTTCCTTGGCAGATCTTGCAATTATTTCCTCTAGCTTCTCTAGGAATCCATCCAAGTGTAATTGCGTTTTGGCTGAGCCCGAGTAATTGAAAAGGCGACTGGCTTCAAACATAGTCTGAGCCAATGCGACCATTTTCGCGCACAGTTTGGTTCTTTCTATCTCTAGGTCAGCTCTAGGATAGCACTTGGCATGATCCGTGACGTTTGGCCCTTCTTGGATTCTGGCCTGATATGCTTTGAGCATCATGTCTATGTCTTCAGGAGTGGGATCAGCTAACACTGATCCTACCCTAGGAGGTGGTGGAATCGTATGACGTGGTGGGGAAGGTGGTGGTTCGGATGGAGATGGGAGTGGTGGTGGTGGAATAGTGTGAGAGGGGGTTTGAGAGGTGATTTCAGTTATCCTAGCTTTGGTTTCTCTTATGCTTTCCTCAAGTTCACTCATCTTTTTAGCCCATTGTCTTTTCATTCTTTCCCGACTATCTTTCCATGCTCTAGTCCTTTTCTTTGTTATGCTCTCGGTTTCACTAACCTCTGAGCTCTTATCCTGGTTTACTCCTTGATTCTGCTGCAAGGCTTGAGCTCGAGTGACTACCTGTACGGGAGCAGTGGAAGTGACACTTCCTGTGGAATCTACTACTAACCCAATAACGTTGATAGGCGTGATTTTTGGCATATTATTGGGGTTCTTTGGGCAATCTCGTAAGAGATGCTCTTTTCCACAATCTTGGCAAAAGCCTTGGATTGTCACGGACTGAGTTTGTGTTGGTGGAGGTAAGGGACAATCACGAATGAAGTGATCCCCCTGACATCGGTAGCATGGTCCTCTTGGGAATGGAGGTCTTACTTGCCTAGGTTGAGGCCTGGGGTTGGGGTTTGCATACATGACGTTCGTGTAATCTGACTCCCAACTGGGTTCACTTGGTTCTTCACTATAGTAAGACTCACCATGTTCTGGAGACTGCATGTAGTAAGCCTGGGGACTATCGACATGTGTAGAATCAAAGCTATGGTCACTTGGGTCACTTTCTGAGATCAATGGGGTTACTGGTACTATGGCCCTATTCAGGTTTTCTTCTGCAACAGCATACTTTACTGGAATCACGTTAGCGGGATTTGGGGGCTGTTGAGCTAGTACCGGTTGGGGTCTCTGTTGGGCCTGATATTGTGGTTGGTAGGTTTGTTGGGGTCTAGCATAGTGTGGTGGTGGATTTTGGTTCTGGTATCGGCCTTGTTGGTAGGGCTGTGGATAGGGTTGCCTAACTGCCTGCTTGTTGTATGGGCAATCTTGTGCGGTGTGATTGGTGTATCTCCGTTCTATGGTGCAGTACTGGCTACTAGGGTTTACTTGGGGTTGAGCCATAATAGGGCAGACATTCGCCATGTGGTCGCCACCACAAGTATAGCATCTTTTCACAGGGGCAAACCTTGGAATTTGTTTGCTAGTTACACCTAATTTCTGAGCTACCTTTTCGGCAAGTTCCTCAATTGATGTGGACTGCGTGGAAGAGTGACTAGATGCACTATCTGAATCTTTGTAGATTTTGGAAAGCTCTAGTTCTTCCCCTAGGTTATCTTCAATGTCAATGCACATACGTACACACTCTTCTATAGTCCTAGGGTCTTTCAGATACACGTAGGATCTCAATTTTGGACTCAGCAATCCGTCAAGGAATAAGGCTACTTGTTTGGCAGATGTGGGTAGCTCCGAAATAGGACATCTTTCAAGGTATTGCCTAAATCTTCTTCCTGCAAGTCTCACAGTCTCTTGAGGGGTTTGCTTGAAGCTGTGAATCAGTGAGGAGGTATTGTGTCTTATGCCGCTCTTAGAGAACTCTACAATGAAGGCCTCTAGGAGTTGGTCTATGCTCCTGAACTGACGCTCATCTAATGGCTGAAACCATGTAAGTGCCGTGTTCCTAAGGGTTAGACCGAAGGCATTGTACTGCGTGAACAGATCTTCCACTTGTTCAGCTCTCAAGACTTGCTTGAACTCCGCCACATGATCATAGGGATCTCCTGTGCCGTCAAAGTAATTCTTCATGGACTTAACTAGCTGGGTGGGTCTCAAAGTTCTTGTGTGCTCTCTAGGCCTCGGCAGAGGGATTCCATCTACATTTCTTTGGTTCCTGTGGGCTCTATGCATCTCAGTAGGTTCTACCCTATTCGTCTCCGTTCTCGTTCTTTCTCTGCCCACTGGGTTGGCAAAACTTACTTCTGGTCTATCTCTACTTCTGTCTCTTTGCGTACCATGAGCTTGGGAAGTTCCAGCCCCAGGGTGACCATAGGATACATTTGATCTTGGTTGGGGGAAAATGAATTCACCCTTCCAAGTGTAAGCATGCCTATCATTTTCTGTCACCACAAAGATCCGTTCTGAAGCATGATCTAAGTAGGTCACTCTGCCTGGGCTATCCGGATCCTTAAACTCATAAATCATGATATTTCCTATGTCTGTTGGCTGATTAGACTTATACCTCCAAAAGGCTTCATCAGTTTCTCGATTGAGGAGCAACTCTATGCTCTTGTTGTCTTGGGGGACCCATTCAGGCGTGATAATCCTAGTGAGAACTGATTTACCTCGAGGGGTTCTAGGTTCCGCACCCATGTTCCCTTGTTCCAGGTCACCTAAGTCCGCTTCTGAGATTACATTCCCAAAGTCATCTGTCCTATCAGGGTGACTAGTGACTACATATATAGTTCCTTCTTTGTCCAGGTATGCACCATTTTCAAACTTGACAGCTGGGTGCTCTAGTCCAATGGATTGATCAGGATTTTTAATCTGGACCACGGATCTTCCTAGGCCGTCCTCATAGATGCTAGCACCTAGTCGGTTGGTCCTAAGATATTCCAGCTGTGTTTTGTAAGGGCCTTCTACCCTGTACAAATAAGGCACTCCTGAACTTCCCGTAGGTCTGTCCATGCCTTGAGACATTTCTGACTCACTGGTCTCAGAGCTAGGGTAGTATGAGTGGTGGCTCAACTGCTGGGCCCAAGACCTTGCAGTGTGATTGACACTAGCCTCTGAAGACCTAAGGCTTTGTCTCTCTCTTGCTAGGTGTCGTCCTGATCTAAGGTTCATATGCCTAACTGATTAGCCCAATTTTTTTTCCAGAGTACAACCTCGTTGCCGATCAATTGGTACCAGTCACTTGATTCTTTTTAGTTAATTATTGTGTTTATGGTCTTGTCTGATATCACGTCGTCAAGAACACTTGAATGTTCTTCGTACTTTAGGTTGATCGTTCCACGTTAGGTTCTTTTCCTTTAGGTTATCGACAGTACAGAGATTATGTTTTTAACTTGAACTTGAGTTTTTAGGTAGTCTTCAACTTGATAACTGCCTATCGTCAACCTGACTTACTCCTACCTCTACTCGTTCTTAGCTTGAGCTAGGAAATGACAGAGGGAGTTGAGAACATTCCAACCTTACTTGTTGATCCCTTGCTTTATGGTGCTCAAGAACCCGGTTCTCAAGCTTGCAAAGAAACCTTGCTTTGTATGCTCTCTGTTGCTCTCAATGGACCTATAAAAGTCCCACGGTTAGCTCAATGCTTAGATTCAAAGGACACAACCAACCACTTTCATTCATGTAACAAAAACACATATTTGCATCGTGACTTTTAGGAAAATAATTCTAAAGACCCCTGACTTTGAGCCCCCTGGGTATGGTCAACTTCCAAATACCCTCTCTGAAAATCAACGCATTATCTTTATAAAAAACAGTTGAGCGCGTGTAGTATATGCCACGAGCTTTCCAACAAGCCCAAGAGCTCAAAAATTGGATTTCATATGAAAAAGTTATGACTGTTCAGGGTTTAGGGGGTTAAATCAGGATTCAAAACGAGCTAACCGTCAAACAGGATTACTCGAGTAACTTGTGGCACGGCCTCGCGAGGCAATACCACACCCTAGTGTTTGTCCCACACTTAATCACAATTTAGACCAATAATTTTGTCTTGAAAATTTGACCTAATTTGCCCTTCTAACGCGTTCGCAAAGTCTGTCGGTCGCGATTGACAGGTCAGTCGCGATCGACGTGTCGATCGCGATTGACAGGTTCGTCGTGGCTGTCGGTCGCGATTGACTGGTCAGTCGCGATTGACACGTGGCCGAAAAGTCAATCAATCGTGGTCAAGGCGTCGTTGACTCTGTCGGTCGCGATTGATGAGTCGATCGCGATTGACAGGTCGGTCGCGAGGGTCTGTCGATCGTGGTCAAACAGTCGTTGACCGTGTCGGTCGCGATTGACAGAGCCGTCGTGGTCTGTCCGTCGTGGTCAAACCGTCGTTGACTGTGTCGGTCGCGATTGATGAGTCGATCGCGATTGATGGCTCGATCGCGATTGACACGTGTCACGCGTATGGTCAGTCGGTCGTGGTCAATCGGTCGTTGACTCTGTCGGTCGCGATTGACAGAGCCGTCGTGGGCTGTCGGTCGCGATTGACGTGTCGATCGCGATTGACAGGTCTGTCCGTCGTCGTTTGTCGATCGCGATTGACAGAGCGATCGCGATTGACAGAAATCTGTGGAATTTCAAAAAACTAAACACATTTTTGGGAAGCTCTAGGCCTGTAGGTCATGGATATGCACTTTGTTTAGCAATTAGAGCAAGTTTTCAGTCGGTCGCGATTGACAGAGCTCGGCGACACACAGACAGTTACTCAGATTTCCGTACCTGCGCAGAGTGCTGGGGATGATGATGCGGCCTGTACCTGCAGAATGCTCACAAAACATGCAAAAAATAGCACATGCAAATTCGCTCTCTCGCTCTCTCTCACAAGTGAAATGAGGGAAATGAGGTGGAGATGGGGATATAGTCAAAAAACTGAAATTTTCGCGATGATGGAGATGGAAGTGGGAGATGGTGATGATGATGATGGTGATGAAGATGGTGAAGAAAGTAAAAGAAAATCTATGAGAGTGAAGAAAATACCTACAACTCCAACGCGTCAACTCTACGTCTTACCATCACACGCTCGTCCTCAAAGCTCGATCCCCGGCAACGGCGCCAAAATTTGGTGTAGCTCCATGATGAGTAGCACCTCCTTTAATGTCAATCCGGGAAGACGTGAGGATGGTATGAAGACCTCGAGCAAGTGGCGGCACAAGTGCGTGAGTGAGAAGCACACTAGCATGCACACACATACACACACACGCGCACACACAGCAAGACAAAGAGTGAGAATCAATGGAGCTTTTAGATTACTTTCAAAATGCTCATACAAGTTCGTTTCAATTACAATCTAACCTCAAAAATGAGCTCTCTAGCTCTTTTTATAGTTTTTGACTAGCTTTTGGCCCTGTCCAGACCTAGTGTCCGGCCTAGTTAAAAATTAGGTTCCAGGGCTTATTTGGGGGCTCAAACGAGGTCTAAAAAATACGAAAATTGGTACGCAACTACTTCTAAGGCTCCTCAAGCTCAAGGACTCCTTGGCTTGCACAAAATGGAGCTACGAAAATGTGAAATGATATTTACAATGATTGTTAGTGATAAAAATCACTGTTGTTGTAGGGATTTCTTCTAGTGATCTGTCATACATATCTTCGAGCTCCCTACTTGCTCTTCCTCCCTGCATGTCCATCTCTTTGATCTGCATTAGTGTCTTGAAAAAATATTGGCCTACTTGCCAGATCTTCTTTGACTGCCCTGTTTGCTTGTGCTGTCCCTTCGCTCTGACTCCCTTCTTTGGCTTTCACGTCTTGTAGGTCCTGGTGTACCAAGGCTACTGCCAACAACTCATGTGACACATAGATGGCATTGATGGTTTCAATGTTGGCAATGTGTTCATGAGGGTCATAGTCAACAAGGTTCTTTTTAGGTGGATGGAGCAATGACGTTAAAGACATGCATGTGGTGTAGATCACGTAGTGGTTTCAGAAGACCCTATGGTTGTTTATTATGCAAGTCATATTGATATGAGTGGTTTTTTTATTCTCAGATGATAGACATGGATGCATGCACATGCTTGCTAGTTCAAAATATGGAATTGAGGGTGAAGGATGGGTATGACTTTCACTACCGATTGGTGCATCATATATGCTTAGACATTTAAATTATGTGTCAACATTCACTATGAGCTTGATACTAGTTATTGAATTGCAAGAGAGCAAATGTTATCCATTCCTCCATGAGCATAATTTTCAGTTGCAATTGGGATAATTTATGCTAGTTAAAGGTTCCAAGATTTGGCCAAAGTATCCACTCTAGGTACTCTATGTGAGACACAATCTCATCTGAGTGGGAGTCCAACCTTATGTATAGTGTAAGACTCATCATATCTAATTTCTAATACCTACAAAAAGGTATATTGACATTCATGATGCACATGTATGGTAGGATTTGGATACTCATGATTATTATATAAAGCATGGTTTGATTGTTCATGTGGATGGACATGCACATTACAATTTGGATGCTCGTTTAGAGCATGATGTGGATGCTCCAATATGAAGTATTTTGATGGTGATGCACCATAGTGTACTCTCCTTGGAGAGCTCCACGATGATATCCTCAAAGTAGAAAACTAAGCTCCTAGGTCCGTACACAGTGCTCTACACAGAGACTACAGAATACGCAGAAAACACACTGCATAGGGAGGTGTTACAAATGTGGTCGAACTTACAGTCTCTGATTAACCAGGCTACTGTATGTTTTATAAAGAACATATACAAAGAAGTTTCCAGTGGCCATTTGGCCTTTCACATGGACACTAACGATAAAAATCTCCCACTAAAGGCCAATATGGCCAAAGTAACTATGGGAGAAAAATAAAGAATGATAAAGAATACCTGAGTTTAAGTGTACAAACTATACCTCCCACTTGATGGGCATGTTACATAGTATACAAATGACTATGTAAGATCAATATACAAGTGATTCTGTAAGATCATGAATCAAGTAACCCCCATCAAGTGGCAACAGTGTCTAAAGCTATCCTGTGGTAGAGCTTTGGTCAAAGCATCTACAACATTATCTTGAGTGTGAACCTTCTCAAGAATAATGTGCTCAGTGGCTAAGCAATCTCTAGTGAAGTGTTACCTCACCTCAATGTGTTTGGTCTTTGCATGATAGACCGAATTCTTAGCCAAAGCAATGGCACTCTGACTATCACTAAGCAAACGAGGTACATGCTGAGGTAAACCCATATCACAAGAAAGATGAGAAAGCCACAATGCTTCCTTACATGCCTCACTTGCTGCAACATACTCTGCTTCTGTGGTAGAAATAATTGTACATTCTTGAAGACAAGATCTCCAAGAGATAGCACCTCTAGCAAAATGAAAAATGTACCCTGATATAGACTTACAGTCGTCTACACAGCCAACATAGTCACAATTTGTGTAACCAATAATGGATGCTTTCCCCTACCTAAGCATAGACACTTGTCCTTAGTGCCACTCAGATATCTTTGTTGGAGATAGACATCTGTGGAAGCACGCGAACATCACAAGGAACGAGAAGAAGCTTGGAGCACAACACACAATACTGAATGTATTACTAGAGAATGTACAAAGATAAGTAGCCCATCAGGGCAATAGGCCTATATACAATCCGGGGAAAAAAACCTCCTAAAGAGGGAAAAAAGTGCCCCAGCGGTCCTAGTGTGTTCACACACATCACTACCTAAATATATCAACAAATCCCACTTGGGAGTGATGCAGTGAACAAGGAGCTGGCACTCATGTATAAGGAAGTGCCAAGCTATGTGGAAATCACTCCACAAAAGGAAGTAAGCCCAAAGCTTTGCGGAAAGCTTCAAACTTCTCCCTAGGTAGAGGCTTCATGAAAAGGTCTGCAATGTTCTCCTGTGTGGGCACATATGCTAAGCTGATCTCCCCAGCAGAGAACCTCTCCCTGACATGGTGATAATGCACTTCAATGTGCTTAGTGCGAGCATGGAACACAGGGTTCCTTGCAACTGCCAATGCACTCTGAGTCTTAGTGAAGATGGTGGTGGTAGAAGACTGACCAACACCCAAATCAGCCATAAGGTGTTTGAGCTACACACACTCAACAGTCGCTGTGAAATCTGCCCTATACTCAGCCTCACAACTGGAAGTGGCCACAGTAGACTGCTTCTTGCTCAACCAAGATATACATGAGCTACCAAGCATGAAGCAAAAGCCACTTGTGGACACACAAGTGTCATGGCAACCATCCCAATTAGAGTCAAAAAAAGCATGCAAATTTGGTGGTAGTGATCCCCCCTTGGGATAAAACAACCCAAGTAGCCAAGTACCACTCAAGTAGAGAAAGATGTGCTTAACCGCTTGCCAATGCTTGACTCCTGGGCAATGCATAAAACTGCTCATCTGTGAGACAACAAACTGAATATCTGGCCAAGTAATGCATAAGTAAATCAAGCATCCAATAGCCTGCTGATAGAGAACAACATCAAATGCATCTCCAGCATCATGAAGACTCAATCGTAAACCTGTCTCCATAGGAGTGGCAATAGGCTTATAGTCTTCCAGGCCAAAACGCTACAATAATGTGTCAATATGTTTCATTTGACACAAAGCCATTCCACCATCAACTTGCATAAATTGAATGCCCAAATAGTGATGCAAATGCCCCAAATCAGACATCTCAAATGAGGCATGCAAATTAGCCTAAAAATCAACAATATGCCTCTCAATAGGACCAGTGAGCAACATGTCGTCAACATAGACAACAATGATCAGAAGCACATCATTAGCACGCTTAACATATAAGGTGCTTTCAGTTGGTCTATTCTCAAAACCATGTGCAATTAGATAGGCATGTATCTTCTCATACCAAGCACGTGGTGCTTGCTTTAAACCATATAATGCCTTCTTTAACCTGCACACCTGGATTTCATGACCTTTTTGCACAAAGCCACGGGGCTGAAAAACATGCACTTCTTCATGCAAGTGACCATTCAGAAATGTTGTTTTAATGTCCAACTGATGTACATTCCAACCATGATGAGTTGCAAGTGCACAGATGCTACGAATTGTAGTCATTCGACAAGTAGGTGCAAATGTCTCATCAAAATCAATGCCTCTTTCCTACGCATAACCCTTTGCAACAAGTCTAGCCTTATACCTGTCAACTGTACCATTAGGCTTACACTTCAGCTTGTATACCCACCTAGTCCCAATGGCCTTCTTGCTAGGAGGCAAGTCACATAAAGACCAAGCACCATTCTTCATTATAGCATCATATTCAGATTGCATAACAACCATCCAATTTTTTGAATTTTGTGCTTCATCAAATGAAACACACTCATTCTCATCACAGAGTCTAGATGCAGCCATAGCATAGCAATCTAATGCAAAAGAGGCACTATGAGAGCCTGAATGAGTACGATATGATAGAGGTGCATCTAATTTGCTGTCACGCAAAGTCTGCACTAGCCATTTTGGCATAGTTTTTGCTTGCTCAATATCAGCTCTCTCATCAACTAGTGCATCATGTAAATCTACATTAAAAACAGAATGATTTGCATCATCACATGAAACCTGCGAAGGCTGAGAAGTTGCCTCATTGGGACAAGCACTAGACTGTCCACTTGTAAAAAGAGGCAACAAAGCATCATACATGTCTTTGGAGCTAACATATGTCTCCTTAGTACATGAAAGCAATGGTTGAATAGCATCTTCCACAAAAACAACATCACGGCTAACGAGAATGCGTTTAGTCTGTGGATGATATAGACGATAGCCTTTACTTTCAGAACTGTACCCAACAAAAATACATTTTACTGCTTTATCATCCAATTTTCTACGATGTTGTTTAGGCACTAATGCATATGCCAAACAACCAAAAACACGCAGATGAGCAACAGATGGCTTGCGATCATGCCAAGCCTCATATGGAGTGATAGACTAAAGCGCTTTAGTGGGACACCTCTTAAGTACATATGTTGCACACATGATAGCCTGAAGCCAAAAACTATGTGGTAAAGCCTGACTCTTGACCATACACCTCGCCATCTCCATGAGTGGCCTGTTCTTTCGTTCAGCAACTCCATTCTGTTGAGGCATATACAACACTGCACATTGGTGTTTTATCCCACCAATGCATTAAAATCAGAAGACATATATTCCCCCCCTCAGTCTGAACGGAAATCAGCCAGAAATGCATTAAAATCAGAAGACATATATTCCCCCCCTCGATCTGAACGGAGGGTGCCATTTTACATGCTGACAGATTTTTAGCCAAAACCAAAACATGTTTGAAGCACATGAACACTTCAGACTTTGCCTTCAATGGATATACCCATGCATGCCTAGAAAGATCATCAATGAAAGTCACGAAGTAAAGATAATTTCCAAAAGAAGGTTTCTGCATAGGACCACAAACATCACTATGTACAAGCTGCAATTTCTGAGTAGCCTGAATTGAACCATCTTTTGGAAATGAGGAACGCTGCATTTTGCAGGCATAGCAAACTAGCAAAGCAAAGTTCAGATGACCAAAGCGTGCATGCCAAAGCTTTGCATCTGACATAGCTTGAGAATCATGTACTGCACATGCCGAATCATTCAAAGATCTTTCATAGTCTATGAGCTTATAGAGCCCACGACATAAAATGCCAGAAGCAATAATCACATCTCCATTTGACAGATCATGAACTATACGCCTGTCATCAACAAATTTCACAACCAAGCCAATCTTGGCTAATGCAGAAACTGATAATAGGTTCTTCTTGATCCCTGGCACAAATAAAGCATCTGACAAAGTGAAAGAACTACCATCAGCAGTAGTCAAAATGATCTTACCAACTCCCATAATAGGATAAGAGGAGTTGTTGGCGCATGTAACAATATTCACTATAGGGGCAAGCTCGAGTGAAGAGAAGAAACTGTGCTACGAGGTTATATGTTTGGTTGCCCCACTGTCAAAATACCAAACATCTAAGTCTACTGCAGACATGCACTGCTCATGAGAAGATGGGTCAAAACTGCAGACAGTAGTAAACACCCATTCTTCTTCCTGCACAAGATTAGCAGACTCTGTTTTTGGTGTAGAGGCCTCTACAACAACCATTCCAGCCTCTTTCTTCTTTGCCTCTTTAGCAGGTAGTTTTGGACAGTTCTTTATGATATGATCATTCCCTTTACAATACTTGCAAAACAATTTCTACTTTTCTGATTTCTTCTCATCTTTATCTTCCTCCTTCGAATGTGCAGCATTTGCAGATTTTTGCTTACTAGTTGAAGAGATCCATTTTCCTTTGCCCTTCTGACTAGCCAAGAAAGCTTGATCTACAAGACGCATAATGGACCTCTTCTGCCTGGACTAATCTTCCTGCAACAAAACAGAGACTAACTCCTCAAATGACAAGGCATTTGGATTTCCTTTCATCATTAACCGAAGAGTAGAAGCAAAACTCTGATATGAATCAAAAATACCATTCAGAACGGTCTGCACAAGTGAGGTATCTGGTATAACCTTGTCAGCAGAAATCAAATGTTCCTTCAAGTCTTTGATCTTTGTTAGAAAATTGTCCATAGAATCACCTTCATTCATGTGCTCACTCTCCAACTGTTTTCGGAGGCAAGCAACACGAGCCTCATTCCTAGCTTGGTACAATGTGGTAAGTGTATCCCAAGCATCCTTAGCTATTCTGCAAGAGCGAATGTGAGGAATAATGGCACGTTTGGCAGACAAAGCTATCAATGCATGTGCTTGGGCATCTCTGCCATCCCAACAAATTTGCTCTGTAGTAGGTGCAGCAGAGACCGCAGCATGAGCAGGAATATGTAGAATATTATCATCTTCGATGCCTTCTGCCTTAGCTTCTGTACCTACAGTTGTAACAGTTGCAGGTGTGATAGGATGTTTTTCAACACCCTACACAATGTTCCATAGTCCTCTTGCAACCAATACATGTTGCATCATATAAGCCCATAACGGGTAGTTGGTACCATCCAACTTATCCTCAACAGACAAAATACGGAATACATCATTGCTTTCAGCCATGACTGGTGACTAAAATACCTTGATGCAAAAAATTGATTGTATCTCAAAAAGTTGAACAGAACTACCCAGACGAATTCTGCTAGACCTCTAGTAGACTTTGAGATGCTTATACTGGTGAATAGAAATTGGTATATACCTTTGGCAGAAAAAGACAAAATAGCCTGCACAAGCACTACGATAGTGCGTTCGGAGGCCAAAACGAGCTCAGATTGCGATTTCGACACGACAAAGCGAAGCAGTTTTGATCTTGAAAACAGGTTGAGTATGCTCACCAAAATTCATGCGATTCTGAGACTACAACTGGAGGAGTGTCGATGGTGCCCTAGATGAAGCGACGATCTGCTCTGATACCAATTGTTGGAGATAGATGTCTGCGGAAGCATGCGAACAACACAAGGAAGGAGAAGAAGCTTGGAGCACAACACACAATACTAAATGTATTACTAGAGAATGTACAAAGATAAGTAGCCCATTAGGGCAATAGGCGTATATACAAGCCAGGGGAAAAAAACCTTCTAAAGAGGGAAAAAAGTGCCCTGACGGTCCTAGTGTGTTCACACACATCACTACCTAAATATATCAACAATCTCAAAATCATCTTGACCGCTTCCCAATGTTTCTTGCCAGGATTAGACATATATCTGCTCACAACTCCCACTACAAATGCAATGTCTGGTCTCGTAGCTACCATAGCGTACATGAGACTACCAAT
Source organism: Ceratopteris richardii (assembly GCA_020310875.1). Taxonomy (NCBI): domain Eukaryota; kingdom Viridiplantae; phylum Streptophyta; class Polypodiopsida; order Polypodiales; family Pteridaceae; genus Ceratopteris; species Ceratopteris richardii. Next base: position 11,705,140 of record CM035444.1, read on the forward strand.
AGCAGACTCATAGGGAATTTTGGTCATGAATTCCTTTTCCTCATCTGATTTGGGGCAATCATCCTTGCTCAATTTCACATATGTGGGTAAAGGTGTACTCAATACCTTTCCACCCTGCATATTGAACCTATGAAGTACTTTGGATATATACTCACTTTGAGACAAGTATATGCATCTTTTACTCTTATCACGAGTAATGCACATGCCAAGAATATGTTTTGCATCCCCCAAATCCTTCATATCAAATATCTGACTCAACTTCTTTTTGAGAATTGACAAGTCATAAGAGGAATTCCCAGCAATTAACATGTCATCGACATAAAGTATCAAGCATATCAAGCTACCATCTGAGCATCTCTTTGTGTAGAGACAATGATCCTCATTGCTTCGAGAATAGCCTTGATACTTCATAAAAGCATCAAACTTTTGGTACCATTGTCTAGGGGACTGTTTGATTCCATACAAGCTCTTGTTGAGCTTACAAACTAGGCTTTCCTTGCCAAGAACTACATAACCCTCTGGTTGTTCCATATAGATCTCATCTATAAGATCTCCATGCAAGAATGCAGTTTTCACATCCATTTGGACAAGCTCTAAGTTTTACATTACAACGAATCCAAGCAACATGTGCAGAGTGGTCATCTTGACCACTAGAGGAAGATTTCCTCAAAATCAACACCATGTTGTTGCTTAAAACCCTTTGCAAGAAGTCATGCTTTATACTTTGGAAAAGCACTATCTGATGTAAATTTCAGCTTATATACCCATTTACATGGTAAAGTTTTCCTACCCTTTGGCAAAGGTACTAAATCCCAAGTACCATTCTTATGAATAGAATCCAACTCACTCTTCATGGCATGCTCCGATTTGACATGATCCTCTATCTACATAGCCTCTTTGTAGCAAGAAGGATCACCGACATCTATCAGCATAACAAAATCTAAACCTCGAACACATCTATCAGGTGGATGTGAGACATGTGCAGAGCATCTCAATGGTTGTTGAATAGGAACATGTGTAGACTGATCTGATCAAACATTCTCTTGAGTATCCCTATGTGCAACATTTCTATGCATGCTAACTGGAGGACTAGTATCCTCAAACATCTCTCTTCTCACTTCAACCTCCTTAATGGTCTATTTATGCATCTTAGAATCATTGAAAATGACATCACTACTTTTGATCACTGACCATGTTTCAGGATCCCATACCATGATTAAGCGAGCTTCGGGGGAATAGTACTATGATGGGTGACCTCCCAGGAAGTACCAAGGACCTCTATCTTCCTTGATCGTTGAGGTCCTCCCTTGCACATAGCCAACTATGACTTTGGTGACTCGCATGACAAGGTATGCCAAGGTCTATGCCTTGGTCGCTGCCTTAGTTGTAAGCCTTGGGTGGGTGCTCGCTTCGCTCACACAAAAGGAACAAATCTTTTTCGTTGAAATGCTCTGATACCAGTGGAGTATTTTGATGGTGATGCACCACAGTGCACTCTCTTCTCGAGAGCTCCACGATGATATCCTCAGAGTAGAAAAATTGAGCTCCTAGGGCCACACATAGTGCTCCGCAGAGAGGCTGCAAAACACAGTACATAGGGAGCATGAACACAGACTTGTTAGGTGTTACAAATGTGGTCGAACTTACAGTCTATGACTGACTAGGCCACTATATGTTTTATTAAAGAACATATACATAGAAGTGTCCACTGGCCATTCGGCCTTCCACATGGACACTAACGGTAACACAATAGAGCATTATGATGGTACTCAATTAGAGGTTAGTCATCATATGGACCTTGGTGGTGATGTTTTGCAATTGGCTCATGTGAAGCATGTTGATAAACATGGTGTGATAGAGCACGATAGCTCTTATGATACACAATGTGCAGTAGAGTAGGATAGATCTCAAGATGCACAATTAGACATATCTATGATTGAGAGGATGGTTGTTTTGGATGTTGATGAGCCACTACAAGGAATAAGGGGGCATAATGATGTCCCCAATTAAAAAAAGCAGGTAGCATCACATATTTGATGCTATTTCCACTTTGCATCCAATAAGCACGACACTCAAGAGAAATAAAAAGAGTCAGTTACATAAGCGATGGTCACCATCACTTATGTGATGATTATAACTACCATTGCTAGGAGCATCGCACATTAGGGATGCTCTAAGTGACGTGGGAAAATTGCTTGCAACACAACAACATCGCATAAGTGGCTGCCTATGAATACAAAAAAAAGTTGGATTTCTCTCTGATCATTTGTGCTAGGATCTAACGAACGAACGAGCTCAAGAGTGAGAGAGAGAGAGGGTGAGAGACATCCTGCTAGGAGCACACTCCCACACACACATTCGGTTATGTACACTCATGCATACATAGAAACACACATACACTCATGCATACACACACATACATATACATACACTAGACACACACACATACACACATGCATACATACACACACATAAGAGACACACACATACATACACATGCATACACACATGCACACACATACACACACATACATACACATGCATACACACATGCACACACATACACACACATACACATACATACACATATTCATACACACATATACACACACATATATACATACACATACATACACATATACACACATACACTCACATGCATACATACACACACATGGATACACACGTACACATATGCACACACACATACACTCACATACACACATACATACACATGCATACGCACACATACACATGCATATACACACATACACATACAAACTAATATTCATACATACACATACAAACTAATATTCATACATACACATACACACACATAGACACATATATACATACACACATATATACATACACACATAGACACACACACACACTCACATGCATACACACACATACACATATATAGACACATACATACACATGCATACACAGTGCACACACATATACATACACACACATACACACACATATATACATACGCACACATACACACACATATGTACGCACACATATATACATACACGCATAGACACACACACACACACTCACATGCATACACACACATACACATATATAGACACATACATACACATGCATACACAGTGCACACACATATACATACACACACATACACACACATATATACATACAGACACATATATACATACACACACATAGACACACACACATATACATACACATACACTGACATGCATAGATACACACACATGCATACACATGCATATGCATGCATACACATGCATATGCATGCATACACATGCATATGCATGCATACACATGCATATGCATGCATACACATGCATATGCATGCATACATACACACATGCATATGCATACATACATACACACATGCATACACACACATATACATACACACATACATACACACATGCACATATACACACACATATACACTCACATACACACATATAAATACACATGCAAAAACACACATACACATACACACACATACACACACATACATATGTACACACACAAGCACATATACATGCACACATTGACACACATATACACATACACATATACATACACACATATATACATAGACATATATGCACTCACATGCATACAAAACACATGTATACACATGAATTAGCACACATACACACATGCATACACACATATACACATACATACACATGCATACACACATACACATGCATACACACATACACATATACAAACACACATACAAGCACATACACATGCATACACACACATACACATACACATATACATATACACACATACACATGCACATACACATACACACACATGTACATACACACACATAGACACACACACATACATTCACATACACACACATGTACATAAACACACATAGATGGACACATATACACACACATACATACATTCACATGCATACACATGCATATGCATACATACATACACACATGCATACACACACTTACACATACACACACATATGCATACATACACATACATACACATACATACACATACATACACACACATACACATAACACACACATAAATGCATACACATATACATATACATACACACACATACACTCACATGCATACATACACACACCATACATACATACTCACATGCATACATACACGCATGCATACACACACATACACATACACATACACACATATGCATACACACATACACAGACACGGACATGCATACACACATACACACACATGTATACATACACACATATACATACACACATAAAGACACACACATACACATACACACACATATACACACACACATACACACACACACATACACACACATACACAACTACTATTAGACTAGCTAAAAACAATCCTTGAATATTTGAAAGAATACTTGTGAATGATGTGTGTGCCACTCTCCTCCCATCCACTATATTCTCTTGTATCCAAACTAGTAATGCTCTCCAATGATATAGTGCCACCATGTTCCCATCATGAAACACTCATCCTCATTACCATTGAATACCTTGGGATATCGCGCAAGCTTGGGACCTTAACTATGGTTGGCCCTTGTCCCACACACAAACAAAAAGTGATCTATGTAGACCAATTTCTTGCACTCTCTCCCCCTTCTAAAGATGATTGTTCTCAATTATCAATGAGAGAAAGTACTTGCAAACCAGAGCATTTGATTCCCAAGTAGAGTCTCTAAGTGGCAATCCTCTCCAAGCTACTAGATACTCTTGGATGATATGGTTTCTCAACCACTTTTGTCTCCGATCTAGTATCCTATCTAGAGAATGATATGTGCTATCACTTTCTTGCAAAGAAACAATAACCTCTATTAGATTATCCTACCTAGAAATATACATTCTAAGTTTACTGACATGAAACACTGGATGGAATCTGCAATCTAGAGGAAGCTCTAATGAGAATGCAACATCACTAAGCTTCTTAACTATCTTCCAAGGTCCACAAAATCTGAGTGAAAGCTTAGTAAACTTCCGGTGGATAGTGAAGTAGATCTAGCTAACACTTGAAAAAAAACTCTATCTCCTTCCTCAAAGACTCTAGGAGATCTCTTCCTATCAGCATATTCCTTTGCCCTATCAGCTACTTGTTGCATCTTACCTTTAGCTATTCCTAAATTTGCTTGGAAATTCGCTAAGATCTCCAAAGTACTAGGATATTTCTTTGGCATTCCTATGGTACTAGGAGCAGTGGGATTCATGCCATAGTTCATCTCAAAGGGAGACATTCCTATCACTTTATGAGGTCCATTGTTATAAGAGAACTCTACTAGTGGTAAGAAGCTATCCCAATTTTTTTGTCTCTCAGACACATATGCTCTCAATATCTCTTCTAGAATCTAGTTGAACCTCTTGGTTTGACCATCTATCTATGGATGACCATCACTGATCATTTTCAATGACACTTTCAGTTTGTCAAATACAAACTTCCAAAAGTGTCCTATGAATCTGACATCCCTATCTAAAACTATGGATGTCGGTAACCACATGCTGGATAAAAAAATTTTCTACCTATGGAGCTTCTATCATCTCTTGCATGGGTATGAAATGAGCCATTTTGCTCAATCTATCTACCAGAACTAGGATAATATCCCACTTCCCTTGGTTCCACGATAACCCCACTATGAAGTCAGTGGATACACTTTCCCACTTGTGCTCTAGAATTTGTAAAGGATGTAAAAGACCTGGTGTCCTTACCCTTTCTACCTTGTTCACTTGACACATAAAGCATTGTTGAACATATAGGTGGACACATCTTTGGCTAACCTAGGCCACCAAAATGTTCTTCTAACAAGCTGAATTATCTTGTAAACAAGACGATGCCTTGCACAAGGAACATCATGGTTATCATGCATGACTTTTCCTCTCAAATCCCACGAATTTGGTAAGCAAAACTTTCCTTTCTATTTAACTATTCCGTGCTCCTTTCAAAAATTGGAATACGAACTTGACTTGTTTGCTTTATTGGGAGAAGGAAAAGCTAGAATGGCCTTGTCTCCTATGATAGAGTCATCACTTATGGTTCTAATGATCTGTAAGAAATGTGGATCTTCCATTGATGCTTTCTTTATTTCTTGAATTAGTGAGCTTTCTAGAATTGTAAAGCTCATTTGATACAC
>CM035444.1:11716305-12063805 GCA_020310875.1 Ceratopteris richardii
AGGCTCATTCTACCTAAGCTCCTCAAGCTTGAGGACTCCTCAACTTGCACAAAATGGAGCTATAAATTACAAAAAGGGTTTTCCTATGTTACATATGGTACAAAAGTGATGAGAATCACTGTTGAGTGTTTGAAAAAGTAATATAAAACATATTTGTTTGAAAAAATGATTCGTTTGACTCCCTGCTTCTTCATTATGCTCTGTCTTCACATGCTTCCGCGCCTTCTATGCCTTTGACTACTACCAACACCCCCCTCCCTCTCGCTTCTGTCGTCCTCGACAAAACCTTGTTGTGCGGTCTGTCGGATGTAATTCTGCAGGAGGTTGTGAGCGAGGGTGTGCTCTGATATTCAAATGCCTCAGGCCAGATCAGCCTCGAGTTTCTTCCAATCAATGGGCTGCGGTTCATCGGATGGTGGGAGTCGATAATGCGTGGAATATACCATCTGTTCAGAGGAAAACAATTGCAAAAGGTATGTAGGCCTGCTGATGAACACCTTTGAATGGTATTCCCAGAAACCGCTTGTGAACATTTCTTCGAAAGTCTGCTTATAGCATGCCGGTAAGTACTTGATTCGACAATGCCAGGCATAACACACCCGGAGCGATGGCATTGTACTCATATCATATGCAAGATCTAGATTGCCATGCTCGAAACCCGGGGTGTTCACATGTGGTGCCTTGACACGAAGGCAGACTTTGAATACCATCTGCATCATGTCGAATATTTTGATAGTCATGTGCACTGCTACATCGTCCATATGTTTCAAGCGAGGGAGCCAGTGATGAATCGTTACCATTATGTATCCAATTGTTGGTGGTCCGGTGGGTGGGGTGAAGTATGGGTAATTAAGCCAATCCTGGCATTGCTTGTTGTCTTGTACTTTAATCAAAAATGCCTTCCAGGAGCGGCGATGTGGCATGGGTCCGCAACATGGGTTGTACTTTAAATATAGTGGTGCCTTGAACCAAGTACTCATCATCTCTGGATATGCTTGTAATAAATCCTTGCGCCAATCTGGTTGATAGATCTCTCCTCGCTGCGCATCTAGTGGCAAATCTTCCGGCTCAAATTGAGTTGCGTGGGAGGGCTTCTTGCCTGTTTCTTTTTCTATGGCCAACTGATATTCCGCCATTAACATAAAATACGTCTTGTATTGTAGCTCATGCCCAGATATGTATCTGCGAGGGGCCAAATGAGCAAAGTAAGGAGACTGTAAAATTCTTTCTTCTATCATTGCCATTGCGTGTAGCTGCGCCTCTACCCGTGCTGAGTGAGTTCTTCCAAGTTCTTCAATCGTCTTCATCCATGCAGGAGTTGGAAGTTCGAAAGTCGTCTGGCCTTCGGCCGTGACTCGTCCGCCTGGGATGGGTTGGGGTTCATATGCTTCTTCGAAAGTTTCCTCCACTAGGATAGTCACTGTTTCTTCCTCTGCTGGTAGTTCCGATGGGGAGTCTGGCCTGGGGGGTGCTTCATATATGGCTATCTATGATTGAAGAGTTGATACCTAGGCCCGTAATGAATTGAGTTCCTCGATGATGTCAGGAGATGGGTCCGTAGGAGTTGGTAGTCCTTGTGGTACAAATGCTCTTAACTGCAATATCTTGTGTTCTTCTTTGAGCTTATGAAACTCCTCGTTCATGTTGTCGTATTCTTCTAGCAATCTGACATGATCATCTAGCAACATTTGCATATATTCTGAGGGCATGGCTTTAAAGCGACTGGGGCTTAAGGGTTGGTCTGGTTGATCTAGGGCAGCTTCTAAATTCTCTCTATTCTATTCCTGTAAACGCTGGTTCTCTTCTTTCGCTGCTGCCAAGTGTTGTTTGAGTAATCCCATGTTCCTAGTGAGCGTCGCATTGCGAATCGTCTGTGCCCTTAACAAGTTATCTATGTCATTGATGGCCTCTTTTGTTTTTGCTTCACTTTCAAGTTCCAGTTTATGGTATGCCTCCTATAGCTCTTGGTAGTGGGTGTTTAGTGAGGCATTCTCGATGGTCAGTGAATTGAGCTGCGACTGTAAATTGTTGGTTGTCTTCTGCAGCGTCTGGTAGCTAGTTCCAAGAGATGCAAATTCATCTCTCACTTGAGTCATGCATGTGAACATCTGGTGAAATGCTGTGTCTATAGTGGGTGATAATATTAATGGTGTGGTGAATGCAGATGCTGTGTTTAAGGGTGTTGATGCAATGGGAAGGGGGAATAGGGATGGGAATGTGGATGCAGTGGTAACAATGGAGAAATGTGCAGTGCCTAAATATGATGGTGCAATAGAGGAGGTGAGTGTTGGTGCGGTGGGTGGTGAGATGTCCATGTCACTGGACGTGGTGTCAAGTGCCGTGACTGTGAATAGTGGAGTGATTGTAGGTGTGTGCGTAGGTGTAAATATAGGATTTACAAAGGTTGAAGAGTAATTTACAGAGGGGTTCTCTTGTACTCCTTGGTGGTTGACCTGAATCAATTAAAGCCCTGAGCTCTTGGCAAGGGTTGCCGTGCTAGCCTGACTGTAATGAATGGTCTCCAATCCACTATGCTAGGATGAGTGGTTGACTTTACTTGACACATGGCCATGGGATATCTGGGTGTTGTTTCCAGATGGTTATAATGTTCTCTCCCTAGTCCTTGTCTTCTTAACTTCATGCGCTTAATGTGTTCTATAGCTTCTGCCTGAGCTTCAACGTGTATCCTATTTTCTTCCTCCTTATGCTTCTTTGCCAATGTGAGTCATCTAAGCATATCCTCAGTAAGAGGTTCCTGATATAACTTGACTCTACAGCCACTAATGTAATTAGGCATTATGTCTCCTTCTAGGGTGGCTAATTGTACTGCTCCACTTGTCGAGAGTCTTTTAATGATCATAGGTCCATAACCTCGCTTTTCTAACTTCCGTGCGTGTTGTTTCAGCGTATATACTAGGACTAAATCTCCTTCTTTTAAGCCTTTATCTTTCACATGTGCGTCAAAATATGCTTTCTGTCGCTTCTTTGATGCGTATATTCCTGCCTCTGCTTTCAGCGTGGTTTCTCCTAATCGTTCCAAGTCCATTATTCTTGCTGATAATTCATGGCTGGTCCACTGATGTTCTTGTGCAACCTTAAGGGTCGGTATCAAGAAGTCCAAAGGAAGCACAACATTATGACCAAAAACCATTTGAAAGGGAGTTGCATTGAGTACGGTCTTGTAGGCCACTCGATATGCCCAAACAGCGTGGTGTAACTGTTTGTTCCACTCTCAACGTTTGTTGTTCACGAGTTTCGTCAGTACGTTACAAAGGATCTTGTTAGTGCTTTCAGCCTGACCATTTGCCTGAGGATGATATGGTGTGGATTTCTTGTGAATCACCATAAAATCCTGCAACAAATATTCAATGACTGGTTTAGAAAGTGAGTCCCTCGATCGCTCACTAACTCTATAGGCAATCCATATCTTGTAAAGACATTTTCAAATAAGAATTTTGTAGTCGTGTCTGCATCATTCTTTTTTGTGGCCTTTGCCTCTACCCATTTGGCAAGATAATCGGTCGCAATAATAATGTATTCAGCATGTGTACCTTTTGCAGGGGGGTTAATGGGTCCTACAAAGTCAATACCCCACTTAGAAAATGCACATCCTCCCATCATGGGTTTCAATGGCATTTCATCTCTGCGAGTAGGAAATTGAGTTCTTTGGCACACATCACATCTCTTTACATAGGTATGTGCATCCATGTGAAGAGTGGGCCACCATAATCCTGCAAAGAGGATGGCTTTGATTATCCTATCGGGTCCAAAATGACCTCCTTCAACACCTTGGTGTGCAGTCTCTAGTACGCTCAAATAATCGCTTTCATGAACACATTGTCTTAGGTATCCATCTTGTCCTTGTTTGTATAGATTGTCGCCAATAAGTGAATAGTCTTGAGCTTCCTACTCTAGACTGCGTTGTCGTGCTAAGGTCATTCCTTGACGGAATGTTTTCATCCTCAAGTATGTCACTAAAGGTTCACTCCATTCTGGTGTGAGAGACACATGATATAATGTAGCATGTTCTACTGGTGGTCTTTCACAACAAACATGGCATTCTTTACACAACTTGTAGACATCTGCTTCCATAGAAGGCCAATATACTCCTAGTCTATGCAGAGTCTGCAATGTACGATGTTTTGAATGGTGTTGCTTTAATGCACCTACATGTGCTAATTGCAACCAATTTGCATGTTCTGATTCTTCTACACAACAAGCAAGAATGTTTTGATTATCCTGTTTATATATACTTCCTGCTATGATTTGATATCTCTGAGACTTGGTAATCTCTCCTTCCTTGATCCTTATCCTAGGATTCTTGGGTCCGTATGTGACAATAGGGACTATAGGCTTAGCCCATTTAGGTGCTATCTCAAGGTTAAACAAATATGCATCTGGCAATTCATCGGTTATGCCTTGAGGAGTTTCTCCTGTGGTTAATCTTGAGAGATGGTTAGCTCTAAGATGTGTCTTTCCTTTCCTGACTACTACTTCAAAGTCATATTCCATGAGTAATAGAAACCAACGTATTAATCGCCCCGTGCTACATGGCTTATTGACTAAGTACAGTAATGCTTGATGATCTGTAAAGAATTTGAACTTATTTTCCAACAAATAATGTCTGAATTTCTTTACGGCGTAGATCATTCCTAATCCTTCTTGTTCCGTAGTGGTGTAATTTCTTTCTGCTATGTTCAACTGTCTGCTCGCAGAAGCTATGTGGAGATCTATGTTATCTTCATTCGTGGGTTCTGCTAACACGCATCCTATAGCATAGTTGGATGCATCCACATGTACATGGAATGGCTTACTCCAATCCAGGGTTGTCAATATAGGTGTTGAGCACAAACGTCGTTTAACTTCATTGAATGAATTCTTACACTCTTCCGTCCATTCAAAATTGGTTAAAAGAGAGTACAAAGGCTTGGCTATGATTGCATACATGTGTATGAATCGTCTATAATAACCGTAATGACCCATAAATGCATGTACCTCTTTTACGTTATTTGGTCAAGGTAGATCGGCGATTACTTTCACCTTTTCATTTGTCGAAATTCCATTCTTTGACACAATGTGTCCTAGAATTTTGCCTTGTCTGACCATGAAAACGCATTTTTTTGGGTTCAAACAAACCTGATATTCTCGACATTTGTCAAATACTTGTCTTAACTCTGGGATATGCGTCTGCCTGATATTCGAATGAGCACATAGATCATCAACATAAACTTCCAAACTCTTTCGTAAGAATTCCTTAAAAACATGACACATGAGTCGCTGGAAAGTGGTGGGTGCATTTGTTAAGCCAAAAGGCATTACACGAAATGCAAATATGCCCCATTCTGTGGCAAAAGCCATCTTGTGTTGATCTTCTGGAGCAATGGCTACTTGATTATAGCCTGAGAAACCATCAAGAAAGCTGTAAACTTCCTTGCCCACAACTCTTTCCAATAAATGTTCTGTGATAGGAAGAGGATAACTGTCTCTAATCGTGGTGGCATTAACTTTTTTAAGGTTAATACACACATGCAATTTTCCATTTTTCTTGGGCACAACCACAATGGGGGATACCCATTCAGTATGCTCAATTTCATAAATGAATCCTGCTTCTATCAAACGATCTATTTCTTCTTTAATCTTTGCAGCGTAGTTATCATTGTACGTGTATGGTTTCTGTTCCGTAGGTTTTGCTTCTGGAGTCATAGGGATTCTATGAGAACATATATCCGGGTCTAATCCTTTCAAATCTTTGTAACTCCAAGCAAAAACATCTCTATATTCTCGCAATAGGGCAACTAACTCTTCTTCTTCTTCAGTCGTCAAATCATGCCCTATGTAGGTACATTTCTCTTCTTCTCCTTCTATGGCTACTATGATTTTTTTGGTTTTCTCTCGATTATCATATAATTCTCCAACGTCAGCTTTTCTGTTAGGCATTCGTACCATGATTCATCTATCTTCTACTTCATATTTCTTGAAGTTGTTAGGAACCTCGAACAAAGATTATTCATTTTCTGATATGGTTTCTTTCTTCTTTCTTTTCTTGCCTTCACTTTTGACAATCACTTGTGTAGCTAACCTCACCTCGTTTGTAATTTCTTCGTGTTTTTGAGGGTGAGTTTCTACTTCGTAGAAATATTCTTCCTCTGAGGAAAAGTGTGGGTCCATAATAATTGAATCTAGATCAAAATCACTTGCATCCTCAAATGCATCAGTGCTAGGTTCACATTCTTCTAAAATTGAATCACACATGATTGGCTCTATCGTGAAAACTGAGATGTCATAGCCATCCTCGTCATAGTGGGGTGTCCATTGTTCTTCATTGATGGCTACATCCATGGTTGCTAGGATTTCTGCCCAACCATGGGGTTCGAATTCCTGGTCTGGAAATACTACAGGTGCGTAAGGTGGGTCTTGAAGGGTTCGTGGATGTTGTTCTACACCTAAGGTCCTGAATTCTAATCGTTCTTCCTCTTGCTTCGCTACTTTACACATCCATAGATGAGTGTCCTCGTGCAACCATGAGGGATCTAATTCCAATGAGTGTACCGATTCTGTTTCTACCTGTGTCTTATGGATGGTATTCCATTGTATTAGGGGTATGTCTCGATGAGAATAGTCTTTAAGATTGACCTTTGTAGTCACTCCTAAATGTTGCAAGTACAAAGTATTAGTTCCCCAATCTTGTACAATTTGTAACTGACGCATGAATGGTCGTCCTAAAATCATCTCGTAAGCATGATTTTTTGCAAAATCACAAATGGCAAAAGTATGCTCAAACTCCACACCACAAGTGGTGAGAGATATGCCTTCTGGTAAGCCTAATGGTTTTTCTATATGTCCATCAGCCATTTGTAGCTTCATCCTAGTAGGTCTTAATGCTGGCTTACCCCAACATTTCCATAAAGCGGTGGTAGCGATGGCTACTCTTGCTCCTGAATCTAAGATGGCTTTCGTGGTATAGCCTTGATGGGTTATTGGAAGATAAGTGTTACCTTCCTCTCCTTCGCTTACATCTCCGATCCTTTCTATGGGTATCTCTGGTACCTTCTTGTGTGATCCTATCTATGAGGGAGCAGTAGCAAGCTCGGGGAATTGATTTGCCACATGCTTCCACAATTCTAGTTTAACCTTTAACAACTCCTCTAATGTGAGGTGACATTGTACTTTGGTGTTTTTTACCACTTCCGTGTTTCTCGGGACTACTGATGCTTCATTTCTCACTATTATCGTGGGTGCTCTCATGCTAATAGACTTTGCTTCCCAAGGTCCTCTGAACTGAGGCAATTCATGCAAAGAATTGGATTCAAAACCTTTGTGTTCACTCAGTTGCTCTTCCTCTACATGATCGTAAATAGAGGGAATGTCTTGGGGAAATTGCTCTTGCAAATCATCTATTTCTTGAATAGGAGGATGGGTTCCTTGTTCTTTTCTCCATTTCTCTTCTTGGATTTCTCTTAGAAATTCATGTGAATACCTATGTATGGAAGACAGGTTGTCTTGACTTTCTATATTGGGTACTTGAGACAGGGATGGTGCATTCCTTTCCTGTGTCTTCGAAGCAATAGGGTTCCTATGCTGATTCTTTTTCTCCTTACTTTTGATCAAGCATTCTAGCCTCTCCATCAGTCCTTGAAAGTGTAATTCCGGTTTTGCCATGTGGTTCCAATTTAGGTATCTAGAGGCTTCAAACATAGCTTGTGCTAATTCTACTATCTTCATGCAAAGCTTTGTTCTCTCAATTTCTAGGTCTGATCGAGGGTAGTTCTTACTCATTTCAGCTATTTGAGGTCCTTCTTTTAATCTAGCCTGATACGCGCGAAACATCATGTCTAGGTTTTTTGGTATGGCTTCCGCTAGAACTGATCCTAATTTCTGAGCTGGGTTCTCGTGATTGGATTCTTGTGAAGTCAAATCTAGAGTTTTAGCTCTCGATTCTTTTAAACTTCCTTTCAACTTAGTTATCTTTTACTCCATTTTCTCTTAATTCTTTCTCTAGTGTCTTTCCAAGATTTCGTCTTTTTAGTGCTAGACTCTCCAACTTCACTTGTTTCGGCTATTTTCTCAGCATTTAAGTTGTTGATTCTGTAAGAGTGCCTGGGCTCTTGTTATAGCTTGGATGGGCACATATGTAGGGTTGGATCCATCTGCATTATGTACAATACCTATCACATTGATTGGTGTTACATTTGAAGCATTTGCAGGGTTCTTAGGAAAATCTTTTATGATATGCTCTTTACCACAGTCGGCACAAAAACCTTGTATGTTATAATATTGTGATTGTCCTGCTATCCGAGGATGTGGACAATCCTTTATGAAATGATCTCCTTGGCACCTAAAGCATGGTCCTCTAGGGCCCTGTGGTCTTTGCTTTCTCAATTGGGGACGTGGATTCGGGTTTGTGTACATCACATTAGCATAGTCGGGCTCCCAACTGGGTTCCAATGGTGGACTATCATATTGATATGTTTCCACATGTTCTGGTGACTCTCAATAATATGTGGGTGGACTATCTACATGAGTAGAGTCAAAACTGTTAGAGTTTGGGTCACTCTCTGTGATCAAGGGTGATGAAGGCACTAAAGCCCTACTTAGGTTCTCTTCTGCAGCAACATATTTGAGTGAGATGACATTAGCTGGTGGGGGTGGCTGCTGAGCTAAAACAGGTTGAGGTCTCTGTTGAGCATGATATGGGTAGTTTTGTGGAGGCCTATAGTAATGAGGCTGAGCATTATACTGGCCTTGATACCTACCTGGCTGTGTGTATGCTTGCGGGTAGTTCTGTCTCACCGCTTGTTTGTTGTATGGGCAGTCTTGAGCCGTATGATTCGTGTATCGTCTCTCAATTGTACAGTATTGGCCACTAGGGTTGGCTTGTGGTTGTGTTGCATTGGGACACACATTTGCCATATGATCACCACCACAAGTGTAACAATGCCTGTTTGTTGTTAACCTAGGCATCTGTTTGCTAGAAACTCCTAGTTTCTGGGCCACTTTTTTTGCTAGGTCCTCTATTGAGCTAGACAATTTTGAAGATGCTAGAGAGGAACAATCTGAGTCCTTATAGACCTTTGAGAGTTCCAACTCGTCTCCTAAGTTGTCCTCAATGTCTATGCAAATTCTCACGCATTGCTCTAGTGTTATAGGTTCCTTCAGGTATACATAGGAGCATAGTTTAGAGCTCAACAGGCCATCTAAAAACAATGACACTTGCTTGGCCTGTGAGGGTAGCTCTTGCATTGGACATCTCTCCACATATTGTCTAAATCTACGTCCTGTGAGTCTAACTGTATCCTGAGGGGTTTGTTTGAAACTATGAATTAATGAAGATGTATCATGTCTGATCCCACTTTTAGAGAATTCAGTGATGAATGACTCTAAAAAGTGATGGATGTCTCTAAATTGCCTTTGTTGCAATGGTTGGAGCCAAGTTAAAGGGATGTTCTTTAACGTTAGTCCAAATGCATTGTATTGCGTGAACATGTCTTCTACTTGATCTACTCGTAGCACTTGCTTAAATTCAGCAACATGATCATAGGGATCTCCTGTCCCATCAAAGTAGTTTTTTATGGATTTCACTAACTGAGTGGGTCTTAATATTCTTGCGTGTTCACGTGGTCTTGGTAGAGGAAAATCATCTCTACCACTTGGTATTCTAGGCTCTCTTTGTCTATCCACTATGGCCGTGTCTATGGTGGTTCTGTCTCTCCCTATGGGATAATTGAAACTTACTTCAGGTCTCTCTTTGTTTTTCTCTCTTTGATTACCATGGGCTGAGGATGTTCCTGTCCCTTGATGGCTCACGTTTTAGTTTGTTCGAGATGGAGGGAATACTAAATCACCTCTCCATGTGTAGGTATTTCTCGCATGATCTGGTACCACAAATACTCTTTCTGACGTTTCATCCAAGTATACAACCTTTCCAGGTGTATCCGAGTCCTTAAACTCGTAAATTGTGATGGAGCCTACCTCACTAGGTTGTTCCGTTCTGTACCTCCAAAATGCTTCATCTGTCTCTTTATTCACAAACAACTCTATGCTTCTGTTGTCCTGAGGGATCCACTCTAGGATTAGTACTCTTGTTAGTACAGATTTCCCTCTAGGTGTCCTAGGTTCTTCTAATGGTTATTTTCCTTGGGCTCTAGCTTCCGTCTCTAATTGAATTACACCAAACTCATTCGTATTATTTGGCTGAGTACTTAAGGTGTACATCGTTCCTTCTTTGTCTATGTATGCGTCTCTCTCGAATTTCACCATTGGACGCTCCAATCCAATGGGTTGATCATGGTTATACATTTGCACCACTTGTCTTCGCAAACCATCCTCATAGATGCGAGCACCTAAGCGATTGGTTCGGAGAAATTCTAATTGAGTCCTATAGGGTCCTTCGGGTCTTTCCAAATATGCTATGTTTGACCCTCCTTCTGGTCTTTCCATGCTAAAAGCCATTTCTGATTCACAAGGATAACTATTATTCAATTGATGTGCCCACGATCGTGCAGTAGCTCCTACACTTGATTCTGATGATCTAAGGCTTCTTCAGTCTGACTTACCTATATGCTTGCGTGATCTAAGGTTCATGAATTTACCTCACGGCACTCTCTGATCCTCAATGTTCCTTGTTTTTAACTGCTTTTTAAATTCCTTTAGATTCTTGTTTTATCTTATTGTAAGCGTCAGGAATCGACTTTCCGTGGTACTTTTGAGTTCTCGTTCCGTCAGACTTTAATTCTTTTCTTTAGGTTTTCATATCACACACCTTTAATTTAGTCTTGGACTTGAAAAAATTAAATATCTTGAACTTGATGCGTTCCTATCGTTGTTAATCCACAATGCTATTGTTTAGCCTAAGCTAATAATTGAGTGAGGGGGTTGAGTAATCTTCCAACCTCGAGTCAGCTGCTTTGGTCGCCTTGATGCCCAAGAAGCTACGCTTCTAGCGTTGCGTTCTTCACTACCTTGCTTTGATTGCCCTTGATTGTCCTTGCTAGACCTTTTGCAAGCTTTCTTGATGCACTGGAGCACTATACCTGCAAGAAAACTCAAAAACACAATAGCACATGCAAGCACAAAAGCTCTCTCTCTCTCTCGCATGCACAAATGAGGGGAAATGAGGAGAATGGGTGGATATGGTGAATTTTTTGATTTTTTGAGAGTTGAAGAAGATGATGGGGTGATGAAGATGGAGTATGGGAGAGGTGAAAAACAACAAAAACTAAGTAAAAACAACAACAAAAACTAAGTAAAAACAACAACAAAAACTGAATTTTTTACCTTCCAATGCCACTTCTTGCTATACTCTTACCATCACACATTCGTCCTAGACTCGATCCCCGGCAATGGCGCCAAATTTGGTGTTGCTCTAGCACAATGGTGAGGACCACGTTAAGAAGCTCCACCTCCTTAATGTCAATCTGCGGAAGAGATAGGAGTGATATGAAGATCGTGAATATGAGATGAAGTGAGAGTGATGGTGAGAAGCATAGAGATGCACACACACATACACACACACAACGAAGAGACAAGCAAGACACAATGGAAGGTAGGAAATCAATTCTATTACTCAAGAACACTCTTACAAGCTCAAAATAGATCTAATCTCTTCTCTACTCAAACAAGCTAACCTAAAAAATGAGCTCTCTAGCTCTTTTTATAGATTCTAGATTAGTTTTGTCCGGTTTCACATCTAGTGATCGGCATAGTTAAAAGATAGGTTCGAGGCGCTATTTGAAAAGGTAAACGGTGTCTAAAAATAGCCAAAATTGGTAGGCTCGTTCTACCTAAGCTCCTCAAGATTGAGGACTCCTCGGCTTGCAGAAAATGGAGCTATAAATTACAAAAAGGGTTTTTCTATGTTACATATGGTACAAAAGTGATGAGAATCACTGTTGAGTGTTTGAAAACGTAATATAAAACATATTTGTTTGAAAAAATGATTCGACTGACTCCTTGCTTCTTCGTTATGCTATGTCTTCACATGCTTCCACATCTTCTATGCCTCTGACTACTGCCAACACACACACACACACACACACACACACACACACACACACACACACATATATATATATATATATATATATATATATATATATATATATATATATATATATATATATATATATATATATATATATATATATATATATGTGTGTGTGTGTGTGTGTGTGTGTGTGTGTGTGTGTGTGTATATGTATGTATGTATCTATGCATACATACACATATATATACCTGAAACACACATGTGTGCATACTAACACATGCATACATAGATACATACATACATACATGCACACACACACACACACACACACACACACACATATATATATATATATATATATATATATATATATATATATATATATATATATATATATATATATATATATATATATATATATATATATATATATATATATATATATATATGTGTGTGTGTGTGTGTGTGTGTGTGTGTGTGTATGTGTGTGCATGTATGTATGTATGTATATATGTATGTATGTATGTATGTATGTATGTATGTATGTATGTATGTATGTATGTATGTATGTATATATGTATGTATGTATGTATGTATGTATGTATGTATGTATGTATGTATGTATGTATGTATGTATGTATGTATGTATGTATGTATGTATATATATATATATATATATATATATATATATATATATATATATATATATATATATATATATATATATATATATATATATATATGTGTGTGTGTGTGTGTGTGTATGTATGTATGTATGTGTATATATATATATATATGTGTGTGTGTGTGTGTGTGTGCATACATACATATTCATAGATCACACTTATATCCATATACATAGACACATAGCACACACATGCATACATACAAAGGAGAGATTTTATCCTCGAAAATAAAGCTTTATACAAAATTGTAGACATGCCCCTGAGCTTGATGTTCTAACTTAAAAGAACATGTTTTCATCTGTGTGGTGCGATTCACCTCGTGTTGCATTTGAAGAAAGGGGAATCTATTGTTTGATACCCATTCAAATGATTCAAGTTAACGATCATTAACTCGATTTAGAAAGCATAGATATCTTTGGAAAAAACTTAAGCTCTTTCCTTGAGCATAATGTTCTAACCTACAAGAATATATTTCATCTCTATGGTGGGATTGGTTTCATATTCAAAATGAATAGAGGGGTGTCGCTGAAGCATAAGCACCACCTCTTTTACTTGTCAATCCACGGAGACATGAGGACGGGTATGAAGACCACGAGCAAGTGAAGGCACAAGTGCGTGAGTGAAAGCACACAAACATGCACACACATACACACACACGCGCACAAGGTAAGATCAAAGAGAGGAACAATGGAATGCTTCGATTGCAAAAGAGTTCTCTTACAAAAGCTCTATTCTCTAACAAGCTAACCCCAAAAATGAGCTCTATAGCTCTTTTTATAGTTTTTGGACTAGTTTTGGCCTTGTCTAGACCTAGTGTCTGGCCTAGTTAAAAATTAGGTTCCAGGGCTTATTTGAGGGCCCAAACGAAGTCTAAAAATTATGAAAAGTGGTAGGATGATACTTCTAATACTCCTCAAGCTCAAGGACTCCTCGGCTTGAACAAAATGGAGTTACAAAAATAGAAAATGGTATTTACAATGGTTTCTAGTGATGAAAATCACTATTTTTGTAGGAGATTCTTTTGAAAATTTGACATGTACTTCTTGGAGATCCCTACTTGCTCCTTCTTCTTGTATGTCCACTTCTTTGATGCGCTTCCATGCTTTGTGCTTGACCTTGAGTTCCAACACTCCCCCCCTCTCGAGTCTGTCGTCCCTGACAGACCCTTGTTGTAATGGTTGTTCCCTGTAGTGCTTTGAGAGGTAGTGTCCATCCTAAGAGCCATCTATCTTCCAGTTGTAGTAGGTTCGGTTGTCTGGTTCCTCATTTGTCATTGCGAGCTTGTGCAAGTTGTAGCCCCTTGGTATATGCTTTTTCCTTGGATTCCAGCATGAATGTGTCATTGTGGGTTTCCATTGATGTCCTCAAGATCTTCCAAAGATGATGTTCATATGTAGCTCATGCCAAGTACTCGTAACCCATAATGAGTGATGGGTAAGTGTGTTAGTGCATTGGTCGAAGAAAGTATGTGCCTTGTGCACGGTCGTGTAAGGTGGCCCTATGCATGCGTACTTGGAAAATGCATTGGAAGAAATATGGTGCAAAAATTAGAGGTCCTGAGCTAAGTGCTCAAGGGTATGCTGACGAAGAGGTTTCCTAATCTATCATGGTTATGGTGTTGCCAAAGTAGAGATACTTACCATGGTGAAGGGTCAATCGATGTTTATCTCTTCGTGTTGTACACCTGGCATTTGTGATGAACATTGTTGATGAATGTCCTTGTTGATGGTCCACTGATGAAATTGTTTTGTGAGTGCCTGGTTCTGTCTCCTCTTTTCAAAGCAATGTTTGCCAAATACTAAGAATTGAATTTCTTTATATTCTTTGACAAACAACATTGGGTAACTACCCCAAGCTTAGTTTCACATATTCTCTTTAGCTCACCATAAGCAAGAGTCTTCTCATCTAGTATACTTACAAGGATTTTCAGGGTACCAAACTAAGTCTTGCAGATATCTCCTTGGATGCTCTCGTACATACAGTAGTTAAGCATCCCTCAAGCTATGGACCTTCAAGATCTTCCCTCCTACCATGGTAAGGGGAAACAATAGTTGTGGATGCCATGTTCATGCCAAGTGCTTGACATCTACCCGATAAGGCATCAATAATATCATCTGCTAGCCAAGACACACTTCTATCCAAACTGATAAATGCCCAGGACTCAATGGTTCCATTTTTCAACTAAGCATGACTCATTCATGTTCCATGAGCCAAACCTGGGAGCAAGTTCTTTCTCTCTCTTTTTTTCTTCCTCCCTTTATGTTCTTTTTTTTGTATAAGAACAATGTCACAAAACAAGAAGACAGATGTTAGTATCAAAAAAATAGTTGACATATGTCAATGTGCTCTTGTGCTTGGGACTCTCAAATGTATCTATGCACGGCCATGTAATGTGGCCCTATATTAATGCATACTTTGGAAATGCATGACCTAAATGGTGCAAAAGACTGGGTTGTGCAAGGAGCACATGGTTGTCGCTCGTCGAGGCTTTCGATGTTATTTGCGGATGCTGATGCCATCTATCGCGGAGGTATCCATTGGATCTTGAGATGACAACTGACCCTTCATCCTTATGGGGATCCATTTGAGAACAATTTGCGACTGTGTAGTGAGCACCTTTGGCCTATTCATCCTTGGCTGGTTTCTTGATTGTTGTGTCCCTTGTGGTTGGCACTTTGGTTTTGTAGGGGCTGTTGATGCTTTTGGCTTCCAAACCCATACCTTTGTGGTTGGTTGCCTGAATCATGTTGAAGAGGTTAGTTGGTCTACTTTTGTTCTTGGTGTTTGATTCTGACTTTTGCCTCGCCTTGGCTTCTTTTTTGAGACTTTTCGCATATGGGAGAGCATAGGTTGTTGTGGACGTAAGAGCTTCTTGGGTACCCACATGTGTAATCACCCTTGTTGAGTTGCAACTAATTTCTTAGGCACCCAAATTTGTCGGATACCTTGTGGTTGAGCTTGTCCGAGCTTCTTCCTTCGTCTTCTGGCCTAGTTGGCTTGCCTGGATGGGGTTTGTGGGGGCAAGGCTGGTGCTTTCTCTCCTTTACGTACCCAGATATGCCTCATGCCCGGATCTGCTTTCTTGTTGAATGGTGTCTTTCTATTTGCTATAGCAGTTGACTTGAATTGTTGTGCTTGCTTCTTAGGTTGAACTACTATGGATGCTTTACTCTCCAAAAAAGAAGGAGGGTTTGCTTGCCTTTGCGACTGTCCTTCCATGATTGATTCCTTCTGGATCATAGAGCTTTTGACACATACAACATCTTGCTCATGAAGATTAGTCTTAGAAGAACTAAGAGAGTGTGTGGTGCCATGATCTGTAAGCATGCGGTTCTCTAATTCTAATGTAATGCATTGTTCATGTACCCAAACTTGAAGAAGTTGACTTCTGAGGTTCAGGTTGACTGCATGGTCATAAATCCAATCTTGATCCAAGACAAGTGGTTTCGTAAGGTCCTCATCTCGACACACTAGCATTTTGACTTTCATTGGAACATCTTGAAGGTAGATGGGAAATTCCACCTCGCCCAAACAAGGGGTTGTTAGATATGCTCAATACTCCACCCTCATGTGACCACAAATGATCCATGGTGCTCTAAATTGTAAGGCCCCCATTATTAGGAGAAGCCATTATGAGAGCCCGGACATTTGTGGAACCCTAACCTATGTGTGACCGTTGATGGTTGAAGATGATCTTTGTGAGCCTAGCCATTAGGTTAGGTAGAGCATAAACTTCCAGGCCATTGGGTTGCCATTTAAGGTGAAAATAAAGGCCCTGTGGTGTCGCACGGTTTCCCCATAGAACCTTAACGGGGGGAGTGCAGAGGGGGGCTTTCCCCCTTCTGCGGGGTCCGGGGGGCCTATCCCCCCGGCCCGTAGGGCCGAGACGGTAGGACTTCTGGTCGTGGAGATATTGTCGGATCATATATTTTACCGACTATTTTGTATCTCCCGACTATGTTTATCTATACCGAACCACCTTGTAAAAGCTATATAAGCACGACCCAAGTTGAGCTTTACATAGCATTGCGCACTAGTAAGCCCTTCATCTAGAGTCTGTCTAGATCGCCATCTAAGCTTCATAGTGGGAGCGCACGGGTGGACATCACCATCATTGTAACTGCATTACACTCGACAATCTGAGAATTTGAGTTCTCTATCTCTCAGTCTGCATCTATCTTTGTCTGCATTTTTCTCTCAACTCTGTCTACAGGTCTATTCCGCTGTGCTGTTTTATTTCTTACATGGTATCAGAGCTCAGGAGGCTCTGAGTGGTGCAGAAGTAGAAACGTAGAGGTTGCAGAGGTCATAACAACAAAAGAGAGATGTCAAGCGGTGCATCATCATCTACGACTGGGGGCCAAGGCGGTTCATCAACAGGAGTAGGTGGTGCACAAGCAGGAGCAGCAATGATGTCGGTCATTCCAATGTTGCGGATACGGCCACCAGCCTTCACAGAAGGTAAACTTGATGGTACGAACTACACCCTATGGAAGTTCAAAATCACTTCTATTCTTGATTTGTATGAGCTTTTGGAGACTGTTCTTGGGACTGATCATGAGCCCCAAGAAAGACCTGATCCAAATAATCCTGGCCGAATGATTTCTCTTGATGCTGATCTTCTACGTGCTTGGAATCGTAGAAATGCAGATGCACTCTGTGCTCTTGTTACAAGTACTTCTGATAGTGTTCTGACTCTCATTCAGCATACTAGGAAGGCATGTGAAGCTTGGAACATATTGGGAAATCAATATGAAACTCGTAATCAGACACGAATTCAGAACTTGGAGAATCAGCTTGCAGCAGAACGGTTTGCTGATGGGGAGATTGCAAAGGTGTTTATCACTTGCATAAAGAATCTACGAGATCAAATGGCGGGAGCAGGTGTTCAAAAGTCAAGTGAGGAGCTAGCTCGACGTTGTCTTCGAATTTGTCCACCTAAGTTTGATGGTTTGGTAACTGCTCTTAACACTCAAATCAGACCTCAACCACTAACTTTTGAAGAATTCAGTGCCTTACTCATGGAAGAGGAGCTGCGGCTCAAGGCAAGGAGTGGTGGTAGCAAAGGAGATGCTGCATTCATAGCAAATGCCAAAGGAGGCAAAACAGACTCTTCAAAAGATGGAGACAAAAAGAAGAACACCAAAAAGAAGTTCAAGGGAGAGTGTTTCCACTGCAAGAAGAAGGGACACAGAATCCAAGACTATCGCATCAAGAAGGCAGAAGAGAAGAGTGGCTCTTCAAAAGGTGGCAAGGGCAAGGAGTATGCCAACACAGCAGAAATAGAGCTTGAGTTATTTGTTACGATAGAGGAGGTGTGCTCCTCGGCTGAAGATTCAGGAATAGATGACTCATGGGTGTTGGACAGTGGTGCATCTCGTCACATGCCGAGTAGAAAAGACCTTTACAGTTCCTTACAGCCTCTAAAGGAACCCATCACAGTAAAGGTAGGGAACAATGCAAGATGTCCTGCAGAGGGCGAAGGTACAGTTTCTTTCATTAACTCTAATGGTGATATCAGAAAGCTTTCAAATGTGCTCTATGTTCCGCAAATAAAATGAAATCTACTTTCAGTAGCTTCTATAACTGATCAAGATCACCAAGTATCTTTCAGTAAGACAGGAGCTAAGATTATGGACGGTAACAACAACATCGTTGGGACTGGCATAAGGAGGAACAACCTGTATGAGTTGTGTGCTCTTACAGCCACTACAAACGTGGGCACAAGTAAGCTATGGCATGAGAGATTCAGCCACATTGGATACCCTGTACTGAAGGAGATGCATCGCAGAGGTATGGTTGCACACCTACCATCGATTGCAGAAATGAAGGAACCATGTGAGGCTTGCATGATGGGCAAGCAACAGAGGAAGGCGTTTCCACAAGAAAGCAAGAACAGGGCAAGCTATCCTCTAGAGTTGGTGCATGCTGACTTGTGCGGAAAAATGCCTACACAGGCCTTGGGCGGATCTTCCTATTTCATGTTACTTGTCGATGACTATAGCAGGAAGATGTGGGTGTACTTCCTTCGCGATAAGGCTCAAGCTTTTGGTAAGTTTAAAGAATGGCTTTAGCTTGTTGAAACTGAAATAGGGAAGAAGATGAAGAAATTCAGGACAAACGGTGGTGGTGAGTTCACATCAACAGAGTTTGAAGATTTCTGCAAGAGTAAGGGAATCAAGCATCAACTCACAGTGGCACATAGTCCTCAACAGAACGGTGTTGCAGAATGTTGGAATCGAACCATCATGGAGATGGCAAGGTGCATGTTGAAAGGAAAGGGTCTGCCTAATCAGTTTTGGGCAGAGGCTATCAACACTGCTGTCTACATCTTGAATCGAAGCTACACCAAGGCACTTGATGGAAAGAATCCACAAGAAGCCTACACTGGTAAAAAGCCTTCTGTTTCCCATTTCAAAGTATTTGGAAGTGAATGTTATGCACATGTTCCAGATAGAGAGAGAAACAAGCTTCAACCAAAAAGCATCAAATGTATCTTCCTAGGGTACAGTGAAGATAAGAAGGCTTATAAGCTTTATGACCCTGAGGCTAAGAAGATCATGGCGAGTCGTGATGTGGTGTTTAAGGAGGAGCAGCCACATGTAGTGGAGGAGGAAAAGAGAGCTTCCACTTTATCATCAGGCGAAGGGGCAATCCACTATGAACCTGGCCCAAGAGCTATCCCTTCTACACAAGAGAAGGAAGCATCATCTTTAGATGATGAGTTTGAAAGTCACCAACCTGCCAACACCCAAGTGGAAAAGCCATTGCCACGTTGGGTGAGGCAGCTCTATGATTCTGCAAACCCCATCCCACAGTCACTAGAACAGGTTGCAGATGGACCGAGGCGATCACAGAGAATAGAGGAACAGAGACGGGCAAGCGCCCATATTGTAAACACAACCTTGATGGCTGATCTCATTCAAGAAGAAGCAAAGGAACCAACCAATGTGGAAGAGGCACTCCATGATCCGAATTGGAGGGCTGCCATGCAAACAGAATACAACAATATCATGAAGAATGGAACTTGGGAGCTAGTGGATCGACCCCCTAAGCGTAAAGTCATTGGCACCAAGTGGGTTTGGAAGCTAAAGTACAAGGCTGATGGTACTCTAGAAAAGTATAAAGCAAGACTTGTTGCACAGGGCTACTCACAAGTTGAAGGCATTGACTTTTGTGAATCATTTGCCCCGACTACAAGAATGACTACTATCCGAGTAGTACTAGCTGTGGCTGCACATAAGCGTTGGCCAGTCTATCACATGGATGTCAAGTCAGCGTTCCTGAATGGAGACCTCAAGGAGGAGGTATATGTGTCTCAGCCACCAGGGTTTGAGGCTCCCCACTCAGAAAACAAGGTATGTAAGCTGAAGAAGGCATTATATGGGCTAAAACAAGCCCCTAGAGCATGGTACCAACGGATAGATAAGTATCTCTTGGATCTAGGGTTCAAAAGATGTGCTTCTGATGCTAACTTGTATGTTCTAAAGAAAGGAGGGAAGACAATTGTGCTTGTACTCTATGTAGATGACCTTGTGATCACAGGAAATGATAATGCTCTTCTTCAACAAACAAAAGATGCCCTGAGTTTAGAATTTGAAATGACAGACTTGGGCTTAATGCATTATTGCTTAGGTCTTGAAGTTTGGCAGGAACCAGGGAAGATTTTCATCTCTCAACAAAAGTATGCAAGGCAGATATTGAAGGCATTCGACATGGAGGATTGCAAGGAAATTTCTACACCTATGGAGGTCAACACAAAATTATCTATTGAAGATACTTCACCTCCAGTGGACATTGGAAGATACAGGAAATTAGTTGGAAGTCTCATCTACTTGTGCAATAGCAGACCAGACATCTCTTATGTTGTTGGAGTAGTAAGCAGGTTCTCTAATAAGCCTTGCCAAACTCATTGGAAGGCAAGCATGCAGATACTCAGGTATGTGAAAGGAACCACTGATTATGGTATTCTTTATGAAAAAGGATCATCTCTAGTTGGATACTGTGACTCAGATTGGGCAGGAGATATTGATACCAGAAAGTCAGTTTCTGGATATTGCTTTTCTTTAGGATCAGGGATTTTCTCTTGGATCAGTAAGAAGCAACCGACTGTAGCATTATCTTCTACTGAAGCTGAGTACAAAGCTACATGCGTTGTAGCATGTGAAGCAGTATGGTTGAGGAGGATCCTATGGCACATAGGAATACAAGGACAGGAGGCTACAGAGTTGAAGTGTGACAACCAAAGTTGCATGGCCATCGCCAAAAATCCTGTTTTCCATGCACGTACCAAGCACATAGAAATCCAGTATCACTATGTGTGTGAGTTGATTGAGGACGGGGTCGTGGAGATAACCTATTGCCCTACTGAAGAAAATGGGACAGACATCTTCACCAAGGCTCCTGGGAGAGAGCAACTTCTTCGACACTTTCAAAAGCTTGGGATTGGACCAAGGAGGTAGTTCACCATCGGGTGGACATTGAGGGGGGTGTTAGATATGCTCAATACTCCACCCTCATGTGACCACAAATGATCCATGGTGCTCTAAGTTGTAAGGCCCCCATTATGAGGAGAAGCCATTATGAGAGCCCGGACATTTGTGGAACCCTAACTTCCAAGTTAGATGAGGTCTATGTGTGACCGTTGATGGTTGAAGATGATCTTTGTGAGCCTAGCCGTTAGGTTAGGTAGGGCATAAACTTCCAGGCCATTGGGTTGCCATTTAAGGTGAAAATAAAGGCCCTGTGGCGTCGCACGGTTTCCCCATAGAACCTTAACGGGGGGAGTGCAGAGGGGGGCTTGCCCCCTTCTGCGGGGTCCGTAGGGCCGAGACGGTAGGACGTCTGGTCGTGGAGATATTGTCGGATCATATATTTACCGACTATTTTGTATCTCCCGACTATGTTTATCTATACCAAACCGCCTTGTAAAAGCTATATAAGCACGGCTCAGGTTGAGCTTTACATAGCATTGCGCACTAGTAAGCCCTTCATCTAGAGTCTGACTAGATTGCCATCTAAGCTCCATAGTGGGAGCGCACGGGTGGACATCAACATCATTGTAACTGCATTACACTCAGCAATCTGAGAATTTGAGTTCTCTATCTCTCAGTCTGCGTCTATCTTTGTCTGCGTTTTTCTCTCAATTCTGTCTACAGGTCTATTCCGCTGTGCTGTTTTATTTCTTACAGGGGTTTCGACACCTCCCAATCCTATGAGATAAGCTTCTATGGGATTGATGTTCAACTGCAAGTCTTGGTAGTAGGAAAGTCTAACTGCACTAGTTGGTGCACCTAAGTCAATCAATGCTTTCACAGTTCTTGCACTCTTCCCTCATCCTATCTCTATGATCACAAAGGGACATCGGTCAATGCTTTGAGAGGTAATTATGCTTGATTGTTGGCACATATCCATGTGATGTTTTGGGGCTTTTGAGTTGACATCTAGGCCTAATTGCCTTAACTTATTTTGCCTAATACACTCTCTGGCTTCTGCTTGTGCTTCTTCTCCGACCCTCAACTCTTCGTCTTTCCACTTCTTACCAGTATTGAGTCTCGTTAGCATATCCTCTGTAAGAGGTTCTTGATATAACTTGACTCTACATCAACTAATATAGTTCGGAAAGATATCACCTTCTAAAGTAGCCAATTGAACTGTGGCGCTAGTGGAAATTCAGTTAATGATCATGGGTCCATATCCTCGTTTTTCCAACTTATGGGCATGTTGTTTTAGTGTGTAAACCAACACCAAATCTCCCTCTTTCAATCCCTTATCCTTGATGTGTGCATCAAAGTATACCTTTTTCCTTTTCTTTGCAGCATAGATAGCTGTTGCCGCTCGTAGCCTCGTCTCACCTAAGCGTTCTAGGTCAAAGATCCTAGAGGACAATTCATGTCCATTCCACTCATGCTCTTGTGCTACTTTTAAAGTTGGGATTAAGATATCTAATGGTAGCACAACATTCTGTTCAAAGACCAACTGAAATGGGGTGGCATTGAGTACCGTTTTGTAGGCAACTCGGTAAGCCCAAACAACAGGATGAAGTTGTTTATCCCAATCGGAGCGTTTATTGTTTACCAATTTAGTCAAGACATTATAGAGGATCTTGTTTGTGCTCTCAGCTTGTCCGTTGGCTTATGGATGATAGGGGGTAGACTTCTTATGTATCACCAAGAATTCTTGGAGAAGATTTTCAATGACTTCATTCAAGAAGTGTGTGCCTCTATCACTCACTAACTCCATCGGTAATCCATATCTAGTGAACACATTCTCAAATAAGAACTTAGCTATAGTCTGAGCATCATTCTTTGTTGTGGCTTTGACTTTGACCCACTTTGTAAGATAATATGTGGCTACAATAATGTATTCTGCATAGGAGTTTCTAGCTGGGGGGTTAATAGGACCTACAAAGTCTATACCCCATTTCGAGAATGCACGTCCCCCCATCATTGACCTCAAAGGCATCTCATCTTTTCTAACCGGATATTGTGCACGTTGGTATGTGTCACATTTCTTCACATAGGTATGTGCATCCATATGAAGAGTGGGCCACCAAAGTCCTGAGAATAGAATGGTCTTGATTACTCGATCAGGACCAAAGTGTTCACCCGCAACACCACTGTGTGCAGTTTCTAAGACTTTCAAATAGTCGGATTCATGAATGCACAATCACAGGTAACCATCCTTGCCTCTTCGATATAAGTTTTCTCCAACTAAAGCATAGCCCTGAGCCTCTTGCTCCATGCTGCATCTTCTTGCTAGACTAGCCTCTTTGGGTAATGTTCCCGATCTCATAAATTCTACCAATGGAGCACTCCAATCCGGAATTAATGACACTTGATAAAGGGTCACATGCTCCACTGGGGGTTTTTCTTTGCACCCTGGACAATTCTTAATCCACTCGTGTATTTCTTTGTCCATGCTAGGCCAATACCCTCCTAAACATTTTAGATTTTGAAATGTTCATTGTTTAGAGTAGTGATTTCCTAGCAATCCTTCATGGGCTTGTTGCAACCAACTACTATGTTCATCGTCCTCAACACAACAAGCTAATACACCCTCAGTATCTTGTTTGTACATGCTTCCTACCAATATGTGATATTTTTGTGATTTTACAATTTCTTCTTGTGATGTTTTCACATTCTTATTTGCGGGTCCAAAGGTTAGGACTGGTACCAACTTATTTGCCCATTTAGGAACAACTTCTAAATTGAACAGATAAGCATCAGGTAGTTCGTCAGACACTCCTTGCGGTGACTCAACTGAAGTGATTCGAGAAAGGTGATCTGCCCTAAGGTGGGTTCGACCTTTCCTGACAACAACTTCAAATTCATATTCCATTAGTAAGAGGAACCATCTTACTAAGCGTCCTGTATTGCAAGTTTTATTGACCAAATATAACAACGCTTGATGATCAGTGAAAAACTTGAACTTATTGGCCAGTAGATAGTGTCTAAACTTCTTCACGACATACACCATGCCTAAACCTTCTCTCTCTGTTGTTGTATAATTTCGCTCCGTTGTAGTGAGTTGTCTGCTAGCGTATGCTATAGGCAAGTCTAGATTTCCTTCACCTGTGGGTTGTGCTAGCACACATCCTATGGCGTGATTGGATGCATCCACATGGACATGGAATGGCTTATTCCAATCAGGAGTGGTCAGTATTAGCACTGTGCACAAATGTCTCTTCCGCTCATTGAAGGAATTCTCGCATTCATCATTCCACTCAAAATTTGTCAACAAACCATAAAGAGGTTTAGCTATGATCGCATACATGTGGATAAACCTGCGGTAATATCCACAATGGCCCATAAAGGCTTGTACCTCTTCAACATTCCTTGGCCTTGGGAGCTCTACTTCCTCATCTATAGATATTCCGTTCTTAGAAACAATATGACCTAAGATTTTACCTTGTCGTACCATGAACACACACTTTTCTGGCTTCAGACACACTCGATATTCTCTGCACTTGTTGAAGATCTGTCTGAGCTCAGGGATGTGGTATCTTCTTTCTTGGGAATGAGCACATAAATCATCCACATATACTTCTAAGCTCTTTCACAAGAACTCTTTGAAGGCATGACACATGAGCCTTTGGAATGTTGCAGGTGCATTTGTGAGCCCAAATGGCATCACACGAAATGCAAAAATTCCCCACTCTTTGGCAAAAGCTGTTTTGTGTTGATCTTCTGGGGCAATGGCTACTTGATTGTAACCTGAAAATCCATCAAGGAAGCTATAAACTTCCTTGCCTGCAACATGCTCCAATAGGTGTTCCGTGATTGGAAGCGGATAACTATCTCTGATCGTGGTGGCATTTACTTTTTTAAGGTTAATACACACTCGCAACTTCCCGTTCTTCTTGGGCACCACTACAATGGGGGACACCCACTCAGTATGCTCAATCTCATAGATAAATCCAGCTTCAATGAGCCTGTCAATTTCTTCTTTTATCTTGGTCGCATAAAGCAACTATCCATCACGATGGACTCTAGATCATCGTCATTCTCTTCTTCTTCTAGGACATCACTAGGGTCGCATTATTCTAGCAAGGGCTGACACATGAACACTGAGATATCATAACCCTCCTCATCAGAATGAGGTGTCCACTGTTCTTCATTGACATCAATGTCCATGGTGGCTAGGATTTCTACCCAACCATGAGGCTCAAATTCCTCATCTGGAAATATTGTCGGTGTATAGGCTGGGTCTTTAATTGGTCTATCTCTTGGCAAAGTTCCTTCTTCTCTTGCCTTTAAGCGTTTTTCCTCTTCCTTTGCGACCTTGCACATCCACAAATGAGTATCTTCATGCAACCAGGATGGGTCAAGAGAACTTCCCGAATGCATAGAGATTGAATCTTCTTTTGCTTTGTGGATAGGATTCCACAGTAGGGGTGGTACATCTCTGAAGGTGTAATCCTTCAAATTGACCTTGGTGGTGATCCCTAAGTGCTGTAAGTACAAAGAGTTGGTTCCCCAATCCTGTACTATTTGCAACTGTCATAGGAAGGGTCTTCCTAGGATCATCTCATAGACATTATTTTTCTCAAAGTCACATATAGCAAATGTATGTTCAAACTCTACACCACAAGTGGTTAGAGTTATCCCTTCTAGCAATCCTAGAGGTCTTTCAAAATGACCGTCGGCCATTTGAAGCTTCATTCTAGTTGGTCTTAATGTGGGTTTGCCCCATCGCTTCCACAAGGAGGTGGTCACAATAACACCAACACCTGAATCTATGATTGCTTTGGTTGTGTAACTTTGGTAGGAGATTGGAAGATAAGTATTACCTTCTTCACCCTCACACATGTGCCCTATTTTGTCTAGAGGTATCTCTGGTACGTTATGCTTAGAGCCTCCTTTTGGCATATTTGTTGAGATATCAAGCTCAACATGTGATGGTCCAGGATGACACGTACCAGTTTTTTGTTTCTCTGACATGTATAGTGGTCATACCGATATATGTCAGGGATACTTCATTGAGCTTTATTAGATTTATCTACCGAGAGTGATGGCACATTTGTTTCTTGCCAGCTCACTCATTCGCGGATATTAGGTTTTTCCTTATGTACTGATCTTTATATATTGCACTTGTATTCTTGTTTTTAGGTCATTCTTGTACATTCCTTTTATGTAATAGAAGAAGAAGAAGATCATTCTTCCTTGCCTCAATTTGTGTGTGTGCTTCTCCTTGAGAGTGAGAGTGTGTGTGTGTGTGTGAGCTCTCTTCCTTATCTCCTTCCTCGTGACATGGTATCAGAGCCAGCGTGGCTGTAGAGAGCTCGTGGAGAAGGCGATGGTGAAGACTACGCGGCAAGGCATCAAAATATTTTCGTGAGTTATCCCTTTAGGGTCACTCGTTTTTGTCAGATCGAAGTTTAGAAGCCATCGCGACCTCCGTTTCGAGTCCGTAAGGTGGGGCCCATAGAAAAACCAGGTCAATTTCAGAAAGTGTAACTTGCCTTGTGTTTGACGACAATCATATATTCCAGATCCAGAATTTCAAGCGATTCCATGTACTGTTGATACACGAAAACTGTGTTTTTCTGAGATCGAATTGTCACGTCATAGTGTGACAGTGTTCAAGCAGAAGTGCTGCTTGTAGTGTTTTGCAATGTTGTGAATTGTTGCAGAAATGGCAAATGCAGATGGAATGAGTCAGCTGATGAGTGATAAGCTGGACAAGAACAACTTCCATGCTTGGAGATTCAGAATGACGAATTTCCTGATGGGAAAAGGCTACTGGAAGTACATCGAAGGAGAGAATGAAAATGCTCCGCAGTTACCAGAAAGGAATCGGACTGGAGATCAGTTAAGCACGTTTAGCCAGAAATGCATTAAAATCAAAAGACATATATTCCCTCCCTCGATCAGAATGGAGGGTGCCCATTTTACATGCTGACAGATTTTCAGCCAAAACCAAAAACTGTTTGAAGCACATGAACACTTCGGACTTTGCCTTCAATGGATATACCCATGCATGCCTAGAAAAATCATCGTTGAAAGTCACGAAATAAAGATAATTCCCAAAAGAAGGTGTCTGCATAGGACCACAAACATCACTATGTACAAGCTGCAATTTCTGAGTAGCCGGAACTGAACCATCTTTTGGAAAGGACGAACACTGCATTTTGCCCAAAATACAGCCTTCACAAACATGTTTTCCAGGTGCCTCAAGTGTGGGCAAAGAGGACACCATTTTGAGATTTCTGCAGGCAAAGCAAACTAGCAAAATTCAGATGACCAAAGCGTGCATGCCAAAGCTTTGCATCTGACATAGCCTAAGAATCATTTACTGCACATGCCAAATCATCTAGAGATCTTTCATAGTCTATGAGCTTATACAGCCCACAACATAAAATGCCAGTAATAGTATTCCATGTAGGGGCAGGCTCGAGTGAAGAGAAGAAACTGTGCTGCGAGGTAATATGTTTGGTTGCCCCAGTCAAAATACCAAACATCTGAATCTATTGCAGACATGCAGTGCTCATGAAAAGATGGGTCAAAACTGCAGACATTAGTAAACACCCATTCTTCTTCCTGCACAAGATTAGCAGACTCTGTTTTTGGTGTAGAGGCCTCTGCAACAACCATTCCAACCTCTTTCTTCTTTGCCTCTTTAGCAACCAATTTTGGACAGTTCTTTATGATATGATCATTCCCTTTATAGTACTTACAAAACAATTTCTTCTTTTCTGATTTCTTCTCATCTTTATCTTCCTTCTTTGAATATGCAGAATTAGCAGATTTTTGCTTACTAGTTGAAGAGCTCCATTTTCCTTTGTCCTTCTGACAAGCCAGGAAAGCTTGATCTGCAACTCGCATAATGGACCTATTCTGCTTGGACTGATCTTCGTGCAACAGAACAGAGACTAACTCCTCAAATGATAAGGCATTTGGATTGCCTTTCATCATCAACCGAAGAGTAGAAGAAAAACTCTTATATGAATCAGGAAGACCATTCAGAACGGTCTGCACAAGTGAGCTATCTGGTATAACCTCATCAGCAAAAATCAATTGTTCCTTCAGGTCTTTGATCTTCGTTAGGAAACTGTCCATAGAATCACCTTCATTCATGTGCTCACTCTCCAACTGTTTTCGGAGGTAAGCAACACGAGCCTCATTCCTTGCTTGGTACAATGTGGTAAGTGTATCCCAAGCATCCTTAACTGTTCTACAAGAGCGAATGTGAGGAATAATGGCACGTTTGACAGACAAAGCTATCAATGCATGTGCCTGAGCATCTCTGCCATCCTAGCGAATCTGCTCTATAGTAGGTGCAGCAAAAACCGCAACACGAACTGGAATATGCAGAATATCAGCATCTTCGACACCTTCTGCATCAGCTTCAATACCTGTAGTTGTAACATTTGCAGGTGTGATAGGACTTTTTTTACACCCTGCATAATGTTCCACAGTCCTTTTGCAACCAACACGTGTCGCATCATATAATCCCATAATGGGTAGTTGGTACCATCCAACTTATCCTCAACAGCCAACATACGGAATACATCACTGCTTTCAGCCATGGCCGGTGACCAAAATACCTTGATGCAGAAAATTGATTGTATCTCAAAAAGTTGAACAGAACTGCCCAGACAAATTCTGCTAGACTTGTACTAGACTTCGAGACGCTTATACTGGCAAACAAAAACTAGTATATACCTTTGGCACAAAAAGACAAAATAGCCTACACAAGTGCTATGATAGTGCGTTCGAAGGCCCAAATGAGCTCAGATCGTGATTTCGACACCATAAAGCGAAGCCGTTTTGATCTTGAGAACACGTTGAGTATGCTCACCAAATTTTGTGCGATTCTGAGACTACAACCAGAGGAGTGTCGACGGTGCCCTAGATGAAGCGTTGACCTGCTCTGATACCAATTGTTGGAGTTAGACTTCTGTGGAAGCACGCGAACAACACAAGGAAGAAGAAGAAGCTTGGAGCATAACACACAATACTGAATGAATTACTAGAGAATGTACAAAGATAAGTAGCCCATTAGGGCAATAGGCATATATACAAGCCGGGGGAAGAAAACCTCCTAAAGAGGGAAAAAAGTGCCCTGGCAGTCCTAGAGTGTTCACACACATCACTACCTAAATATATCAACATAAACTCCCTCCCATTTTTCTTGAGCACAACCACAATGGGGAACACCCTTTCAATGTGCTTAATCTCATAGATAAAACCCACCTTTAAGATCTTATTGGTTTCTTATTTGACTTTGGTTGAATATACATAAGTGTATGTGTATGGCCTTTTCTTAGAGGGTTTTTCATTAGGAGTGGTAGGAATCCTTCTCTTACCTTGTCCATTGGTGCTTGTTTCATACTCAAGCTATCTGTAGGTGGTCTGGTCTCTAAATTCCTAGCTTGAGTAGTATGTATGTCCACATATTTGGCCATTCATTGCCATAAGTGTGTCCTTGCATGTAAATGTTCTTCTCACATTATAGTGCATTTCACTCGAGTATTCTTTAATAGCTCTATGCTAGATGTACTAAGTTGTGTTTTTGCCACTAGAAATCTAATTGAGGTTGCCTTTCATGTAATAGATTCTTTTCCTCAATTTTATCACTCTTCTTGCTAAGGTTTGGATGGGGAGGTTGGTTATGAATCACAAATCATTGTTTTTGCTCCTTGAGTAGAATAACTTCTTCTAGAATTATCTAGGATAATTCTATTGAATTCTTGCACACTCCCAAAATTTTCTTTTGTAATTGAGAATTAGGGAAAAAAATGTTGTGTGTTCCACACCTGGGCCACTATTTACCTAAGATTCATAAGCTTTAAATAACATTTCTAGATTTTAGGGAGAGGGTCTTCTCATACAAAACTAGTTTTTTTATTTACTCGAAGCTTTTTTGGTATTTGATGCTATATTTTCTTTTTGAAGCTTTTATGAGTGCATCATGTAGCTCTTTCTCAAGGCTACTGTTGGAACTGAAGGACTCACTAGGCAAGGAAGCTTAAGAAGGGAGTCAGAGAGAAGAGAAAGTACAAGCACACAGAGCAGTCAACGACGATCTGGCAAGTAGGCCAATATTTTTTCAAGACATTTATGCACAGAAGAGAGGTGGACACAAGGAGAAGGAGCAAGTAGGGAGCTCCAGGAAATGAATATCAAAATGTTAGAAGAAATCCCTACAACAATAGTGATTTTCATCACTAAAAACCCTTGTAAATACCATTTCACATTTTTGTAGCTCATTTTGTGCAAGCCAAGGAGTCCTTGAGCTTGAGGAGCATTAGAAGTATCTACCTGTCAGTTTTCACATGTTTTAGACTTCGTTTGAACCTCCAAATAGGGTAGAGAACTTAATTTTTAACTAGGCCGGACACTAGGTCTGGACAAGGCCAAAACCTAGTCAAAAACTATAAATAGAGCTAGAGAGCTCATTTTTGAGGTAGATTGTAATTGAAATGAACTTGTAAGAGCTTTTTGAAAGTAATCTAAGAACTCCATTGCTTCTCACTCTTTGTCTTGCCGTGTGTGCACGTGTGTGTGTATGTGTGTGCATGTTTGTGTGCTTCTCACTCACGCACTTGTGCCTCCACTTGCTCGAGGTCTTCATACCATCCTCACGTCTTCCCAGATTGACATTAAAGGAGGTGCTACTGATCACTGAGCTACACCAAATTTTGGCGCCGTTGCCGGGGATCGAGCTTTGAGGACGAGCGTGTGATGGTAAGACGTAGATTTGGGACGTTGGCGTTGTAGGTAATTTCTTCACTTTTCCTTTTTTTCTTTTCCTTACCTCATCACCATCATCATCATCACCATCTCCCACCTCCATCTCCATCATCGCAAAAATTTTAGTTTTTTACTATATCCCCTTCCTCCTTTCATTTCCCTCATTTCACTTGTGAGAGAGAGCGAGAGAGCGAACTGTTGTGTGCTATTTTCTGCATGCTTTTGGAGTTTCTTGCAGGTTTCAGCATCATCATCCCCTCCATCACGTCGCGCAGGTACGGAAATGTGCAGAACTGTCTCGCAGTCGCCGACTTCTGTCGATCGCGATTGACAGAAATTTTCACCTTTTGGTAAATCTGAGTGCACCACAGTGGACTAGAGACCCTGCACACCACATTTCCACAAAAATTTTTGAAAAATTTGCAAAATTTCAATCCATCGCGATTGACAGCTCTATCCGTTGCGATTGACTGCCTGTCCGTCGCGATTGACTGCCTGTCCGTCGCGATTGACTGCCTATCCGTCGCGATTGACTCCAGTCCATCGCGATCGACTGCCTATCCGTCGCGATTGACTCCTGTCCATCGCGATCGACTGCCTGTCCATCGCGATCGACTGCCTGTCCGTCGTGATTGACTGCTGTCCATCGCGATTGACTGCCCTGTCCATCGCGATTGACAGCCAATTTTAGCCAATTTTTTAGGGTTTTTAATTTGAAGAGTTTGGCTAATTTTGGGCATGAACATTTTACTCTAGAGCACATAAGGAGGCCATAGGAAAACAACTTGGGAAGCATGGGTGAAGAACCAAGGACCCCCCGAGGCAAATCTGTTCTCACTAGGATTATCACACCAGAGTGGATTCCCCAAGATAATAAGAGCATAGATCTGCTTCTGAACCGAGGAACTGACGAAGCCTTTTGGAGGTACAAATCTGATCGATCGATTGATATAGGAACAATCATGATCTATGAGTTTAAGGATCCTGATAGCCCAGGCAGAGTGACCTACTTAGATCACGCTTCAGAGAGGATCTTTGTGGTGACAGAAAATGATAGGCATGCTTACACTTGGAAAGGTGAAATTATTTTCCCCCAACCAAGATCAAATGTGTCCTATGGTCACCCTGGAGCGGGAACATCCCAAGCTCATGGAACTCAAAGAGACAGAAGTAGAGATAGGCCAGAAGTAAGCTTTTGCCAACACAGGGGGCAGAGAAAGAACGAGGACGAAAACAAACGGAGTCGAACCTGAGGTACTTAGAGCTCCCAGGAATCAAAGAAATGCGGATGAGTTCCCTCTACCACGACCTAGAGAGCACACAAGGACTCTGAGACCGACTCAGTTAGTCAAGTCCATGAAAAATTACTTCGATGGCACAGGAGACCCATACGATCATGTGGCAGAGTTTAGGCAAGTCTTGAGAGCAGAACAAGTGGAGGACCTATTCACACAATATAATGCCTTTGGTCTAACCCTTAGGAACATAGCCCTCACGTGGTTCCAACCATTGAATGAGAGACAGTTCAGGAGCATAGACCAACTCCTAGAGGCTTTCATTATTGAATTCTCTAAGAGTGGAATAAGACATAATACCTCCTCATTGATTCACAGCTTTAAGCAAACCCCTCAAGAAACCGTGAGACTTGCAGGAAGAAGATTTAGGCAATACTTGGAGAGATGCCCTGTCCCTGAGCTACCCACACCAGCTAAGCAAGTGGCTCTATTCTTGGACGGACTGCTAAGTACCAAATTAAGATCATATGTGTACTTGAAGGACCCTAGGACCATAGAAGAGTGTGTACGCATGTGCATTGACATCGAGGATAACCTAGGGGAGGAACTAGAGCTTTCCAAAATCTACAAGGACTCAGATAGTGCCTCTAGCCTCTCTTCCTCGCAATCCACATCAATTGAGGAATTAGCAGAGAAAGTAGCTCAGAAACTAGGTGTCTCTAGCAAACAAATCCCAAGGTTTGCCCCTGCGAAAAGATGCTATACTAGTGGAGGCGACCATATGGCGAATGTCTGTCCCATTATGGCTCAACCCCAAGTTAATCCTAGTAGCCAATACTGCACCATAGAACGAAGGTACACCAATCACACCGCGCAAGATTGTCCCTACAATAAGCAAACCGTTAGACAGACGTACCCACAACCATACCCTCAACAAGGAAGATACCAGAACCAGTACCCACCTCAGCAGTATGTGAGACCTCAACAAACCTACCAACCCTACCAAAACCAACTGAGACCCCAGCCAGTGCGAGCACAGCAACCACCTGCTCCTACTAATGTGATCCCAATAAAATATGCAGCTGTAGAAGAGAACCTGAATAGAGCTATAGTCCCTGTAACACCATTGCTTTCTGAAAGTGACCCGAGTGACCATAGCTTTGATTCTACACATGTTGATAGCCCCCAGGCCTACTACATGCAGTCTCCTGAACATGGTGAGTCCTACTATAGTGAAGAGCCAAATGAACCTAGTTGGGAGTCAGATTACACAAACGTCATGTATGCAAACCCCAACCCTAGACCTCAACCTAGGCAAGTAAGACCCCCATTCCCTAGAGGACCATGCTACAGATGTCAGAAGATCACCTCATTCGTGACTGCCCCATGCCCGCACCTACCCAAACCCAATCAGTAACGATCCAGGGCTATTGCCAGGAATGTGGAAAGGAGCATCTCTTACGAGATTGTCCAAAGAATCCCAGCAATATGCCAAAAATAACTCCCATTAATGTTATTGGGTTAGTTGTAGACTCCACAGGAAGTGTGATGTCCACTACACCCGTGCAAGTGATCACTAGAGCTCAAGCATTGCAGCAAAACCAAGGGGTAGACCAGGAAAAGAGCCCAGATGTTAGTGAAACAGAGAGCATGACAAAGAAGAGGACTAGAGCTTGGAGAGATAGCCGTGAAAGAATGAAAAGGC
Organism: Ceratopteris richardii; assembly: GCA_020310875.1. Classification (NCBI taxonomy): domain Eukaryota; kingdom Viridiplantae; phylum Streptophyta; class Polypodiopsida; order Polypodiales; family Pteridaceae; genus Ceratopteris; species Ceratopteris richardii. The sequence continues at coordinate 11,750,112 of CM035444.1, forward strand.
AATGGGCAAAAAAGATGAGTGAACTCGAGGAAAGCCTCAGAGAAACAAAGGCCAGGATAACCGAACTCACATCTCAAACTCCCTCTCACACTACCCCACCTCCACCATTCCCAACTCCATCCGAACCGCCATCTTCCAACCCGCCTCACCTAAACCCACCACCCCCAAGAGTAGGATCAGTCCTAGCAGATCCCACTCCCGAGGACCTAAATATGATGCTTAAAGCATATCAGGCCAGAATCCAAGAAGGGCCAAACGTAACTGATCATGAAAAGTGTTACCCTAGAGCAGAACTAGAGCTAGAACGAACCAAAATTTGTGCTAAGATGGTGGAATTGGCTCAAACCATGTTTGAAGCCAGTCACCTCTTTAACATCTCTAGTACAGCTAAGACGCAGTTGCACTTTGAAGGACTGTTAGAAAGGATAGAGAAGCTAATTGCACAATCAGAAAAGGAACCCTCCTCTCAAAATAAGGGCAAGGCAAGTGAAAGAGTAAGCCTTCCTGCCCAGGAAGTCTATGTGCCTAACTCTACGGAGCCAGACACATCTTCTTCTATGAATCGGTTCACACCAGAATTCCTACGAGAGATTCAAGAAGACAAATGGGCTAAGGAAAGTGAAGTCCCTCCTCCCATTGAACTTGTGGATGATGCACATGACCAATTCCCACAAGACATCCCATCCATTTATGAGGAGCAGGAGAGCACCCACTCTCAGGAAAGATTAGACTTTGAGTCTAACTCTCTACAAGAATTACCCCACTTCACAGGCCCATGGGAAGCTAAGTCCACGTGCATGAGAGCACCCACGGTCATGGTACGAAATGAGGACTCAGTCATACCTAGGAACACAGAGGTAGTGAAAAACACTAAAGTACAATGCAACCTCACCTTAGAAGAGCTACTCAAAGTAAGGCCAGAGCTATGGAAACATGTAGCCAAACAAGTACCAGAAATAGCCAAACCTCGTTCCCAGGTAGGATCCCAGAGAACAGTGCCAGAAATACCATTGGACAAGATAGGAGACATGAGTGAGGGCGAAGAGGGAAACACATATCTTCCTATCACCCATCAAGGATACACCACCAAGGCCATTCTAAACTCAGGCGCAAGTGTTGCAATTGCTACCACTTCCCTATGGAAGCGTTGGGGCAAGCCAGCACTCAGGCCCACAAGAATGAAATTGCAAATGGCTGATGGTCACATAGAGAGACCCTTAGGCTTGCTAGAAGGAATAACTCTCACTACTTGTGGCGTTGAGTTTGAGCACACTTTCTCCATATGTGACTTTAGCAAGAACCATGCCTATGAGATGATTTTGGGAAGACCATTTATGCGACAGTTGCAAGTGGTACAGGACTGGGGAACCAACTCCTTGTACCTACAACACTTAGGTGTTACGACCAAAGTGAATCTTAAAGATTACTCTCATAGAGATGTCCCTCCTATCCAATGGAATCCCATCCATAGAGCCAAAGATACGGAATCTGTGCATTCCATAGGATCAGGATCCTCATGGATGCATGAAGACACCCACTTATGGATGTGCAAAGTGGCAGTAGAAGAGGAGAAAAGAGAAAAGGCCAGAGAAATAGGTGCAAACGAAACACATAGACCCATTCAAGACCCAGCCTATGCACCTGTAGTATTTCCTGATGAAGAATTTGAACCCCATGGCTGGGCAGAAATCCTAGCAACAATGGATGTAGCCATCAATGAAGAACAATGGACACCTCACTGTGATGAAGATGGCTATGACATTTCAGTCTTCTCCATAGAGCCAATCATGGGAGAGGCAGTGTTAGAAGAGTGTGAACCTAGCCCTGATGCATTTGAGGATGCAAATGACTCTGATCTAGAGTCAATCATTATGGATCCACCTTTTGCATCAGATGAAGAATACTTCCATGAAGTAGAATTTCAACCCCAGAGGTATGGAGAGCTTACAAGTGATGTAAGACTAGCCACACATGTGACCCCGAAGGAAGAAGGAAAGAAAAAAAAAGAAGAGAGAAGTCACACCAGAAGAGGAAGAATCTTTGTTTGAGGTCCCAGAAAATTTTAAGAAGTATGAGATAGATGACAGGAGAGTCATGATCAGAATGCCTAAACGAGAGGCGCAATCAGGAGAGGCCTATGATAACAAAGAAACCACAAAGAAAATTGTGGTAGCCATGGAAGAAGGAGAAGAGAGATGCACATACATAGGCCATGACCTGACAGAAGAGGAAGAACAAGAGCTAATAGCCTTGCTAAGAGAATACAGACACGTGTTTGCTTGGAGTTACAAGGATTTGAAGGGTGTTGATCCAGACATATGCTCACACACTATCCTCATGACCTCGGATGCCAAACCTTCTAAGCAAAAGCCATACACATATAATGATAATTATGCTGCTAAGATCAAAGAGGAGATAGATAGACTGGTCGAAGCTGTATTCATCTATGAAATTGAGCACACTGAGTGGGTATCCCCCATCGTAGTGGTGCCCAAGAAAAATGGAAAGCTGCGTGTGTGCATTAACTTAAAGAAGGTTAATGCAGCCACAATTCGAGATAATTATCCGCTTCCCATCACAGAACATCTCTTAGAAAGAGTAGCAGGCAAGGAAGTGTACAACTTCCTTGATGGATTTTCGGGCTACAATCAAGTAGCCATAGCTCCAGAGGATCAGCATAAGACAGCTTTTGCCACAGAATGGGGCATATTCGCCTTTCGGGTAATGCCATTTGGGCTTACCAATGCACCAGCAACCTTCCAGAGGCTGATGTGCCATGTATTTATTAAGGAGTTCCTGAGGAAGAACTTAGAAGTCTATGTTGATGATCTTTGTGCTCACTCCAACATCAGACAAACCCATATTCCTGAACTGAGACAAATCTTTGACAAATGTAGAGAATATCAAGTCTGCCTAAACCCAGAAAAGTGCATTTTCATGGTCAGGCAAGGTAAGATTTTAGGACACATAGTGTCAAAGAATGGCATATCCACCGATGAAGAGAAAGTAAGAGCCATAGCCGAGTTACCTAGGCCAAAGAACGTCAAGGAAGTACAGGCCTTCATGGGGCATTGTGGTTACTACCGCCGGTTCATTCACATGTATGCTGTCATTGCAAAGCCCATGTATGGACTTCTGACTAACTTTGAGTGGACTGATGAATGCGAGAATTCCTTCCAGGAGCTTAAACAAAGATTATGTTCAGCACCAATCTTAACCACACCGGATTGGAATAAGCCTTTCCATGTTCATGTGGATGCATCCAATTATGCCATTGGATGTGTGCTTGCACAACCTACTGGTGAAGGTAATATGGATCTTCCAATTGCCTATGCTAGTAGACAATTGTTGGAAGCAGCCAAAGGCACAGACGACGCGGAAGCTTGTAACGACGGAGAAATGAGCCAGTGGAATCTTTTTTCAAAGAATCATGTTCTAAAAATACTTTTCAAAAACCTCCAACAGTGATTTTTATCACTATTGTAACATATGTAACATATGTAACATAGAAAACCCCATTTTGTAATCCATAGCTCCATTTTGTGCAAGCCGAGGAGTCCTCGAGCTTGAGGAGCTTAGGTAGAACAAGCGTATCAATTTTCGTTATTTTTAGACACCGTTTACCCTTTCAAATAGCATCTAGGACCTATTTTTTAACTATGCCGGTCACTAGATGTGAAACCGGTCAAAACTAGTCTAGAAACTATAAAAAGAGCTAGAGAGCTCATTTTTGAGGGTGGTTAGTGTTAGCTTCATTGAGGTTAGTCTGTGTGTATGTGTGTGTGCATTTCTATGCTTCTCACCTTCACTCTCACTTTATCTCACATTCACGATCTTCATATCACTCCTATCTCTTCCACGGATTGACATTAAGGAGGTGGAGCTTCTTAACGTGGTTCTCACCATTGTGCTAGAGCAACAACAATTGAATGCAGCTGAACGAAATTACACCACTATTGAGAGAGAAGGCTTAGGCATGGTATATGCAGTTAAGAAATTTAGACACTATTTGCTTGCAAACAAGTTTAAATTTTTTACTGACCACCAAGCATTGTTATATCTCATAAACAAGCCATGCAATACAGGAAGATTAGTAAGATGGTTTCTCTTGCTAATGGAATGTGATTTTGAGGTTGTGGTAAGGAAAGGGAAGACTCATTTGAGAGCAGATCACCTTTCTAGGCTCACATCTGGAGAAGCCCCACAAGGAGTGTCAGATGACCTTCCTGACGCTTACTTGTTTAATTTGGAAGTGGTGCCGCAGTTGGCTAAGCCATTAGTGCCAGTATTGACGTACGGGCCTAACCACCCAGTAATAGCCACACAGGATAGAGAGGTAGTAAAAGCCCAAAAGTATCACATCATGGCAGGTAGTATGTACAAGCACACAGATCAAGGGATCTTGGCCTGTTGTGTGGAAGAGGATGAGTACGCTAAGTGGTTGCAATTGGCACATGTAGGTGCATTAGAGCAACACTACTCAAAACAACGAACCCTACAGACCTTGAGGAGACTAGGAGTGCATTGGCCGACTATGGAGGCTGATGTCCAAAAGTTGTGCAAGGAATGCCCAATCTGCTGCACTAAACCACCTGTGGAACATGCCACTCTTTATCAAGAGTCCATAGTGCCAGATTGGAGTGAACCACTAGTATCCTTCCTGAGGACGAAAACATTCCCTCCAGACATGACTCTGGTTAGGAAAAGAAGTCTAGAACAAGAAGCCCTAGAGTACTCACTCATTGGTGATAATCTCTACAAGCGTGGTAAGGATGGTTACCTGAGACTTTGTGTTCATGAGAGTGAATATCTAAAGATTTTGGAAACTGCTCACCAAGGCGTAGCAGGAGGACACTTTGGACCAGATCGGGTGATCAAGGCAATATTATTTGCAGGCTTCTGGTGGCCAACCCTTCACATGGATGCACATACCTATGTGAAACGGTGTGATGTTTGTCAGAGAACTCAGTACCCTATACGCAAGGATGAGATGCCACTGAAACCTATGATGGGTGGACGTGCATTCTCTAAGTGGGGAATAGACTTTGTAGGTCCTATTAATCCCCCAGCCAAGGGTTCACATGCTGAATATATCATTGTGGCCACGGATTATCTCACAAAGTGGGTAGAGGTAAAAGCCACAACAAAGAACGATGCTCAGACAACTGCTAAATTCTTGTTTGAGAATGTATTCACTAGATACGGGCTACCCATAGAGCTAGTTAGTGATAGGGGCACTCACTTCTTGAATGAAGTTATTGAAAATCTGCTCCAAGAATTCTTGGTAGTGCATAAGAAGTCTGCCCCCTATCACCCTCAAGCAAATGGCCAGGCTGAGAGCACCAACAAGATCTTATGCAATGTGCTGACAAAATTAGTGAACAATAAACGCTCTGATTGGGACAAACAACTACACCATGCTGTTTGGGCATACCGAGTCGCCTACAAAACGGTACTCCAAGCCACCCCCTTTCAGATGGTATTTGGCCAAAATGCAGTGCTACCGTTGGACTTCCTAATACCTACACTGAAAGTAGCACAAGAGCATGAATGGACGGGTCATGAACTCTCCTCAAGACTTTTCGACCTTGAACGATTAGGAGAAACAAGACTGAGGGCGGCTGCAGGGATATATGCAGCTAAGAAACGACAGAAGGCATATTTTGATGCCCACGTCAAAGATAAAGGTTTGAAGGCAGGCGACCTAGTACTAGTCTACACTTTGAAACAACATGCAAGGAAATTAGAGAAGAGAGGCTATGGACCCATGATTATTAACAGAATCTCAACAAGTGGAGCAGTGCAACTAGCCACATTAGAAGGCGACGTTCTCCCGAGCTACATTAGCGGATGCAGGGTCAAGTTGTATCAGGAACCTCTCACAAAGGAAATGCTAAGTCGACTCAATACTGCTAAGAAATGCAAAGAAGAAGAAAAGCGAATTCGAGAAGAAGCCCAAGCAGAAGCATTGGAACGCATCCGGAGAATGAAGTTGAGAAGACAGAATAGGGAGCAACCTAGGACGGATGCCTATGCAGATCAAGGATATCATGTGGCTATGTGTGAAGTTTCAGGTATCAGCGCTCAAAGGATAATTGATCGACGTCCTTTTATAACCTTAGAGATAGGACAAAGAAAGGGTGCAATGACTGTAAGAGCCTTGATTGACTCAGGTGCAACCACTAGTGCGGTTAAATTGTCTTACTGTCAAGAATTGAGATTAACTGTCAATCCTATAGAAGCATATCTCATAGGATTGGGAGGTGTGGAAACACCTTGCATGGGCGAGGTGGATCTTCCCATCTCCATTCAAGACGAAGTGATGATAGTCAAAGTATTAGTGTGTCAAGATGAGGACCTCACTGAGCCTCTTGTCTTGGGTCAGGACTGGATCTATGATCATGCAGTCAACCTAAACCTAAGAAGCGGACTTCTTCAGGTATGGGTAAATCATAGCCGAATTACAGTTGAATTGGAAAAGGAGGCACTCAAGGAACTAGGTAAAACACAAACTCCTGGTCCTTCCAGGGGTGCACATGAAGTTGACAATGCTATTCTTGTCCACAAATGTATGATGCAGAAAGAGGATTGTCTCAACGTCGGAGTCAAGGATAAGACGGTACTCCCTTATTTTCCAAAGGTCAGAAGGATGCAGCAGCCAACGGCAGATCAAATACAGAAGAAGCAGAACACTACCTGTACTGGAGGCCAAAAAAAGGAGCAAAGCAGATTGTTTCAGCCAATGAAACAAGTATGGAGGCGAAAAGGCGAACACCCTGTTCCGACCAGGCCAACCCCACGGCCAAAACCTCTTATTAGTAATCAACAATACGACACTAATAAGAAGTCCTTCATAAATTCTTCTGCGAAAGTGAAGTCTATTTGGGTACCCAAGAAGTCAAGGAAGGCCAGCCCACAATCACGACAAATCTGGGTGCCTAAGGCTTGCTTGCGGGCTCAAATAGCTACACCAAGGCCAAACCCTGTACAACATGTTTCACTCACGCAAACATCTGAGACCCAGTCTTACACATCACGCACTAACACGTATTCTTCCATGAGCACAAGTAGAATCACTTGTAAATGGGTCCCTAAAAGCCCCATTTTTCAAGTAAATACCCCTATCACACTCTCCAGAGCCTCCACAAAGTCAAAATCAAAACCTATCCATTGCATTTGGAAACCTAAAACTTGTAATAAACCCCCGGATCCCAAGTGTAAATCCATGTCCACCTACTAACTACTTCACTCTCACACCACATCATTCCGCTTAGCTCTTAGGTCTACCCGATTCCTAACTACACACACAAGCACCAAGCACTTACTAACCCCCTAACCTCTCCCGAACCTCACGTTAATGTTGTAACAGGGGACACAGTGTCATTTTTGTGTCCATTGCAATGTTAACATTTATTCATATATTCTCACAAAACCAGCTGCAAAGTTTTCAACATGGCTGAGGCGGCAGGAACTAGCTCTCAAACAGAAACAAGCCAGCAAGTGGTGGACTTAGACAGTTTACCCGTTTTGCCTGAGACAAATGAAAGACCAGAAGAATTGCGGGCCATCAAAATCATACCTATTGCGGACCCTCCTAGTGGCCATACCATGCCCGTAGGAAAGACTTCCCACTGGTTTAGTGAAGTGGCAGGACCCTTGGGTGAGGGAACATACCTATGGGAATCAGAGTTGGACTTCAATGGGAAGCAAGGCAAATACCATTTCTTTACAAGAGAATTCGAGAAGTTACAAAATGCAGAAGGTCTACGTTCGATATGGGAGAAGGCAGGATTGGATGCATATTTCAGTGCACGGCTCCCAAAGCCTGACTTCATGCGATGCTACTATCTCATCAACACCTTGACTCCAAACCAGAACCCAAAAGGTGCAAGCGCATTTGTGATTCCATCTCTGACAAAGGGGAATGAGCTCAAGAGGTTCAGGCTATCAAACAACTTGGTGAGAGAGGCTCTAGATATGCGCGGAATGCATATTCCTACAGAGAAGGAAACCCTAGTACCGGATTACATGAAGAATCGAAGTCTCACCAAATTCAAGGACATGGTGTCCATGACGCCTAATATTGCAATACACCTTCGCATGTGCATGCAACACTTTGCTTTTCCTGCACAAGATAGATTCACCATGCCACCCAAAAAGATTTGGTTTAGTTTGTATCTGGCAGAGACACAGAGCCTCACCATCAACTTACCCCACTGGATAATTGATCAGATACACCTAGCTCACAAACGATGGCCGCGGAAACAGGTTTTATATGGTTGCTGTGCTCTGACGAGAATCGTTTATAGGTGTTTGGCTTATGACATCCCTATTCAACGGGCCCTAATGTGGAATCGTGTAGAGCAGTTTAGAGGCAGGACATCCACTGGACCCCCTTCTAAGAAGATGAGAGGCACTGTCCAAGTCCCATGTGCTCAACCACGTGGAGCCACCCTAACACCAGACGTCACCCCTCCACCTCGAAGAGTCCGACCATTCACACTCCGACTTCCAAGACGCAGCACCGATGGTTCTACCTTGATATTCCCTCCCATCCCAACCGATCTTGAATTTCCCAGTGGTGCACCTTTGGAAGAACTCACGAATGAAGATTTCGAACAATTGTTACAAGATGTAGAGCTGGAGGCAGAAGAGGCACAACAAGTGGAGAATGTGCAAACACAGGCAACAACCTCCCAAGTACCTGTCACCACAGTTGAAGTGGATGAAGAGGATGAGGAAGATGAAGAACAGGAGGAAGATGAGGAGGATTATGATCAAGAGCATCAAGATGAGCAACAAGAAGTGCCAGAACTTGTAGGTGCACCAGCATATACAGCTCAACTACAAAGGTTATAGGACACAATCAAAGCAGTATAAGAAAGGCATCAACTCTCTCTTGTGTCAGGTCAAGCTTTGATGCAAGAAATGCTATCAGATGATGGGGTGGATCAACATTTCATTGACACCCTCAAATTAGTGTCAGAATCTTTAGGAGTTCCGGAGGCTGTCCACACTGCAGTCCGCCAGTCCGTGAGGTATGACAAACGCAGAGTTGACACATTACCACGTGCAGGTAAGACTATCAAGATACCCGTCACAGAAGAAGAAGTACCCATTGAAACCACAACTACCCCCACCACCACCATTGACCTCTCTACTGAAACCTTCGTTCAGACATCACCCATCTCACCCCAGCATCCCCAATCACCACCTTCTCCACCCCCACCACCACCTCCCACCATGGAAGAAACGACAGTCATCACCTCTACCTTCACTTATAAACCATCCTCATTCACATCATTCTCATTTCGAGAACCCACCTCACAAGACACCCTCTTCTCTTTCATCACCAATCCCTTGTACACTTCAACCCTTCTACCCTCCGAACCCATAACTGGCCATCCCATAATTCCAAGTGTGGTTGGAAACCCGGCACCCACCGAAGGCACCCTGTGTTTCCCAGCCTATTCCCCAATACGGGTACCTCCATTCCATGACCCTCACTTCCCATCTGGCCCCTACACCTCTTTCAACCTGACCTCACCACCCCAATACCCGTCCTTTGTGGAGCAGTTCATCCGCTCTCCAATGTTTCAGAGGCACATTTCCCCGCTGTTCGCAACGACATCAATTTACACGAACACCACACTCACTTCACCTACCATACCCACCTACATGGTAGCCCCTGTACACACCACTCTGTCTGACCCAATGGACATTTCACCCACCACAGCACCTCTCCCCACGATTCCACCATATCCCCCTCCACTACCCCCCACCTCACCACTCACCACATCATTGGCACACACAGCATTCACTACCTCCCTCCCCAATCCCACCTCCCCTGCATTTCAAACTTTTCCCCTTGCATTTCATAATGTAAATAGCACGTTCAACACATTACTTCAGTGTGCACATCAACTACAACAAGAATACCATCAATTGGAAGAACGCACTACGGCCCTCCAGGCAGAATCTCAGCGTCTGCAAGCTAGAGTCACCACTCTTGAAGCTGATTACCAAACGCTCCTAACCGAGCATACCACCTTACAGCAGGCTCACTCCGAACTGGAATCAAAGACATCAACAGTAGATGATCAAGCAGTCAAGGAACTAGAAACAGTGCTCCAAGCGCAAATGATATCTAATGCTACACTCAGACGCAACCTTGGGCTATTAAGGAAGCATATGGCAGCAGCACTAGAAGAGAACAAGAGACTTCAACAACAAAACCAAGACAACTTTGAAGCGGCTATGGAAGGAACTGCAGGAGCAACCATTAGCCCTACCAAGTATAGAGCAGTCCCATCGGAAGACATTTGCATCTTACTTGAGGAGCATGCAAATTTCTTGGAGTCATATGAAAAGTTAGAGACTGAATGTGCAGACCTAAAGAAACAGATAGCCAGTGCCCCCACAGCTCAACAGGAGCCGGTAATCTTGCAACACTCTACAGAAGAAGTAGAGACCCTCTAGAAACAGGTGGCAGAACTCCAAGCATGCCTCTTACCATATGAAAGGCCACCCTCGCCCACTGAAGAACCAGAACCTGAAACAGTAGTGGAAATCCTCGTCGATGACAGCTATGAAGAGCCGTATGAGCCAATGCCAACATCCGGTGGTCAGACTACAGAGGAAGGACAAGACACTTTAGAAATTCAAGTTCCAGATTGGGTCAAAAGGGTCGAGAAAGTGGGTAAGACACATGATGATCGCGTTGCTGTGCAAATGCAATCTCTCACAAATCTGGAAGAAACTGTCCTTCGGTCTTCTTACTTTCAGAACCTATCCCACCAACGGTTAATCACAACATCAGAGTCGCAATACATGCCTTATTTTGTCTTGCTCCATGATTATAATGCAGAAGTTAAAAGACATACAGGGAAGGAGCCCACATTTGCCACTCAATTTGAGCCAGAGGACTTACCGACAGATGCGCGTGCGGGCTCGATTTTCCAGCCTAATTGGCGTGCATGTCTACTAACCGATTACCCGGAGATGATGAGCACCTGGGTAACCATGCCACTGTATATCAAGTATAATCCATGCTATTGCCCAATGGTACGTCGTAGATCTTGGCAAGCATTTGCGATCAAGGTACGCAACAATAAAGAATGCTCGGCTTGGGTTAACTATCCATATTTTGCTCCACCTCGAGGGACCCCAACCGTAGCCTACATGATATCAACAATTCGGCACTGGTCTACACGTCTAAATAATGTACCCGACATAGTAGCAAAAATGTGTATGAAGATATTCGAGCTCATGACCATTGTCTTCAAAACCTTTCGGAATGTACAAGCTCCATACATCTCTGCCCCTGGATTCTCTCAAGGTAACAAGAATTTAGTCTACGACATGAGCCAGACTCCCTCGGTTACTATAATCTTTGCCTGGCATGCACGAATAAAGTACTTACCCGCATGCTTCAAGCAGACATTTGAGGAAATGTTCTCTACGGGATTCTGGGAATATCATTCAGAAATTTTCATTCCCAGACCCACACATTTGCTACATCTATTCGCAGTAGAACAAGCGATCCATGCAGATCAGTTAGGTCTGCCACATCCGGACATTCCAGGACCAATTGATTGGGATCGTATGATGACAGACTTGGCCAGAGGACTACGCATACAAGAACATCAGCTTGCCACTCAGGTTGTGGAATATTACATCCAACACTCCCAGCAACAAGGGTCTGTCAGGGACGACAGACGCGAGAGAGGGGGGGGTGTTGGAACTGAAGGACTCACTAGGCAAGGAAGCTTAAGAAGGGAGTCAGAGAGAAGAGAAAGTACAAGCAGACAGAGCAGTCAACGACGATCTGGCAAGTAGGCCAATATTTTTTCAAGACATTTATGCACATAAGAGAGGTGGACACAAGGAGAAGGAGCAAGTAGGGAGCTCCAGGAAATGTATATCAAAATGTTAGAAGAAATCCCTACAACAATAGTGATTTTCATCACTAAAAACCCTTGTAAATACCATTTCACATTTTTGTAGCTCCATTTTGTGCAAGCCAAGGAGTCCTTGAGCTTGAGGAGCATTAGAAGTATCTACCTGTCAGTTTTCACATTTTTTAGACTTCGTTTGAACCTCCAAATAGGGTAGAGAACCTAATTTTTAACTAGGCCGGACACTAGGTCTGGACAAGGTCAAAACCTAGTCAAAAACTATAAATAGAGCTAGAGAGCTCATTTTTGAGGTAGATTGTAATTGAAATGAACTTGTAAGAGCTTTTTGAAAGTAATCTAAGAACTCCATTGCTTCTCACTCTTTGTCTTGTCGTGTGTGCGCGTGTGTGTGTATGTGTGTGCATGTTTGTGTGCTTCTCACTCACGCACTTGTGCCTCCACTTGCTCGAGGTCTTCATACCATCCTCACGTCTTCCCGGATTGACATTAAAGGAGGTGCTACTCATCACTGAGCTACAACTACGAATCTCCTTCTTCCACTTTTCACTATTTTTCGCCTTTCTTTATTACCAAGTCAAGTTCTTTCTCTTCTTTTTACTATCACTTGGTAGCTCTTGTTCTAGAGATTAGGAGGACAAAGAATCCTCTTCCTCATTCAACTCTTCTACCTCTTCTTATTTGACTTGAGCATGTGTAAATACTTGAAGAGTAACTTTCTCATTTGATGATTTTTGATGATTTTGAGGGTAATCTTAAATTAGATGCTCCTTTTTACAATCCTCGCAATAACCCTCAATCTTCCATGTGAAATTTCTTGATGGATTAGGTAGATCCTTAAGGACGTGGTCACCATCATAACTATAGCATGGACCCTTACAAGTTGGGGCATTTGTGGTACATTGATGTTGTGCCATAGCTCGTGATCTTTTGGAATAGTATATGCACGCACTAGATCTACCAATCTACTTTGAATTTAACTTGTATTTGTAGGGTAATATGCATCTTTTTGATACCATCATTTTCCTCTCTAGCTATCCTAAAGGTATTCATTTCTATGCTTTGGGTATGGATCTCGATGGCTTATGTTTGTGTCTATCATAGGTGGTTCTATTGGAACTATTTCTCTTTTTTCATTCTCTTTACATACCAGATTGGCACTATGTTTTGTGGACATGGAGGTTGGTGATCCAATACAGGTCCTAATGGCTCTTGATTTTCTTTGTTATACCTAGGTGGATTATAAGAAGGCTCTCTATAAGGCTAATTTTTTCTCTTTGTGGGTTACCATATGAATATTGTAATGAACTATAGGAGATTTGAACTCACAAGCTCTTGGTTAGGAGCGTAATGGGTAATGAACTTTAGGAGATTTGAATCCACAACCTTCTAGCTAGGAGTGTGATGGAAAAACCACTTTCCCCAAAATCCATGGTTGAGGATTCCTAATCCTCCCTCTTAGGATGTATTCAAATATATCCTATCTCTCAAGGGTGTGGTTCAACCATTTCCTACCTATCATTGGCCATCTCCTACCTATCATTTTATTACATTCTTCCTCGGTTGATCATTGTCCTTAATGATATGCTCTTGTATCTCTCTATCCTCGGTGATAAGTTCCTAAAATCCCTCAGTAGTTGATCATTGTCCTTAATGATCTATTCTTGTATCCCTTTGGCCTTGGTGATCAACTCTTGAAATCATTAGATAGCCTTGAATTGATGTCCTCAACCTCGCATAGTTTCTTGAACCTTGTTTGCAACCTTGGTCTCTTGAACCCTCACTCTCAACCTTGGTGTCTTGAACCTTCTTGTTCGCAACCTTGGTGACTTGAGCCCTTTTTCTCAACCTCAATATCTTGAACCTCATCCTCACCCATGTTTGTCATCTTGAACCCTCAATAAAGTGCCACCCATGTTTTGATAAGGGATTCATGTTTCCTAACTAGCCTAATGGATTCTGAAAATCTATTCCAAGAGATTTCCAACAATACCTTACATGCCTCAATCCGACCTAGGCCTTGAGAGATACACTCAAATCTTTATTGGGTAGAGTTCTCAAAATGCTGCCTCCCCCTCTTAGTACCCTTTCACATGATAGAGTGCCCAAGTGCATTTTTTAGAGTGGACCTTCGGGTGCACCAATGTTCTTGTCCCTTCAAGTGTAATCTCTTGGAATTGCATCCTTGTTGTGTCATTCATTTGAAGAACATAGGTTTTGTTTCATGTGAGTGTCCTTAATTCTTCCTTGAACTTCGGCTCACTGGCCACCTCTTGTTGCTCGACAAGTTGATCAAGATCATCCCACCTTCCATCATCATTCACTTCAGTGTTAAGATCTACATCCAATGTAATGGATCTTCTTTATCATCAAATTCTGAACATGAACTGGAGTTTTCTAACCCCAACTCTGTATGTCGCTCCATTTGAAATAATCTATTTCTAGCTTTTTTCTTTTCCTTTACATCACTCATTTGCCAATAATGGTGACCTTGAATAGTAAGATTCACCTACCCTTCCCTTTATGTGTGAGTGGTTTGTAGGGCTTCTTCTAATTCTACCTCTGCAATAGAGAGTGGTTGCACCAATGTTGACTTTGGAACTGTATGAACTCTTTTAGAAGAAGGAATGGTATCTATGAGTGTCTCCTTTTTCATTCTTTTTTAGCCTCTCTTCATAGGCTTTGAGCTAGTACCAGCTTCCTCCACAAGCACCATGCCATTCTTCTTCTTGGGAACTGTGGTTGGCTTAACATATTTAGACATTTCTACTGTTGATGGCATCTCCTGTAAGTAATCAAGAATATTTAGTGTGTGATATATCAATATTGTTAATGTTGTACTACCATTCAAGAACTTTTTGTTTCCCCATAGTTTCTTTGCTTTGAATAATTTCTCTTGTACATATGGTGTCAAGTTTATCTAATTTTCGATTTGCTTGACCACATGGGAGAGTAGCTTAACCACTAGTTTCCATGGTGTGGTGAATCTATGCATGTTAGGAAAGCAAAAATGTTGGTGCACTAGTCTTCTTCTTCTATTTCAATTTTATTGATGTCCAAGAATGTATGCTTCGTTGCTTTGTGACTTTCATCTTTCAAGTCTGTAATGTCATCCTTGGTCCATCCGAATGTTCCTTGATTAGCTCATGGGTGAACCAAATGGTCTGCCATTCTTTTTGTAGGTTCATGACCTTTTCTTTTGGTACAGAAGGCATATCGAGAGCAAGGCTTAATGTATTCATCATCTGTGTGCACCTCTTGAAATCTAGTTTGTAAATCAAAGGCTTCAAATATGCTTCAATCCCAACTTTTTTCCATGTATCCAATGTTTTTGGTAATTCATGTAAAATTTTGAAGTCCTGAGTCATCACCAAAAACTGATGATCTCGATCCATGATCCTGATCGTGATAAAAAATAAATGGTCACTAGTTGGTTGATCCTCTCAGAACTAGTGCCCTCTTGCTTTGATTGCACTTTCCAATAGAGGTTCATTGATTTCCTATTGGTGCATTACTTTCAAGTCATCAGAAGCCATCTGCACTTGAAAGAGAATTCGTAATTAATTCAATGTCTTGAAAAATAAACTTCATCCTTTGTGCTCAAGCAATCATCATTCTTATACAAATTGGTCCCCTCTCACATTTTTGAGTAGAGCATGATACATGATGGTATATTTTTCATCAATTTTTTTCATTTTTTTATTTTTGAAAGAAAACATAAAAGTTATTCATAGTCGAAGCAATTGTATATGCATTAGTGGAATTCCTAGAATACTATAGTACAATTTATCTCCTATTGCTTGGAAGGAAATGTGCACCACTAAACAAATTTAAGAAGTTGTGTGTCGAATGCAAGTCCTAGTAGTGTGACTCTATAGTGCATACTCTAGGTGCATTCAGTTCAGCATGAGTCTAATTCTCACTCTACTAATTCATTTGCATTTGTTGGTTGTCCTTTCATCTCCAAAATTTGATGTGGTTTTATAGATCAATGTCGATCTTTCTTGATAGCTAAGTGTGTTTGTATTGATGTATTTCCTGTGGTTTTGATCTTCCATACATAATTGCTTTGATTATGGGATCCTCTTGCTCTCCTTGGTCCTTGTTGGCTTTTGTTTTTGAGGGACGCTTTGATGGTCTTTGTCCGGTTGCTATTGATATTGGTTATTACTTGTAACTCTTCCTTTGATTTTTCAAGTGTCTTCTTGGGTATCCATATTTGATAGTGTGATATTTGAGCTTCCATTAAGCTTTTGGGTTCCTTGCTTCATAGGGTTTACTTTTTGTACTTGCATCAACTTGCATTTGTACTCTTGAAGTTGATCCTTACAAATCCACAGTTGTTTTATGCACATGTCATGATTTTGTCGAGTTTTTCTTGAAGGTGCATTGTTGGTTAGCTTCTCATAGTTCTTTCTATAATAATTGACCTCACGAAGTCTCTCAAGATTAGTCTCTTGAAAAGAATGGATGGGTTTATCACATGGAATAGAACAAGGTTTTTCATTGATGTTGTGGTTAGATAGAATGATGGAGTTAGTGAGCAAGGGTTTTGATGGGGATTCACTTGCATGCACATTTTGATTTGGGACATTAGGGTTTTCCATGCATACTATTTTTAGTGGTTTCTTGTCTAGTAGACTAAAAACCTTTCTATGTCCTATTTTCCTAGATATATATCCTTGAGCTAGATGGATCGTAACCTTGAATTCATATATCCAATTTTGTCCTAGAATCAATTCTTCTAGGAGATCTAAGCCTTTATAGACTAAGAGCCTTTTCTACATGGTAATTTTCCTTAAGTGTAAAGATAAGAATACTTCCTCTAAGCATTTGATAATGTTACCTTCGATCCCTATCATGTGAGCCTTGGTTGGAGTGACTTGCATCTTAACTATTTTCAATTAATGAAGCACATACACTAATTATTGTTGCTCGTGTGTCAATTAATAAATCCACTAATTGATACTCTTCCCTATCAATCCCTTGGTTTAAGTATGGTTGCCATATTTGACTTCCTAGGGATTTTAATTTGTTAGTATGGTAATTTTCCATGGGAATAGGATCTTCTCCTTGCAAATACCTTTCATCACATTCTCTTATCCATGTTTTTCATTTCTTGATTCACTCTAGGGCTTCTAATCTTGCTTCTTCCTGTATCCTTTCCTCTTCTTTCTTTCTGTTTTGTGCTCCTAAGACTCTTACTAACATGTTTTTCTATTAAGGGCTCCATATATTTTTTGACTCTACATCTGCTTATGTAATTGGATAAGATGTCTCCATCTAGAGTGGCTAGGTTAATGGCTCCTAGTGTAGCTCAGTGATGAGTAGCACCTCCTTTAATGTCAATCCGGGAAGACATGAGGATGGTATGAAGATCTCGAACAAGTGATGGCACAAGTGTGTGAGTGAGAAGCACACTAACATGCACACACATACACACACACGCGCACACACGGCAAGAACAAAGAGAGAGACAATGGAATTCTTTTAGATTTCTCAAAAGTGCTCTTACAAGTTCAATTCCACAACAAGCTAACCTCCAAAATGAGCTCTCTAGCTCTATTTATAGTTTTTGACTAGCTTTTGGCCCTGTCCAAACCTAATGTCCGACCTAGTTAAAAATTAGGTTCTATGGCCTATTTGAGGGCTCAAACAGAGTCTAAAAAATATGAAAATTGATAGGCAGGTACTTCTAATGCTCCTCAAGCTCAAGGACTCCTTGGCTTGCATAAAATGGAGCTACAAAAAGGTGGAATGGTATTTACAATGATTGTTACTGATGAGAATCACTGTTATAAAGATGTTGATTTGAAAAAAATTGAAGGGCCTATCTGCCCGATCTGCGTTGAATGATTTATCTACTTAATCCTTCTCTTTGCTCTGACTCTCTCTGTTGGCTTCCTTGTCTCGTCAGTCCTTGGGTGTCCTGAGTGCTATCAACACCCCCCCTCTCTCACGTCTGTCATCCTTGACAGACCCTTGTTGCTGGGAGTGTTGGATGTAATATTCCACAACATGAGTGGCAAGTTGATGTTCTTGGATGCATAGTCCTCTGGCCAAGTCTGTCATCATGTGATCCCAATCAATTGGTCCTGGAATGTCCGGATGTGGCAGACATAACTGATCTGCATGGATGGCTTGTTCGACTGCGAATAGATGTAGCAAATGTGTTGGTCTGGGAATGAAAATTTCTGAGTGATATTCCCAAAACCCTGTAGAGAACATTTCTTCAAAGGTCTGCTTGAAGCATGCGGGTAAATACTTTATTCGTGCATGCCAGGCAAAGATTATGTTGACCGAGGGAGTCTGGCTCATGTCATAGACTAAATCCTTGTTACCTTGAGAGAATCCAGGGGCGGAAATGTATGGAGCCTGTACCTTTTGAAAGGTTTTGAAGACAATTGTCATGAGCTCAAATATTTTCATACACAGTTTTGCTGCTATGTCAGGTACATTCTTTAGATGCATAGACCAGTGTCGAATTGTTGATATCATGTATGCTATGGTCAGGGTCCCTCGAGGTGGAGCAAAATATGGATAGTTGACCCATGCCGAGCATTCTTTATTGTTGCGTACCTTGATGGCAAATGCTTGCCATGATCTGCGATGGACCATTGGGCAATAGCATGGATTATACTTGGTATACAGTGGCATGGTTGCCCAGGTGCTCATCATCTCAGGGTAATCAGTTAGTAACCGTGCATGCCAATTAGGTTGGAAGATTGAGCCAGCACGTGCGTCTTCCGATAAGTCCTCCGGCTCAAATTGAGTGGCAAATGTGGGATCCTTCCCTGTATGCCTTTTAATTTCTGCATTATAATCATGTAGCAAGACATAGTAAGGCATGTATTGTGGCTCGCAAGTTGTGATTAACCGTTGGTGGGATAGATGCTGAAAGTAACAAGATTGAAGCACAGTTTCTTCCAAGTTTGTGAGGGATTGAATTTGCACGGCGACACGATCATCATGTGTTTGTCCCACTTTCTCAATCCTTTTGACCGAATCTGGGACTCCAATTTCTAAAGTGTCCGATCCTTCCTCTGTAACCTAGCCATCGGGTGTTGACATTGGCTCGTATGGTTCTTCATAGCTATCATCGACGGTGATTTCCACTACTGTATCAGGTTCTGGTTCTTCAGCAGGGGAGGGTGGCCTTTCATATGGTAAGAGACGTGCTTGGAGTTATGCCAATTGCTTCCGGAGGGTCTCTAATTCTTTTGTGGAGTGTTGCAAGATTACCGGCTCCTGTTGAGCTGTGGGGGCACTGGCTATCTGCTTCTTTAAGTCAGCACATTCAGCCTCTAACTTTTCGTATGACTCCAAAAAATTCGCATGCTCCTCGAGTAAGATGCGGATGTCTTCTGATGGGACTGCTCTATACTTGGTAGGGCTAATGGTTGCTCTTGCGGTTCCTTCCATAGCTACTTCAAAATTGTCTTGGTTTTGTTGCTGAAGCTGCTTGTTCTCTTCTAATGCTGCTGCCATATGCTTCCTTAATAGCCCAAGATTGTGTTTGAGTGTAGCATTGGATATCATTTGCACCTGGAGCACACTTTCCGGTTCCTTGACTGCTTTATCATCCACCGTCGATATCTTTGATTCCAATTCTGTGTGAGCCTGCTATAAAGTGGTATGTTCTACTAGGAGCGTTTGGTAATCAGCTTCTACAGTGTTGACTCTAGCTTGTAGGCATTGAGATTCTGCCTGGAGGGCAGCGATATGTTCTTCCAATTGATGGTTTTCTTGTTGTAGTTGATGTGCACACTGAAGTAATGTATTAAATGTTCTATTTACATTATGAGATGCAAGGGGGAAAGTTTGGAATGCAGGGGAGGTGGGAATGGGAAGGGAGGTGGTGAATGATGTGTTTGCCAAAGACATGGTGAGTGGTGAAGTAGGGGGTAGGGGAGGGGGAGATGATGGAATTGTGGGGAGAGGTGTTGTGGTTGGCGAAATGTCCATTGGGTCGGACAGAGTGGTGTGTGCAGGGGCTACCATGTAAGTTGGTATGGTAGGTGAAGTGAGTGTGGTGTTTGTGTAGATTGATGTTGTTACGAGCATCTGCGGAGTGTGCCTCTGAGACACTGGAGTGCGGATGTACGGTTCCATGAAAGATGGGTATTGGGGTGGTGCGGTTGGGTTGAATGAGGTGTAGGGGGTAGATGGAAAGTGGGGGTACCCGTATTGGGGGATAGGCTGGGAAACAAAGGATGCCTTCCGTAGGTGGGGAGGTTCCAACCACACTCGGAATTATGGGGTGACCAATTATGGGCTCGGAGGACAAAAAGGGTACAGTGTACAGGAGATTGGTGATGGACGAGAAAAGGATGTCTTGTGAGGTTGGCTCTTGAAGGGAGAAGGATGTGGATGAGGTTGGGTTGTAAGTGAAGGTAGATGTGATGACTGTAGTTTCTTCCATGGTGGGAGGTGGTGGTGGGGGTGGAGAAGGTGGGGATGGGGGGTGCGAGGGTGAGATGGGTGATGTCTGAACAAAAGTTTTAGCAGAGAGGTCAATGGTGGTGGTGGGGGTAGCTGTGGTTTCGATGGTTACGTTTGGTTCTGTGATGGGTATTCTGATAGTCTTACCTGCTCGTGGTAATGTGTCGACTCTGCGTTTGTCATACCTCACGGACTGGCAGACTGCTATGTGGACAGTCTCCAGAACTCCTAACGATTGTGACACTAATTTGAGGGT
The DNA here is from genome assembly GCA_020310875.1 of Ceratopteris richardii. Classification (NCBI taxonomy): domain Eukaryota; kingdom Viridiplantae; phylum Streptophyta; class Polypodiopsida; order Polypodiales; family Pteridaceae; genus Ceratopteris; species Ceratopteris richardii. Next base: position 11,770,725 of record CM035444.1, read on the forward strand.
GCTAATAAAATGCTGATCCACTCTGTCGTCTGCTAGCATTTCTTGCATCAAGGCTTGCATTGATGCAAGGGAGAGTTGATGCCTTTCTTGCACTGCTTTGATCGTATCGTATAACCTCTGTAGTTGAGCTGTGTATGCAGGTGCACCTACAAGTTCTGGCACTTCTTGTTGCTCATCTTGATGCCCGTGGTCATATTCCTCCTCATCTTCCTGGTATTCTTCATCTTCGTCATCCTCTTCATCCATTTCAACTGTGGTAACAGGTACTTGGGAGGTTGTTGTCTGCGGTTGAACATTCTCCACTTGTTGTTCCTCTTTTGCCTCAAGATCTACGTCTTTTAACAATTGTTCGAAGTCTTCATTTGTGAGTTCTTCCAAGGGTGCGCCACCGGGAAATTCAAGATCGGTTGGGACAGGAGGAAATATCAAATTGGGGCCATTGGTGTTGCGTCTCGGAAGTCGTAGTGTGAATGGCCGAACTCTTCAGGGTGGTTGGGTAACATCTGGTGTTAGGGTGGCTCCATGTGGTTGAGCGCAAGGTACTTGGACAGTTCCTCTCATCTTTTTGGAAGGGGATCCAGTGGATGTTCGTCCTCTAAACTGCTGTACTCGATTCCACATCAGGGCCCGTTGAATAGGAATGTCATAAGCCAAACACCTATAAATGATTCTAGTCAGAGCAGAACATCCGTATAAAACATGCTTCCGCGGCCATCGTTTGTGGGCTAGGTGTATCTGATCAATTATCCAGTGGGGTAAGTTGATGGTGAGGTTCTGCGTCTCTGCCAGATACAAACTAAACCATATCTTCTTGGGTGGCATGGTGAATCTATCTTGGGCAAGAAAAGCAAAGTGTTGCATACACATGCGAAGGTGTATTGCAATATTGGGCGTCATCGCCACCATGTCCTTGAGCTTGGTGAGGCTCTGATTCTTCATGTAATCCGGCACCAGGCTCTCCTTCTCTGTTGGAATATGCATTCCTTGCATATCTAGAGCCTCTCTCACTAAGTTGTTTGATAGCCTAAACCTTTTGAGCTCATTTCCTCTTGTCAGAGATGGGAGCACAAATGAGCTTGTACCTTTTGGGTGCTTGCTTGGAGTCAAGGTATTGATGAGATAGTGGCATCGCATGAAGTCAGGCTTTGGGAGCCGAGCACTCAAGTATGCATCCAATCTTGCCTTCTCCCATACCAGACGTAGACCTTCTGCATTTTGGAACTTTTCGAATTCCCTTGTAAAGAAATGGTATTTACCTTGCTTCCCATTGAAGTCCAACTCTGACTCCCATAGGTATGATCCCTCTCCCAAGGGTCCTGCGACTTCACTAAACCAGTGGGAAGCCTTTCCTACGGGCATGGTATGGCCACTGGGGGGGGTCTGCTACTGGTATGATTTGGATGGCCTGCAACTCTTCTGGTCTTTCATTTTTCTCCAGCATAATGGGTAAGCTTTCTAAATCCACCACTTGCTAGCTCATTCCTGCTTGAGAGCTTGTTCCTGTAGCCTCAGCCATGTTGAAGAAATCGCTGCCGGTTCTGTGAGAATATATGAATGAATGTTAACATTGCAATGGACACAAAATGACACTGTGTCCTTGTTACAACATTAACTTGATGAATTGTGATGTGGTTAGTGGGTTAGTGAGTGCTCGGTGATTGTGGGTGTAGTTAGTGGATGAATTTTCCTAAGAGCTAAATGGAAAGATGCAGTGTGAGAATGATGCAGTTATAGGTGGGGGTGAATTTACAAATGGGGTCGGGGGGTTTATTACAAGCTTTGGGTAGCCAAACACATTGGATGGCTTTCGGTTTTGGTTCTGTGGAGACTCTAGAGGGCTTTGTGAGCGTTTCTGCTTGGAAATGAGGCTTTTTGGGGACCCATTTACAAGTGATTTTGCTTGTGCTCATGGGGGAATGTGTTCATGCGGGATGTATAAGAGTGGGTGTCAGTTGTTCGAGTGAGTGAACCATGTTGTACAGGGTGTGGTTTATGTGTGGCTATTTGAGCCCGCAAGCAAGCCTTAGGCACCCGAATTTGTCTTGATTGTGGGTCAACCTTCATCAACTTCTTGGGTACCCATATAGACTTTACTTTTGTAGGAGAAGTTTTGAAGCCTTTCTTATTAGTGTCGTGTCGTTGATCACTAATAGGAAATTGAGCCAGTTTTTGTGGCTTGACCGCAATAGGATGCTCGCCTTTCCGCACCCACATTTGTTTTGGTGGTTGGGACACCTTGCTTCGTACTTTCTTTTGGCTTCGGGCATAGGTAGTCTGCTTTCTCTGCATTTTATGTGCCTTTGGTTGCTGCATCCCAATGGCCTTTGGAAAAGAAGGGAGTTCCATCGTATCCTTAGCTTCTTTGTTGAGATAATCATCCCTCTGCATCACATAGTTTTGGACAAGAATAGCATGGTCATCTTCATGTGTACTCCTGGAAGGACCATGAGTGTGTGCCTTTCCTAGTTCCTTGAGTGATCCATTGTCTAACTCAACTGTAATTCGACTCTGATTTACCCATACCTGAAGAAGTCCACTTCTTAGGTTTAGGTTGACTGCATGATCATAGATCCAGTCTTGACCCAAGACAAGAGGCTCAGTGAGATCCTCGTCTTGACACACTAGCACTTTAACTATCGTTAGCACATCTTGAAGGTAGAGGGGAAGTTCCACCTCGCCCATGCAAGGGGCTTCCACACCTCCCAATCCTATGAGATAGGCTTCTATAGGATTGACACTTAAGTTCAACTCTTGACAGTACGAAAGTTTAACAGCACTAGTGGCTGCACTTGAGTCAATCAAGGCCCGTACAGTCCTTGCACTCTTTCCTTGTCCTATCTCTATGGTTACAAAAGGACGTCGATCAATTATTCTATGAGAGCTAATACCTGAAACTTCACACATTGCCATATGATACCCTTGATCTGCATATGCCTCTATCCTAGGCTGATCTTTACCTTGTCTTCTCAACTTCATCCTTCGGATGCGTTCCAAGGCTTCTAGCTGTGCTTCTTCTCGAATTCGTTTTTCCTCTTCTTTACGTTTCTTGGCAGTGTTGAGTCGATTGAGCATTTCCTCAGTGAGGGGTTCTTGATATAGTTTGACCCTACATCCACTTATGTAACTAGGGAGAACATCACCTTCTAGAGTAGCTTATTGAACTGCTCCACTAGTTGAGATCCTATAAATGATCATAGGTCCATAGCCTCTCCTCTCTAATTTCTGTGCATGTTGCTTTAAAGTGTAGACTAAGACTAGGTCTCCTGTTTTCAAGCCTTTGTCCTTCACATGTGCGTCAAAATATGCTTTTTGCCTCTTCTTGGCTGTGTATATTCTTGTTGCCACTCTCAATCTTGTTTCACCCAATCGTTCAAGATCAAAGATTCTAGAGGAGAGCTCATGCCCTGTCCACTCATGCTCTTGTGCTACTTTCAATGTAGGTATCAAGAAGTCCAATGGTAGCACTGCATTTTGGCCAAATACCATCTGAAAGGGTGTGGCTTGGAGTACCGTTTTATAGGCAAATCTGTATGCCCAAACAGCATGGTGTAGTTGTTTGTCCGAATCAGAGCGTTTATTATTCACTAGTTTGGTCAGTACATTGCATAGAATCTTATTTGTGCTTTTGGCTTGCCCATTAGCTTGTGGGTGATAAGGGGCAGAATTCTTATGTACTACCAAGAATTCTTGGAGAAGATTTTCAATAACTTCATTCAAGAAGTGAGTGCCTCTATCACTTAGCTCAATAGGTAGCTCGTATCTTGTGAACACATTCTCAAATAAGAACTTAGCTGTCGTTTGAGCATCGTTCTTCGTGGTGGCTTTTACCTCCACCCACTTGGTTAGATAGTCTGTGGCCACAATGATATATTCAACATGTGAACCCTTAGCTGGGGGATTAATAGGACCGACAAAATCTATTTCCCACGTAGAGAATGCCCCTCCACCCATCATAGGTTTCAATGGCATCTCATCTTTACGTATAGGATACTGAGTTCGCTGACACACATCACACCTCTTCACATAGGCATGTGCATCCATGTGAAGGGTTGGCCACCACAAGCCTGCAAATAGTATAGCCTTGATCACCCGATCTGGTCCAAAATGTCCTCCTGCTACACCTTGGTGAGCAGTTTCCAAGATCTTAAGATATTCGCTCTCATGGACACATAATCTGAGGTAACCATCTTTACCACGCTTATATAGATTATCACCAATGAGTGAGTAATCTAGGGATTCTTGTTCTAAACTTCTTTTCTTGGCCAAAGTCATGTCTTGTGCGAATGTTTTTGTCCTCAGGAAGGCTACTAGTGGTTCAATCCAATCTAGCACTATGGACACTTGATAAAGAGTGGCATGTTCCACAGGTGGTTTAGTGCAGCAGATCGGGCATTCCTTGCACAACTTATGGACATCAGCCTCCATAGTCGGCCAGTGCACTCCAAGTCTCCTTAGTGTCTGTAGGGTTCGTTGCCTCAAGTAGTGTTGCTCTAATGCACCTACATGTGCTAATTGCAACCATTTAGCATACTCATCCTCTTCCACACAGCAGGCTAATACTCCTTGCTCCGTGTGTTTGTACATACTTCCTGCCATGATATGGTATTTTTGGGCTTTTACTATCTCTCTATCCTCTGTGTTTATTACGGGGTGATTAGGCCCATATGTCAATACTGGCACGAATGGCTTAGCCCACTCAGGTACAACTTCCAAATTAAACAAGTAAGCATTAGGAAGGTCATCTGACACTCCTTGTGGGGCCTCCCCGGAAGTGAGCCTTGAGAGATGATCTGTTCTCAGGTGAGTCTTACCTTTCCTCACCACAACTTCAAAGTCATATTCCATTAGTAAGAGGAACCATCTCACCAATCTGCCTGTATTACATGGCTTTTTACCAGGTACAACAATGCTTGATGATCAGTAAAAAATTTAAACTTATTTGCAAGCAAATAGTGTCTAAACTTTTTAACCACATACACCATGCCTAATCCTTCTCATTCAGTAGTGGTATAATTCCGTTCAGCTGCATTTAGCTGTCTACTAGCATAGGCAATTGGAAGATCCATATTGCCTTCACCCATAGGCTGTGCAAGCACACATCCAATGGCATAATTGGATGCATCCACATGCACATGAAAAGGCTTGTTCCAATCTGGTGTGGTCAAGATTGGTGCTGAACATAATCGTCGTTTAAGCTCATTGAAGGAGTTCTCACACTCTTCAGTCCACTCAAAATTGGTTAAAAGTCTATATAGAGGCTTTGCAATGATGGCATACATGTGTATAAATCATCGGTAATAACCACAATGTCCCATGAAAGCTGGTACTTCCTTGACATTCTTTGGCCTAGGTAGCTCGGCAATAGCTCTAACCTTTTCCTCATCGGTAGATATGCCATTCTTTGACACTATGTGTCCTAGAATCTTGCCTTGCCTGACCATGAAAACACACTTTTCTAGGTTCAAGCAGACTTGATATTCTCTACATTTGTCAAAGATTTGCCTGAGTTCAGGTATATGTGTTTGTCTAATGTTGGAATGAGCACAAAGATCATCAACATAGACCTCTAAATTCTTCCTCAAGAATTCTTCAAATACATGGCACATCAGTCTTTGAAATGTAGCAGGTGCATTGGTGAGACCAAATGGCATTACTCGGAAGGCAAATATGCCCCACTCTGTAGCAAAAGCGGTCTTATGCTGATCTTCTAGAGCTATGGCCACTTGATTGTAGCTAGAAAACCCATCAAGGAAGCTGTATACTTCCTTACCTGCTACTCTTTCTAGTAGATGCTCAATGATAGGAAGCGGATAGTTATCTCGAATAGTGGCTGCATTAACATTCTTCAAGTTAATGCACACACGTAACTTTCCATTCTTTTTGGGCACTAATACAATAGGGGATACCCACTCAGTGTGCTCAATTCATAGATGAATCCAGCTTCTACCAGTCTATCTATCTCCTCCTTGATCTTAGCAACGTAGTTATCGTTATAAGTGTATGGCTTCTGCTTGGATGGTTTGGCATCTGAGGTCATGGGGATCGTGTGTGAGCATATGTCAGGGTCTACACCTTTTAAATCCTTATAGCTCCAAGCAAATACATCTCGGTATTCTCTTAGCAAGGCAATCAACTCTTGCTCTTCTTCTTCCGTCACGTCATGTCCTATGTAAGTGCATCTCTCTTCTCCTTCTTCTATGGCTACCACTATTTTCTTGGTGGTTTATTTGTTATCATAGGCCTCTCCTGCTTGTGCCTTGCGTTTAGGCATTCTTATCATGACTCTCCTATCATCTATCTCATATTTCTTGAAATTTTCACGGACCTCAAACAAAGACTCTTCCTCTACTGGTATGACTTCTCTTTTCTTCATTTTCTTTCCTTCACTCTTGGTGGCCACTTGCGTGGTTAACCTTACATCATTTGTGAACTCTCCATGTCTCTGAGGGTGAACTTCTACTTCATAGAAGTATTCTTCATCTGATGCAAAGGGTGGGTCCATAATGATTGACTCTAAATCGGAGTCACTTGCATCCTTGAATGCATCAGTGCTAGGTTCACATTCCTCCAGAACTGCATCTCCCATGATTGGCTCTATGGAGAAGACTGAAATGTCATAGCCATCCTCATCACAGTGGGGTGTCCATTGTTCTTCATTGATGGCTACATCCATTGTTGCTAAAATTTCTGCCCAACCGTGAGGTTCAAATTCTTCATCAGGGAATACTACAGGTGCATAGGCTGGGTCTTGAATTGGTCTCTTGGTTTCCTTTGCACCTATCTCTCTGGCCTTTTCTCTCTTCTCTTCTTCTACTGCTACTTTACACATCCATAAATGAGCGTCTTCATGCATCCATGAGGATCCTGATCCTATGGAATGCACCAACTCAATATCATCTTTGGCTCTATGGATGGGATTCCATTGGATGGGGGGTACATCTCTATCAGATTAATCTTTGAGATTGACTTTGGTTGTGACACCTAAGTGTTGCAAGTACAAGGAATTGGTTCCCCAATCTTGTACCACTTGCAACTGTCGCATAAATGGTCTTCCCAAAATCATCTCATAGGCATGGTTCTTGCTAAAATCACATATGGCGAAAGTATGCTCAAACTCAACACTGCATGTAGTGAGAGTTATTCCTTCTAACAACCCTAAGGGTCTCTCAATGTGACCATCGGCCATCTGCAATTTCATCCTCGTGGGCCTGAGTGCTGGCTTGCCCCAACGCTTCCATAGGGAAGTGGTAGCAATTGGAACTCCTGCACCTGAGTCCAGAATTGCCTTGGATGTGTATCCTTGATGGGTGATGGGGAGGTAGGTGTTTCCTTCTTCTCCTTCACTCATATCTCCTATCTTATCTAGAGGAATTTCTGGCACTATTCTATGAGAACCTACTTGAGAACGCGGTTTAGCTACCTCTGGCACTTGTTCGGCTACATGTTTCCACAGTTCTGGCTTAACTAGAGTAGCTCTTCTAAAGTGAGATTGCACTGCACTTTAGTATTCTACAATACCTCCATGTTCGTAGGTATGACTGAGCCTTCATTTCGTACCATGACCGTGGGTGCTCTCATACAAGTAGACTTAGCTTCCCATGGACCTGTGAAGTGGGGTAATTCATGTAAAGAATTAGACTCAAAGTCTAATCTCTCTTGAGATTGTGCACTCTCCTGCTCTCCATAAATGGAGGGAATATCTTGTGGGAATTGATCATGCGCGTCATCCACAAGTTCAAAGGGAGGAGGGACTTCACTTTCTTTAGCCCATTTCTCTTCTTGGAATCTCTTGCAAGAACTTTGGTGTGTACCAGTTCATAGAAGAAGATGTGCCTGGCTCTGTAGAGTTAGGGACATACGCTTCCTGGGGGAGAATGCTTATTCTTTCACTTGGCCTTCTCTCATTTTGAGAGGCGGGTTCCTTTTCTGATTGTGCAATTAGCCTCTCCAATCTTTCTAGCAGTCCATCAAAGTGCAACTGTGTCTTAGCTGAACTAGAGATGTTAAAGAGGTGACTGGCTTCAAACATGGTTTGAGCCAGTTCCACCATCTTAGCACAAATTTTAGTTCGTTCGAGCTCTAGTTCCGCTCTAGGGTAACACTTTTCATGATCGGTTACGTTTGGCCCTTCTTGGATTCTGGCCTGATATGCTTTAAGCATCATGTTTAGGTCCTCGGGAGTGGGATCTGCTAAAACTGATCCTACTCTAGGGGGTGGTGGGGTCGCATGAGGCAGGTTAGAAGGTGGTGGATTGGATTGAGATGGGAATGATGGTGGCGGGGTAGTGTGAGAGGGAGGTTGAGATGTAAGTTCAATTATCTTGGCTCTCGTTTCTCTTAGGCTTTCCTCGAGTTCACTCATCTTCTTGGCCCATTGCCTTTTCATTCTTTCTCGGCTATCTCTCCAAGCTCTAGTCCTCTTCTTGGTCATGCTCTCAGTTTCACTAGCCTGAGCACTTTTTTCCTGGCCTAAACTTTGGTTCTGCTGCAAGGCTTGAGCTCTAGTGACCACTTGCAGTGGTGCAATGGAAGTCACACTCCCTGTGGAGTCTACAACTAACCCAATAACATTAATAGGAGTGATTTTTGGCATATTATTGGGATTCTTTGGGCAATCTCGTAAGAGATGCTCCTTTCCACAATCTTGACAAAAGCCCTGGATCGTTATTGACTGGGGTTGTGTAGGTGCATGCATGGGGCAATCACGAATGAGGTGATCTCCCTGACATCTATAGCATGGTCCTCTAGGGAATGGGGGTCGTGCTTGCCTAGGTTGAGGTCTAGAGTTTGGGTTTGCGTACATGACATTTGCGTAATCTGGCTCCCAACTAGGTTCACTCGGTTCTTCACTATAGCAGGACTCACCATGTTCAGGAGACTACATGTAATAAGCGTGGGGGCTATCAATATGTGTAGAATCAAAGCTATGGTCACTGGGGTCACTTTCTGAAAGTAATGGAGTTACTGGGACTATGGCTCTAATCAAATTTTCTTCAGTAGCTGCATACTTTATAGGAATCACATTGGTTGGGGTAGGAGGTTGCTGAGCTAACACAGGCTGAGGCCTTTGTTGATTTTGGTAGGGTTGTTGATAAGGTTTCTATGGCCTACCATATTGCTGTGGAGGGTACTAGTTCTGGTATCTTCCCTGTTGTGGATATGGCTGAGGGTAGGTTTGCCTAACTGCTTGCTTATTGTAGGGGCAATCTTGCGCAGTGTGATTTGTGTATCTCCATTCTATGGTGCAGTATTGGCTACTGGGATTCACTTGGGGTTGAGCCATGATGGGACATACGTTCGCCATATGGTCACCTCCACAAGTGTAGCACCGCTTAACTGGGGCAAATCTTGGGATTCTTTTGCTAGAGACACCTAGTTTTTGAGCTACTTTCTCAGCGCGTTCCTCAATAGATGTGGATTGCGAGGAAGAGAGGCTAGTGGAACTATCTGAATCTTTGTAGATTTTGGAAAGTTCTAATTCCTCCCCTAGGTTATCTTCAATGTCAATGCACATGGGTACACACTCTTCTATGGTCCTAGGGTCCTTCAAGTACACATATGATCTCAATTTGGTACTTAGCAGTCCATCTAGGAATAAAGCCACTTGCTTGGCTAGAGTGGGTAACTCTGGAGCAGGGCATCTCTCTAGGTATTGCCTAAATCTTCTTCCTACAAGTCTAACCGTCTCTTGGGGGGTCTGCTTGAAGCTATGAATCAGTGAGGAAGTATTATGCCTTATGCCAATCTTAGAGAATTCGGTAATGAATGCCTCTAGAAGTTGGTCTATGTTCCTGAAGTGTCTCTCATTTAGTGGTTGAAACCACGTAAGAGTGGTGTTACTAAGGGTTAGACCAAAGGCATTGTACTGCATGAATAGGTCCTCCACTTGTTCAGCTCTCAAGACTTGCCTAAACTCGGCCACATGATCGTATGGATCTCCAGTGCCGTCGAAGTAATTCTTCATGGACCTAACCAGTTGGGTTGGTCTCAAGGTTCTAGTGTGTTCCCGAGGTCTTGGCAAAGGAAAATCATCAGCATTTCTTAGGTTCCTTGGGGCTCTAAGTCTCTCAGTTTCTTCTCTATCTGTCTCTGTTCTTGTTCTTTCCCTTCCCAATGGGTTGGCGAAACTCACTTCTAGCCTATCTCTACTTCTGTCCCTTTGAGCTCCATGAGCTTGGGATGTTCCCGCTCCTGGGTGGCCATAAGAGACATTACATCTTGGTTGGGGGAAAACAAATTCACCCTTCCATGTGTAAGCATGCCTTCCATGCTCGGTGACCACAAAGATCCTCTCCGAAGTATTGTCTAAGTAGGTCACTTTGCCTGGGCTATCGAGGTCTTTGCACTCATAGATCGTGATTGTTCCTATCTCATTCAACTGGTCAGACTTATACCTCCAAAAGGCTTCATCAGTCTCTCGGTTCAAGAGCAAATCTATGCTCTTATTGTCTTGTGGCACCCACTTTGGTGTGATAATTCTAGTGCGCATTGATTTGCCTCGAGGGCTTTTAGGTTCTACACCCATGCTCCCTTGCTCTAGGTCACCTAAGTCCGTTTCTGCGATCACATTTCCTAATTCATCTGTCCTATCTGGGTGACTAGTGACTACATATATGGTTCCTTCTTTGTCCAAGTATGTTCCATTTTTAAACTTGACTGGTGGACGTTCTAGTCCAATGGGTTGATTTGGGTTTTTGATTTGGACCACAGATCTTCCTAGGCCGTCCTCGTAGATGCTAGCACCTAATCGGTTGGTCCTAAGGTATTCTAGTTGTGTCTTGTATAGGCCTTCCACCCGTTGTAAGTATGGCACTCCAGAACTTCCTGTGGGTCTCTCCATACCATGAGACATCTCAGACCCGCTAGTTTCAGAGCTAGGTTAGTGTGAATGATGGCTCAACTGTTGGGCCCAAGACCTAGCAGTATGGTTGACACTAGCCTCTGAAGACCTAAGACTTTGTCTATCTCTCCCTAGATGTCATCCTGATCTAAGGTTCATATGCCCGAATGATCAATCCCTATTTTTACCCAATGTACAACCTCGTTGCAACTCAATTTGTATCAGTTACTTAGTTCTTTTTTTTAGTTGATTATTGTGTTTATGACCTTGTCTGATATCATGTCGTCAGGAATACTTGCGTGACGTTCCGCACTTTAAGTTGTTTGTACCATGTTAAGTTCTTTTTCCTTTATAGTTATCGATCACACAGAGAGGTTATGTTTTCGCTTGAACTTGAGTGCTTAGGTAGTCTTCAACTTGATAGATGCCTATCATCGCCCTGACTTACTCCCAGCACTACTCGCAGTTAGCCTAAGCTAGGAATTGACAAGGGAAGTTGCGAATATTCCAACCTCACTTGCTGATCCCTTGCTCTTTGGTGCTTAAGAATCCCGTTCTCAAGCTTGCAGAATGCCCTTGCTTTGGATGCCCTTCGATGCTCTCAACGGACCTGTAAAACTCCCACAGTTAGCTCAAGGTCTGAATTCAATTGACACAACAACCATGTTCATTCATGTAATTCAGAGATCAAACTATTCTTTTGGCTTAAAACAGGGTTCAAACAGGCCAACAAGGCAACAGGTTTTCCTCAAATTATTTGCTTATAGCCTCCTTATATGCTCTATAGCCCAACATTTAAGCCCCTAATTAGCCACAGTCCTCAAATTAAAAACCCTAAAAAATAGGCCAAAAATGGTTGTCAATCACGATGGACTGTGCTGTCAATTGCGATGGACGGAGCTGTCCGTCGTGGCCTGTCAGTCGCGATGGACACGTTTCAATCGTGATTGATGGGTGTCAATCGCAATGGAGAGGGGGTATCGATCGCGATGGAGTGGGGGTATCGATCGTGATGGACTACTGTCAATCGCGATGGACAGAGATTTCAGGTTTTTTCTGTGGCTTTGTGTCAATCGGGGTCTATGAGTCGCGATGGATACATTTTTTGTCAAGATAGGGTGTCAATCGTGATTTTTTCTGTCAGTCGCGATGGACAGGGATGTCCGTCGCGATGGACACGTGTCGGTCGCGATGGATAGGCAGCCGGTCGCGATGGATACCATCTGTCGTGATGGATAGAGGTGTCTGTCGGGGTTTGTCAGTCGCGATGGACTAGGGCTATCGCTCGCGATGGACACTATCAATCGCGATTGATGCTATCAACCGTGATGGATAGAAAAAATGCCAATTTGTTCAGAAATTTTTATGGATTTGTGATGTGCAAGGCCTCTACTCTACTGTGGTGCACTTAGTTTTACCAAAAGATGAAATTTTTTGTCAATCGCAATCGACAGAGGTCTGCAACACAGAGACAAGACTGAGCTTTTCCGTACTTGCGCGACGTGCTGGAGGTGATGGGACAGCCAGATCCTACAAGGAAACTCAAAAAACATGCAAAAGTAGCACACACAAACAGCTCTCTCGCTCTCTCTCATAAGTGGAATGAGGGAAATGGAAGGGAGAAGGTGATATGATAAAAAAAAACTGAAAATTTTCGTGATGATGGAGATGGAGGTGGGAGATGGTGAGGATAATGATGATGAAGTAAGAAAGAGAAAAATAAGGAAAATTAAAGAAATTACCTACAACGCCAACATCACAACTCTACATCTTACCATCACACGCTCGTCCTCAAAGCTCGATCCCTGTCTATGGCGCCAAACTTTGGTGTAGCTCAGTGATGAGTAGCACCTCCTTTAATGTCAATCCAGGAAGACGTGAGGATGGTATGAAGACCTCGAACAAGTGATGGAACAAGTGTGTGAGTGAGAAGCACACTAACATGCACACACATACACACACACGTGCACACACGACAAGAACAAAGAGAGAGATAATGGAATTCTTTTAGATTTCTCAAAAGTGCTCTTACAAGTTCAATTCCACAACAAGCTAACCTCCAAAATGAGCTCTCTAGCTCTATTTATAGTTTTTGACTAGCTTTTGGCCCTGTCCAAACCTAATGTCCGGCCTAGTTAAAAATTAGGTTCTATGGCCTATTTGAGGGCTCAAACGTAGTCTAAAAAATATGAAAATTGATAGGTAGGTACTTCTAATGCTCCTCAAGCTCAAGGACTCCTTGGCTTGCACAAAATGGAGCTACAAAAAGATGGAATGGTATTTACAATGATTATAGTGATGAGAATCACTCTTATAAAGATGTTGATTTGGAAAAAATTGAAGGGCCTATCTGCCTGATCTACGTTGACTGCTCTGTCTACTTAATCCTTCTCCTTGCTCTGACTCTCTCCGCTGGCTTCCTTGTCTCGTCAGTCCTTGGGTGTCCTGACTGCTATCAACAGCTCCACTTGTGGAGATTCTATTTATAAGCAATGGTCCATATCATCATTGTTGTAGTTTCTTTGCATGTTGTTTTAATGTATAGAACAATACTAAGTATCCCACTCTAAGACCTTTATCCTTAACATGAGCATCATAATAAGCCTCTTTCTTTGCTTTGTAGCATAGATACCTACTACAACTTGTAATCTAGTTTCATGCAATCTTGTTACACTTATGTGTTCCTCGAGTAGCTTTGATGTGAACCTTTTCCCTATACATGGGCACTTTTTACTCTAGTGCTGGCTAGAGGTTTTTTCCCCATGTTACCACATACTTGATACTCTCATATGTTCATCGATCAATAGAGAGAGCTATTCCAGCCATCGTCTTCTCCATGTGTCTTGCTGCATTTGTGCTCCTTGTGTGTGCTTCTTGTGTGTCTCTTGCACTTCTACACACACACACACCCAACAGTGGTATCAGAGCAGGTTTAGCTTCTTCTCAAGTTTCGGTTTTCGCGTCGCGGCGCGCACGCACTTTAATAGTGCAAATCGACTTCGGAGCATAGAAGTGTGAATTTCAGCAGCCCGGAAACATTTTCACCAGGTGTGCTGGGGTTTTACCCCCATTTTGAAGCCATTCGCGCAGTCAGAATCACCATCAGAGTGACGGTTTGTGAGCTGAAATTTCAGCACTCATTTCAGCTTTCGTCGAAGTGAAGATTTTGTCAGATTCTTGTTCCTTAGTGAAATGGCAGGCAGCAATGACTTGTTTGGCATGCTTCAAGCTGAAGATAAGCTTGATGGGATCAACTATCCGATGTGGTCTTACATGATGAAGCATGTTCTTGTTGCAAAACAACTTTGGAACATAGTGGCAGATGTAGATCGAAGACCCGCAGGTGCTTCTACTTCACAGTCTACTGTCACAGATGGAGCTTCTTCTTCGAGTACAGTGGCTTCCCCTTCTCCACCTACACAAGAGTAGCTTAGATGGGATGGAAAAGATGCTCAAGCTCATGCTTTGATTGCGCTTTCAATGAAGCGTCATATAGTTCCACACATTCGATCATGTTCTACATCGAGACAGGCATGGGACACTCTTGCTTCTTTGTATGCCGTGCGTAATGAAGCACGTGTTGCATACTTGAGGAAGCAACTTGAGGATGTATGTATGTCTGAAAATGAGTCAGTGGATGTGTATGTGACACGCATCAAGGACTTGAAAGAGCAATTGGCAAACATAGATGAGATCATTCCAGATGCATCACTCATTTCTACATTGTTGAAAGGATTACCGGAATCTTTTCAAAGCTTTGCTACTACACTCCGTTTGGTTGCAAAAGGAAATCCTAATATGTATGCATTTGATGAGGTTGTGTCTCTTCTTTTGCAAGAAGAGCAATCTAGAGTGAATAGGAGTGGTTTGATTGAGGGAACGCAAGCACTTGCTATCTCACAAAAGGGGAAAAGCAAGTATGGTTCAGCTTTGGGTTCATCAAAACCAAAGCCTCAAGCTTCCTCTTCCACTCATTCCTCTAATGATGGTGATTTGCAAAAGAAGAAGAGATGCAAATATTGCTGGAAGGCTGGTCATACTATTGAGTGTAGAAAGGTTGCTAAACGCAATGAAAAGAAGAAGGAATCCAGCATGTCTATTGCTGAAAATTCAGCAAATGCAAAGAATGATGAAGCTAACATGGCTCAAGATTTTTGGGCATGTGTAGTTACATGTCATTATGATGCTTCTTTACATTCAAAATGTATGGTTGTGAGTGAGGCTGATTCCGATTGATTCTTTGATAGTGGTGCTTCAAAGCACATAACATCATGCAAAAGATTTTTTGCCTCTTTGAAAGATGCACCTAAAGGAGGGCATGTGGTATGTGCAAACAATGCATCTTATCCTATCATTGGAGTAGGAGAAATTCAGCTTACGGCTGCAAATGGAGGTGTGATTCTCTTGAAAAATGCATTGTATGTGCCCGGTATAAAAAAGAACTTAATTTCAGTTCCGTTGATTGCCAAAGTTGGACTTCATGTACACTTTGTTGATGATAAGTGTATGGTTCATGATTTCAGCAATGGCGATGTTATTGTGATGTCCGGTACATTATGTAATGGTTTGTATCGCATGGATACATACAAGAGGGCTGCCTCGAATTCCTTAGTTGCTCATACTTCTTCCATGGCTGAAATGGAGCTTTGGCATGCTCTTTTTGGTCATTTAAACTTCAATAGTTTGCTCTACTTGCAAAAGAAGGACATGGTTATTGGCTTGCCTACACTTGAGTCCATTGAAAAGCATGTGTGTGAAGGTTGCATTCTTGGAAAAATGCATCGTGCTTCTTTTCCAAATGATAGTCATACACACACTACAAGAAAATTGCAACTTGTTCATAGTGATGTATGTGGTCCCGTCAAGACTCCATCTTTTGGGAAGCATGTATATTTTGTTACCTTCATTGATGATGCTACTCGCCATACATGGGTGTATCCTATGAAAGCAAAGAATGAGGTATTTTCTTGCTTCAAAGCATTTTTAGCTATGGCTGAAAATTTTTCTTCACAAAAGCTTTTGACTCTACGCACGGATCGTGGTGGTGAGTACATGTCACATGAGTTTAATGCTTTTCTTCGTGAAAGAGGTTTTTCACACCAATGTACGGTGCCATATACACCTCAACAAAATGGTATTGCCGAGCGTAAAAATAGAACTCTACTTGAAATGGCACGATGTATGGTTAAAGGAAAGCATCTTCCTCATAAGTTTTGGATGGAAGCGGTCATGTGTGCAAACTATGTGTTGAATCGCTACCCTACAAAAGCATTGAGAGTCATCACTCCTTATGAGGCTTGGAATGGTCATAAGCCTATGGTTAGTCATATGCGTGTGTTTGGTTGTTTGGCATAGGCTCTCACAACAACGTCACAAACTTAATGACAAGGCAAAGAAATGTATATTTGTTGGTTATAGTGCTGAAAGTAAGGGATATCGGTTGTACCATCCATTGACGAACACAATTATTGTGAGTCGAGATGTGGTATTTGCTGAAAATTTAGTTTTCCCTCTACTTGAATGCAAAAAACTGCCAACAGTTAGCTCACAAGATGTGTTCGATACACTCATGCCTTTGTTCCAAAATGGTGCGCTTGACTATGGCCATGTAGACCAGCCAACTGAGGCTCAAAGGGCTGAAAAATTCCAGCCAAATGGGGCTGAAAATGCAAAGAATTTCCAGCCAAAC
Source organism: Ceratopteris richardii (assembly GCA_020310875.1). NCBI lineage: Eukaryota > Viridiplantae > Streptophyta > Polypodiopsida > Polypodiales > Pteridaceae > Ceratopteris > Ceratopteris richardii. The sequence goes on from CM035444.1 coordinate 11,787,254, forward strand.
ATGGCTGAAAAAATTCAGCCAAAAAATGTCAAAACTGTTGGAAATTTCCAGCCACATATGGCTGAACATTTGTATCAAAATATGGCTGAAATTGAGCATGAAATTTAGCCCATGCATGATGTACATATTGAAGATGTGTTACATAATGAACGCATGTCTATCAAGAGTGCACAATCTATGCCAAAGTGGCTGAAACAAACTTTGCAGGACAGCAAATTGAGTGCACCTTTACTTGGTAGAACAAGATCAAGCTCTCACCATGCATCAAGTAATTCTACAGCATGTAATGAAGAGCCACTTTCTTTTGAAGATGCATGTGACGATCCACAATGAATGAGTGCTATGCAATCAGAAATGGATTCCATACATAGGAATGGTACTTGGGAGTTATGTGAATTGCCAAAAGGAAGGAATGCCATTGGTACAAAGTGGGTTTACAAGATTAAGAGAAAATCTGATGGTAGCATTGGTCGCTACAAAGCTAGATTGGTTGCCAAAGGATATGCGCAGCAATATGGCATTGATTATGAGGAAACTTTTGCACCTACTTCACGCATGACTACCATTCGTACCGTGGTTGCATTGGTTGCCCATCGAGGTTGGAAAGTGCATCAGTTGGATATAAAAACAGCCTTCTTGAATGGTGATTTGCAAGAAGAGGTTTATGTGAAGCAACCTCCTGGATTTGCTATGAAAGGGAAAGAGCATATGGTTTGTCGCTTGCATAAAGCCTTGTATGGTCTCAAGCAAGCTCCACGTGCATGGTATGACAAAATGCATAAGCACCTGATTGCTCTTGGCTTCACATGTAGTCCGATTGAAAGCACACTCTATGTACACAAAAATGGGGCTGATCTTATAGTGCTTGTTCTTTATGTCGATGACATACTCTTGACTGGCTCACGTGATGCAAAACTTGACATTCTTATGGCTGATTTGCAGCATACGTTTGATGTCACTTATTGTAGCTCAAGCGTAAGCACCACCTCCTTTACTTGTCAATCCGCGGAGACGTGAGGACCGGTATGAAGACCACGAGCAAGTGAAGGCACAAGTGCATGAGTGAAAGCATACAAACATGCACACACATACACACACACACACACACGCACACGATAAGATCAAAGAGAGGAACAATGGAAAGCTTCGATTGCAAAAGAGTTCTCTTACAAAAGCTCTATTCTCTAACAAGCTAACCTCAAAAATGAGCTCTCTAGCTCTTTTTATAGTTTTTTGACTAGTCTTGGCCCTGTCCAGACCTAGTGTCCGGCCTAGTTAAAAATTAGGCTCCAGGGCTTATTTGAGGGCTCAAACGGAGTCTAAAAATTATGAAAATTGGTAGGATGATAGTTCTAATACTCCTCAAGCTCAAGGACTCCTCAGCTTGAACAAAATGGAGTTATAAAAATAGATAATGGTATTTACAATGGTTTTTAGTAATGAAAATCACTATTTTTGTAGGGGATTCTTCTAAAAATTTGACATACACTTCTTGGAGCTCCCTACTTGCTCCCTTTCCTTGTGTGTCCACCTTTTGATGTGCTTCCATGCTTTGTCCTTGACTTTGAGCTTCAACACTCCCCCCCCCTCTCGAGTCTATCGTCCCTAACAGACCTTTGTTGTAGTGGTTGTTCCAAGTAGTGCCTTGAGAGGGAGTGTCCCTTCTGTATGAGCAAAAGTCGTCTGACTTCCAGATGTGTCTCGTTCTTCATCTATCACTACGAGTATTTGCAAGTTGTAGTCTCTTGGTATGTGCTTCTTCCTTGGCTTCCAGCATGACTGTGTCGTTGTGAGTCTCCGTTGATGTTTTCTAGATCTTCCACAGTTGATGTTCATAGTAGTCATGCCAAGTACTCATAACCCATATTGAGTGATGGGTAAGTGTGTTCGTGCATGGGTGGAGGAAAATATGTGCCTTGTGCACGGCCTTGTAATGTAGCCCTATGAATGCTTACTTGGAAAATGCATTGGAAGAAGTATGGTGCAAAAATTGGGGGTCTTGAGCTAAGTGCTCAAGGGCATGCCGACGAAGAGGTTTCCTAAGCTATCATGGTTATGATGTTTCGAAGGTAAAGATACTTACCATGGAGAAGGTCGATCGATGTTCATCTCTTCGTGTTGTACACTCGGCCTTTGGGATGGAACATTGTTGATGAAAGTCCATGTTGATGGTCCACTTATGAGATCTTTTGAGTGGCTGATCCTGTCTCCTCTTTTCAAAGCATCATTTGTCAAATACAGAGAATTGAATTTCTTTATATTCCTTGACAAACAACATTCGAGAACTACACCAAGCTTAGTTTCACATATTCTCTATAGCTCACCATAAGCAGGAGTCTTCTCATCCAGTATACATACAAAGATTTGCAGGGTACCAGAGCTACCCCGTGCAGATATCTCCCTGGATGCTCTCGTACATGCAATAGTTATGCATCATTCAAGTTGCAGACCTTCAAGCTCTTCACTCCTATCATAGTAAGAGGAAACCATAGTTGTGGATGCCATGCTCATGCCAAGTTCTTGACATCTATGAGATAAGGCAGCAATTATATCATCTACTAGCCAAGACACACTTCTATCCAAACTGATAAGTATGACTCATTCATGTTTCATGAGCCAAACCTGGGAATAAGTGCTTCCGCTTTTTTTTTTTTTTTTTTTTTAAGAGGAAAAAGATATCACAAAACAAGAACACAAAAGTTAGTATCAATAGAAATATTTGACATATGTCACTGTGCTCTTGTGCTTGGGATTCTCAAGTGTGTCTATGCACGGCCGTGTAATGTGGCCCTATATTAATGCATACTTTGGAAATGCATGACCTGAATGGTGCAAAAGACAGGGTTGTGCAAGGAGCACATGGTTGTCGCTCGTTCGAGGCTTTCGATGTTATTTGCGGAGGTTGATGCCGACCTTGGTGGAGGTATCCATTGAGTCTCGAACCGATGTAATCCTCCTTATTGGAGTCCATTTTAGAACATCATTTGGCACTGTAGAGGTCACTTCAGGTGTCTTCCTCTTTGGATGCTTTCTGAACTGTGGTATCTAGTGTGGTTGGCGCTTTGGTTTGGTGGAGGCTACTTGTACTTTTGGCTTCCAAACCCATATCTTTTTTGCATGTCTTCCTACTAATGTTGAAGAGCTGATTTGATCTTCCTTTGGTCTCTGTACGTGGTTCTTACCCTTTTCTCTTTTTGGCTTCTTTGTTGAGTCCTTTCGCATGTGGGAGAACATAGGTTGTTGTGGATGTAGGAGCTTCTTAGGTACCCACATCTATAATTGTCCTTGTTGAGCTGCAACTAACTTCTTTGGCACCCAAACTTGTTGGATACCTTGTGATTGAGCTTGTCCGAGCTGCTTCCTTCGTCTTCTGGCCTGGTTGGCTTGCCTGGATGGGCTTTGTGGGGGCAAGGCTGGTGGTTGCTCTCCTTTGCGTACCCATATCTGCTTCATGCTCGGAACTGCTTTCTTATCGAATGGTGTCTTTCTATTTGATGTAGCAGTTGTCATGAACGGTTGTGTTTGCTTGTGTGGTGGACTCACTACTGTGGCTACTTGATTCTTTGGAGAAGAAGAAAGATCCACCCGCCTTCGAACCTGATCTTCCACGATTGACTCCTTCTGCATCATAGGGCTTTTGACACATACAACATCTTCTTTCATATGATTAGTCTTGGAAGAACTAAGAGAGTGTGTGGTGCCATGATCTAGGAGCATGCAGTCCTCTAATTCTAATGTAATGCATTGTTCATGTACCCAAACTTGAAGAATTTGACTTCTTAGGTTTAAGTTAACTGCATGGTCATAGATCCAATCTTGACCCAAGACAAGTGGTTCTGTAAGGTTCTCATCTTGACATACTAGCGCTTTGACTTTCATTGGAACATCTTGAAGGTAGATGGGAAGTTCCACCTCGCCCAAACAAGGGGTCTCCACACCTCCCAATCCTATGAGATAAGCTTCTATGGGATTGATGTTCAACTGCAAGTCTTGGCAGTAGGAAAGTCTAACTGCACTACTTGCTGCACCTGAGTCAATCAATGCTTTCACCGTCCTTGCACCCTTCCCTTGTCCTATCTCTATGGTCACAAAGGGTCTTCGGTCAATGACTTGAGAAGTAGTTATGCCCAATTTTTGGCACATATCCATGTGATATTTTGGGGCTTTTGAGTTGACATCTAGGCCTAATCGCCTTAACTTATTTCGCCTTATGCGCTCTCTAGCCTCTGCTTGTGCTTCTTCTCTGACTCTCATCTCTTCTTCTTTTCGTTTCTTAGCAGTGTTGAGTCTCATTAGCATGTCCTCTGTAAGAGGTTCTTGATATAACTTGACTCGACAACCACTGATATAGTTTGGCAAGATGTCTCCTTCTAGAGTGGCCAACTGAACCGCGCCGCTAGTGGAAATTCTATTAATGATCATGGGTCCATATCCTCTTCTCTTCAACTTACGGGCATGTTGCTTTAGCGTATAAACCAGCACTAGGTCTCCCTCTTTCAATCCCTTATCCTTAATGTGTGCATCGAAGTATGCCTTTTGCCTTTTCTTTGCAGCATAGATGCATGCTGCCGCGCGTAGCCTTGTCTCACCTAAGCGTTCTAGATCAAAGATCCTAGAGGACAATTCATGTCCATTCCACTCATACTCTTGTGCTACTTTTAAGGCAGGGATTAAGAAATCTAATGGTAGCACAACATTCTGTCCGAAGACCATCTGAAATGGGGTGGCGTTGAGTACCGTTTTGTAGGCAACTCGATAAGCCCAAACAGCATGATGAAGTTGTTTGTCCCAATCAGAGCCTTTATTATTTACCAGTTTTGTCAATACATTACAGAGGATCTTATTGGTGCTCTCGGCTTGTCCGTTAGCTGCTTGTGGGTGATAAGGGGCAGACTTTTTATGTATCACCAAGAATTCTTGGAGAAGATTTTCAATGACCTCATTCAAGAAGTGTGTGCCTCTATCGCTCACTAACTCTATTGGTAGCCCATATCTCGTGAACACATTCTCGAATAAGAACTTAGCCGTAGTCTGAGCATCATTCTTTGTTGTGGCTTTCACTTCTACCCACTTTGTAAGGTAATCTGTGGCTACAATAATATACTCTGCATGGGAGTTTCTAGCTGGGGGGTTAATAGGACCTATGAAGTCTATGCCCCACTTGGAAAATACACGCCCTCCCATCATTGGCCTCAAGGGCATCTCGTCTTTTCTGACTGGATATTGTGCACGTTGGCATGTGTCATATTTCTTCACATAGGTATGTGCATCCATATGAAGAGTGGGCCACCAAAGTTCTGAGAATAGAATGGTCTTGATCACTCGGTCAGGACCAAAATGTCCACCTGCAACACCGCTGTGTGCAGTTTCTAAGACTTTCAAATAATCTGATTCGTGAATGCACAGTCTTAAGTAACCATCTTTGCCTCTTCGGTATAGGTTGTCTCCTACTAGGGCATAGCCTTGAGCCTCTTGCTCCATGCTTCCTCTTCTTGCTAGACTGGCCTCTTTGGGTAATCTTCCTGACCTCATAAACTCTACCAATGGAGCACTCCAATCTGGAATTATTGACACTTGATAAAGGGTCGCATGCTCCACTGGTGGTCTCTCTCTGCACATTGGACAATTCTTAATCCACTCATGTATTTCTTTGTCCATGCTAGGCCAATACACTCCTAAACGTTTCAGATTTTGTAATGTGCGCTGTTTAGAATAATGATTTCCTAGCAATCCTTCATGAGCTTGTTGCAACCAACTACTATGTTCATTGTCCTCAACACAACAAGCTAATACACCCTCAGTGTCTTGTTTGTACATGCTTCCTGCCAATATGTGAAATTTTTGTGATTTTACAATTTCTTCTTGCGATGTTTTCACATTCTTATTTGCAGGGCCGAAGGTTAGGACTGGTACCAACTTATTTGCCCATTTAGGAACAACTTCTAAATTGAACAGATAAGCATCGTGTAATTCATCAGACACTCCTTGTGGTGACTCTCCTGAAGTGATGCGAGAAAGGTGGTCTGCTCGAAGGTGGGTTTTACCTTTCCTGACAACAACTTCAAAGTCATACTCCATTAGTAAGAGGAACCATCGTACTAAGCGTCCAATATTGCAAGGTTTATTTACTAAATATAACAAAGCTTGATGATCAGTGAAAAACTTGAACTTGTTGGCCAATAAATAGTGTCTAAACTTCCTCACAGCATATACCATGCCTAAGCCCTCTCGCTCAGTTGTGGTATAGTTTCGTTCAGCTGCGGTGAGCTGTCTACTAGCGTATGCTATGGGCAAGTCTGAATTCCCTTCACCTGTGGGTTGTGCTAGCACACATCCGATGGCATGATTGGAGGAATCCACATGGACATGGAATGGCTTACTCCAATCTAAGGTTGTCAATATTGGTGCTGTGCACAAACGTTTCTTCAGTTCATTGAAAGAATTCTCGCATTCGTCGGTCCACTCAAAATTAGACAACAAGGCATAAAGGGGTCTAGCTATGATCACGTACATGTGGATAAACCTACGGGCCCATAAAGGCTTGTACCTCTTTAACATTCCTTGGCCGTGGCAGCTCTGCTATGGCTCGTACCTTATCTTCATCTGTTGAGATTCCATTCTTAGAAATAATATGACCTAAGATTTTACCTTGACGCACCATGAACACACACTTTTCTGGGTTCAGACACACTCGATATTCTCTACACTTGTTAAAGATTTGTCTGAGTTCAGGGATGTGAAATCTTATTTCTTGGGAATGAGCACATAAATCATCCACATATACTTCTAAGCTCTTTCGCAAGAACTCTTTGAAGACATGACACATGAGCCGTTGGAATGTTGCAGGTGCATTTGTGAGCCCGAATGGCATAACACGAAATGCAAAGATTCCTCATTCTGTGGCAAAAGCTATTTTGTGTTGATCTTCTGGGGCAATGGCCACTTGATTGTAACCTGAAAATCCATCAAGGAAGCTATAAACTTCCTTGCCTGCAACACGCTCCAATAGGTGTTCTGTGATTGGAAGTGGATAACTATCTCTGATCATAGCGGCATTAACTTTTTTAAGGTTAATACGCACTCGCAACTTCCCGTTCTTCTTGGGTACCACTACAATCGGGGACACCCATTCAGTATGCTCAATCTCATAGATGAATCCAACCTCAATCAGCCTATCAATTTCTTCTTTTATTTTGGCTGCATATGTATCATTATATGTGTAGGGCTTCTGTTTGGTGGGCTTGGCATCAGCGGTCATGGGGATAGTATGAGAGCAAATTCTTGGATCTACCCCTTTCAAGTCTCTATAGTGCCACGCAAACACATCCCTATATTCCCTTAATAGAGCTACAAGCTCCATTTCTTCTCTTGCACTTGGGTCATCTCCTATATATGTGCATCTCTCTTCGTTCTCTTCGATGGTCACTACAATCTTCTTGGTCTTTTCTTTATTATCATATGATTCTCCTATGATGGCCTCTCTCTTAGGCATTCGTACCAAAATTTTGCGGTTGTCAACCTCATATTTCTTGAAGTTTTCTGGTACTTCAAACAATGATTCCTCCTCTTCTTGTTTCACTGCTTTTCTTTTCTTTTTCCTTTGACTGCTCTCACTTCCATCCTTCGAATTTACCATTTTAATACTTGTGAGAGGTTCTTCTTCTTTCTGGGTGAACACTCCTATATCTTCTAGATAGTGCTGCTCTGAGTTAAAGCAACTATCCATCACAATGGACTCCAGATCATTGTCATTCTCTTCTTCTTCTATGACATCACTAGGGTCACATTCTTCTAGCAAGGGTTGACACATGAACACTGAGATATCATAACCCTCCTCATCACAATGAGGTGTCCATTGTTCTTCATTGACAGCAATGTCCATGGTGGCTAAGATTTCTGGCCAGCCATGAGGCTCAAATTCCTCATCTGGAAAGATCATCGGTGTGTAGGCTGGGTCTCTAACTGGTCTATCTCCTGGTGAAGTTCCTTCTTCTCTCGCTTTCAAGCATTTTTCCTCTTCCTTTGCAACCTTGCACATCCACAAATGAGTATCTTCGTGCAGCCATGATGTATCACGTGAACTTTCAAAATGCACAGAGATGGAATCTTCTTTCGCTTTGTGGATAGGATTCCACTGTAGGGGTGGCACATCTCTGAAGGAGTAATCCTTCAAATTGACCTTGGTGGTGACCCCTAAGTGCTGTAAGTACAAGGAGTTGGTTCCCCAATCTTGTACTATTTGCAATTGTCGTAGGAAGGGTCTTCCTAGGATCATCTCATAGACGTTATTTTTCTCAAAGTCACATATAGCAAATGTATGTTCAAACTCCACACCACAAGTGGTTAGAGTTATCCCTTCGAGCAATCCTAGAGGTCTTTCAAAATGACCGTCGGCCATTTGAAGCTTCATTCTAGTTGGTCTTAATGTGGGTTTTCCCCATTGCTTCCACAAGGAGGTGGTCGCAATAGCAAGACCCGCACCTGAATCTATGATTGCTTTGGTTGTGTAACCTTGGTAGGTGATTGGAAGATAAGTATTACCTTCTTCACCCTCACACATGTCCCCTATTTTGTCTAGAGGTATCTCTGGTACTTTTTTTTTAGAGCCTGCTTTTGGCATTTTGGAATCAAGTTCTGGAACCTGATCCTTCACATGATTCCATAGCTCGGGTTTTGCTTTGAGCAGCTCTTCTACAGTGAGATGACACTGAACCTTAGTATTCTTCACGACATCCGTGTTCCTTGGGACCACTGAGTCTTCATTTCTTACTAGCATTGTGGGAGCTCTAATCTGGAGAGATTCAGATTCCCATGGGCTTGGAAATTGAGGCAATTCTTCTAGGGTATTAGATTCAAAATCTAATCTTTCGTCTTCTTGTTGTTCTGCTTCATCTCCGTAAATAGATGGAATGTCTTGGGGAAATTGATCATGAAGATCATCAATCTCAGGAATAGGAGGGGAGTTACCCTTCTCCTTGGCCCATTTCTCTTCTTGTATTTCCCGCAAGAACTCTTTAGAGTACTGTTGAATCGAAGGAGGCATTCCAACATCCGTGGAATTAGGACATAAGCTCCCATTGGTGGTGAGCTTCCTCCCTCAATAACTGGTTGAGCCTGGGGAGGTAAAGAAACTTGTGGTTTGTTTACCAATTGCTCTAATCTTTCTAGTAAGCCCTGGAAATGCAAATCCGGTTTGATAGAGTTTGTCTGATTGAACTTTTGACTAGTCTCCAGTATAGCTTGAGCTTGTTCTACCATTTTCATGCACATTTTCCTCCGTTCAATCTCTAAATCTGCTCTAGGGTAACTCTTGTCTAGGTTTGCAGCTGTAGGCCGTTCTTGAAGTCGAGCCTGGTAAGCCTTGAACATCATGTCCAAGCCTTCTGGGGTTGGATCTGCAAGAACAGACCCTGGTTGCGGTCTATTTACAATGGGTGGTGGGGTGGGATGAGGTGGAGTGGATGGAGTTTCGGCATGCGAGGGGCTTTGAGATGCAATGTCTTCTATTTTTGTTTTCGCTTCTTTTAAGCTTTCTTCTAGTTCCGATAACTTTTTATTCCACTTGCGATTGGCCTTCTCTTTGGTATCCTTCCATGTTCTTGTTTTCCTCTTACTAGGCTCTCCTGATTCACTCGACTCTGATTGTTCTGCTGGTTTATCCTGTTTTAAGGCTTGTGCTCTAGTGACAGCTTGTATAGGAGCCACATTGCTACTACTTGAACTTGAATCTGCCACTAAGCCTACCACATTAATGGATGTAATCTTGGGTGCACTGGAGGGGTTTCTGGGACAATCTCTCGGGAGATGGTCTTTGCCACAATCAGGACAAAAAGCATGTATTGTGATAGCCTGTCCTTGACTCGGAGATGGTGGGTGGGGTCAGTCACGAATGAAATGGTCACCTTGACATCTGAAACAAGATCCTCTAGGGGCTTGTGGTCTCATTTGTTTCAATTGGGGTCTAGGGTTAGGATTTGTGTACATGACACTGGAGTATTCTGGCTCCCAATTTCGCTCCATAGGTGGTGCCTCATATTGATACGAGTAAATCTCACTATGTTCAGGTGACTCTGTGTAATAAGCATGTGGACTACCTTCATGGGAGTAGTCTGAACTATGAGCATGAGAGCCATTATCTGGTATCAATGGGGTTAGTGGCACCAATGCTCTATTTGGGTTTTCCTCTCCCACAGCATATTTGACTGGAATCACGTTGGCAGGAGCTCGTGGTTGGTTTCCCAAGACTGGTTGTGGCCTATATTGTGCCTGATATTGCTGTTGTGGTCTATAATATGGCTGTTGGTATTGGTTTTGATACCTACCTGGTTGGTAAGGTTGTTGTTGATAATTCTATCTAATAGCCTGCCTATTATAGGGACAATCTTGAGTCGTGTGGTTCGTATATTTTCTCTCAATAGTGCAATATGGAGCATTCCTTTCTCTCATGTTCTGGTTGTGCAATGGGCATACATTAGCCATGTGGTCGCCCCCGCAAGTATAACACCGATTCAATGGAGTGACTCTCTGTGTTTGTTTATTTTGGACTCCCAGCTTCTTGGCAACTTGCTCAGCTATCTCCTCTATTTCCGTGGAGATTTTTGAAGTATGACTAGTAGAACTATCTGAATCCTTATAGAGTTTGGATAATCCTAACTCCTCACCCAAGTTATCTTCTATGTCAATGCATGTCCGCACGCACTCTTCTATGGATCTAGGATCTTTCAAGTATACATATGATCTTAACTTTGTGCTCAGTAAGCCATCTAAGAACAAAGCCACTTGTTTGGCTGGTGTGGGTAGCTCTGGAGCAGGGCATCTTTCTAGGTACTGTCTAAACCTTCTACCTGCTAGTCCCACTGTTTCTTGGGGTGTCTGCTTGAAGCTGTGGATCAAAGATGAAGTGTTATGCCTGATACCACTCTTGGAAAATTCTACAATGAATTCGTCTAGCAATTGACCTATATCGCGATAGTTGCGACTACTTAGTGGTTGAAACCAAGCTAAGGCAGTGCCCTTAAGTGTCAAACCAAATGCCTCGTATTGGGTGAACAAGTCCTCAACCTGCTCAGCTCTTAACACTTGTTTGAACTCGGCCACATGATCATAAGGATCTCCTGACCCGTCAAAATAATTCTTCATTGCCTTGATCACTTGAGTGGGTCTAAGGGTTCTTGGGTGCTCTCGGGGTCTAGGCAATGGAAAATCCTGTTCATCTCTTTGTTGCCTATGTGCTTGATGTCTCTCTATTTCAGGTCTTTCATTTTCAAATCCTAACCTATTCCTGCCCAGGGTGTGTGCAAAACTTACCTCAGGTCTCTCTCTAGTTCTTTCTCTCTGGGCTTCATGAGCGTGGGATGATCCTACTCCTTGGAGGCCATGGGAAACATTGGATCTTGGTGGAGGGAAAATCAATTCACGCTTCCAAGTATATGCATGTCTATCATGTTCTGTTACCAAGAATATCTTCTCTGATGTGTTATCCAGGTAGACAACTTTGCCTGGTATCTCAGGATCTTTGAATTCATAGATGATGACTATGCCCAATTGGCTAGGTTGATCTGGCTTGAATATCCAAAAGGCTTCCTCTGTTTCTGTATTCAAGAAGAGTTCTATGCTTTTGTTGTCTTGAGGGATCCAATCTAGTGTGATCACTCTGGTCAGAACTCACTTACCTCTAGGAGTATGGGGTCCTTGTCCTACATTTCCTTGTTCTAGGTCTCCTATCTCATTCTCATGAATGACATTTCCAAACTCATCGGTCCTATCTGGTTGGTTGGTAACCACATACATGGTTCCTTCCTTATCAATGTATGAACCCTCTTCGAACTTGACCACCGGGTGTTCAAGTCCAAAGGATTGATCTGGATTTTTGAGTTGGACCACTGATCGCCTCAAGCCATCCTCATAGATGCGAGCACCTAATCGGTTGGTCCGAATATATTCCAACTGTGTCTTATAGGGACCTTCTGGTGTTTGTAGATGGGTAGTCCCTGAGCCACCTACAGGTTTCCCCATGCTAAAAGACATTTCTGAATCACTGGTGTCTGAACTTAGTCTGTAAGGATGACCACTTAGTTGTTGTGCCCAAGACTTGGATGTATGGTTGACACTAGCCTCAGAAGATCTAATGCTTTGTTTATCCTTGCCTAAGTGTCTACCAGATCTCAGGTTCATAAACTTTAGTCAAGAGTCCAAATCTTCCCTTTGGTATGGTTCAAAATTCTTTGGAGCTTCAACACAGGCAAACAGGACCTTTTAGAGAAAATCGCGATGTTGTGAAATCAAGAGAATCGCGATTTTGTGAAATCAGAGAATCGCGATTTTGAGCACAAAATCGTGTTTTTGAAAATCGCGATGTTGAGCACAGAATCGTGTTTTTGAAAATCGCGATGTTGAGCACAGAATCGTGTTTTTGAAAATCGCGATGTTGAGAACAGAATCGTGTTTTTGAAAATCGCGATGTTGAGCACAGAATCGTGTTTTTGAAAATTGCGATGTTGAGCACAGAATCGTGTTTTTTGAAAATCGCGATGTTGAGCACAGAATCGTGTTTTTGAAAATCGCGATGTTGAGCACAGAATCGTGTTTTTGAAAATCGCAATGTTGAGCACAAAATCGTGTTTTTGAAAATCGCGATGTTGAGCACAAAATCATGTTTTAGAAAATCGCAATTTTGAGCAGAGAATCGTGATTTCATAAAATCGTGTTTTTTGACATGAAAATCGTGATTTCTGAGAATCGCGATTTTGAGTACAGAATCGTGTTTTTCACAAAATCGTGTTTTTGGCTGAAAATCGTGATTTATGAGAATCGCGATTTTGAGCACAACCACAGAATCGTGTTTTCTCAGAATTGTGTTTTTGACATGAAAATCGTGATTTTTCAGAATCGCGATTTTGGGCAGAGAATCGTCTTTTCACATAATCGCATTTTTGACATGAAAATCGCGATTACCAACAGAAAATCGTGTTTTCACAGAATCGTGGTTTTGCTGAAAGTCCTGTTTTTGCTGAAAATCGTGTTTTTGCTGAAAATCGTGATTGGTGAGAATCGCGATTTTGAGTAGAGAATCGTGTTTTCACAGAATCGTGTTTTTTGGCTGAAAATCGTGATTTGTGAGAATCACGATTTTGAGCACAATCACAGAATCGTGATTCTGAGAATGACCACAGAATCGTGATTCTTTCAGCCAACTTTTAGGCGGGAAAACAGAAAATCGTGATTTTTCAAAAAATTTTGAATTTTCACAGAATCGCGATTTTCATCACAAAATCGCATTTTTTGGCGGGAAATTCAAATTTCTGAGCGCCGGCAATGGCGAGCTCCGTATGAGCAGAAAATCATGAAAAAACATAGCGCTTGCTCTCCCTTGCACCTCCTAACTCCTTCTCACACAATAATGCATGAAAAATGGTATGAAAATGGTGAAAATGCACTAAAAAATAAGAAAGTTCTATGAAGAAGAAGATGGAAGATGGTGGAGATGATGATGATGAAGAAGATGAAGAAGAAAAATCAGAAAATGAACAAAAATGACAGTTTTTTTACCTTCCAACGTCGCAAATCTATGATCTTACCATCACAACGCTCGTCCTCGAAGCTCTCTCCCCGGCAACGGCGCCAAAATTTGGTGTAGCTCAAGCGTAAGCACCACCTCCTTTACTTGTCAATCCGCGGAGACGTGAGGACCGGTATGAAGACCACGAGCAAGTGAAGGCACAAGTGCGTGAGTGAAAGCATACAAACATGCACACACATACACACACACGCGCGCACACGATAAGATCAAAGAGAGGAACAATGGAAAGCTTCGATTGCAAAAGAGTTCTCTTACAAAAGCTCTATTCTCTAACAAGCTAACCTCAAAAATGAGCTCTCTAGCTCTTTTTATAGTTTTTTGACTAGTTTTGGCCCTGTCCAGACCTAGTGTCCGGCCTAGTTAAAAATTAGGTTCCAGGGCTTATTTGAGGGCTCAAACGGAGTCTAAAAATTATGAAAATTGGTAGGATGATAGTTCTAATACTCCTCAAGCTCAAGGACTCCTCGGCTTGAACAAAATGGAGTTATAAAAATAGATCATGGTATTTACAATGGTTTTTAGTGATGAAAATCACTATTTTTGTAGGGGATTCTTCTAAAAATTTGACATACACTTCTTGGAGCTCCCTACTTGCTCCCTTTCCTTGTGTGTCCACCTTTTGATGTGCTTCCATGCTTTGTCCTTGACTTTGAGCTTCAACACTTATCTTGGTCTTTTGAGCTACTATCTTGGCATCCAGTTTGTATCCATTCAGGGGGGAATTGTTATGCATCAAGCAAAGTATGTTGAAAAACTACTTCAGCGTTTTGACTTTGAGGATTGCAAGCCAGTTTCCACACCAGTTGAGACAGGATTTAGATTCTCAGTTGAGAATTCCAGTGATGCATTTGACACTTCTCTTTATCAGCAGGCTGTGGGATGTCTTATATATGCATGCAACACAAGGCCGGATATACAGTATGCAGTTTCCCAGTTGAGTCGATTCATGCATAGCCCTGGCACTAAGCATTGGCAAGCGGTGAAATGTGTGTTTAAATATCTTCGAGGCACTTTGAGCTTAGGTCTCTTTTATGGCAAAGATGTTCAGCCATGCTTGCATGCTTTTACAGATAGTGATTGGGCTGGTTGTTATGATACTCACGTGTCCACTAGTGGTAATTGCTTTTTCCTTGGAGACTCATGCATATCTTGGTTGAGTACGAAGCAACCTATAGTGGCGACATCGAGTTTTGAAGCTGAGTACAGGGCAATTTTCACAGCTACAGTGGAGTGTATATGGCTGAGACGCCTATTGATGGATCTTTGCATGGAGATTGATGTTGCTACGCATATTCTCATAGATAGTCAGAGTGCTTTGGCTGTTGCACAAAACCCAGTGTTTCATGCACGGACCAAACATATTGAGGTGCATTATCACTATGTGAGAGAGCGCCTTCATGCAGGAGATATTGATTTGGTATATGTGCCTACACAAGATAATGTGGCAGACATATTCACCAAAGCTCTTCCACGGGAAAAGTTTGAAGCTTTTCGCAAAGCTTTAGGCTTGTTACCTTGTGGGGGCTGATCTGTCATTCCCTGTATGTGTTCACATCATTCGCTCCAGGGGTTTGTTACACTTATGTGTTCCTCGAGTAGCTTTGATGTGAACCTTTTCCCTATACATGGGCACTTTTTACTCTAGTGCTGGCTAGAGGTTTTTTCCCCATGTTACCACATACTTGATACTCTCATAAGTGGTGGTACTTTGTACTTAGGGAGATTATTCAACTCTTACTTCAGTTCAGTTCATCGATCAATAGAGAGAGCTATTCCAGCCATTGTCTTCTCCGTGTGTCTTGCTGCGTTTGTGCTCCTTGTGTGTGCTTCTTGTGTGTCTCTCGCACTTCTACACTCACCCAACAAATCTTTCTATCTGTTCCAATTGTTTTGATAGTTCATGTCTGTAGCTCAGTGATGAGTAGCACCTCCTTTAATGTCAATCCGGGAAGACGTGAGGATGGTATGAAGACCACGAGCAAGTGGAAGCACAAGTGCGTGAGTGAGAAGCACACAAGCATGCACACACATACACGCACACGTGCACACACGGCAAGAACAAAGAGAGTAAGACAATGGAATCACTTCTATTGCAAGAAAGTTCTCATACAAGCTCAAACTACAAGAAGCTAGCCCCAAAAATGAGCTCTCTAGCTCTATTTATAGTTTTTGACTAGCTTTGGCCCTGTCCAGACCTAGTGTCCGGCCTAGTTAAAAATTAGGTTCCAGGGCTTATTTGAGGGCCCAAACGAGATCTAAAAATTATGAAAATTGACAGGCAACTACTTCTAAGGCTCCCCAAGCTCGAGGACTCCTCGGCTTGTACAAAATGGAGCTACAAAAAGGTGAAATGATATTTACAAGGGTTTGTAGTGATGAGAATCACTTTAAAATGATGTGAGGGTTTTGAAAAAAATGAAGGGTTGCCTCAGTGCTAGATCTGCATGTGTGTCCGTACTTGCTTCTTCCCGTATACTGTCAACACTCTCCCCCCCCTAGGGTCTGTCGCCTCTGACAGACCTTTGCTCTGCGGGTTGATCAATATAGTTCTGGAGAATGTCAGCTCCCACCTCATGTTCTTTGATTCGCAGCCCTCGGATCAGGTCTCTCTGCAGGGTATCCCAATTGACTGGGCCCGGTATGTCCGTCTGTGGCGTTGTGTAGAGTTCTGAGTGCATCGTTTGTTCGCATGCAAAGAGGTGTAACAAATGGGTGGGCCGTGGCGCGAACACCTCTGAGTGTGCTTCCCAGAACCCCGTGGTGAACATTTCATCTAACGTTTGCTTGTAGCAGGCAGGGAGATATCTGATGCGTGCGTGCCATGCGTAAGCCACTCGTATGCTCGGGGTTGTGCTCATATCATATAGCAGGTCGTAGTTACCATTAATAAACCCGGGAATAGGAGGTTGAATACGGCATACATTGCGAAAAGTTTTGAGTACGACCTGCATCATATCGAAGATCTTGAGCATCATCTGGGCAGCGACATCTGGCATGGGGTGGAGACGTGGTATCCAATGTCTGATGGTTGCCATCATGTATGACACCGTGGGAGTACCGGTTGGGGGAGTGATGGCGGGGTAATTGAGCCATTCTTTGCAATTGGCATTGTTCTTGACTTTGATTGCAAATGACTTCCATGTCCTTCTCCGTTGTACTGGTCCATAGCAATTGTTATACTTTAAATGCATGGGTGCGTGGTCCCATGTTCGTAGCATCTCGGGATAGGTCTCCAATAGCTTTTGCCTCCAGATGGGTTGATGTATTCTCCCTTTGCGCGCCTCCTCTGGAATGTCCTCCGGTTCAAATTGCGTTGCGAACGTTGGGTACTTGTTGGTCTTACGTTTGATCTCGGCGTTGTAGTCTGCCAACAGTACAAAGTATGGCTTATATTGTAATTCTGAGCTGGTGATTAGTCTTCTAGGGGCCAGCTGTCTGAAGTATTCTGATTGAAGTATGGTTTCTTCAATGGTCTTCATGGCCAACATCTGGTAGGTGATACGTTCTTCATGAGTCTGCCCCATTTCTTCTACCTGTTTCATCCATGCCGATGGGGGTTCCTCATAAGTGTCCTGTCCCTCCTCAGTGGTTGTGCCTCCTGGAAAAGGTTGAGGCTCATAGTTCTCTTCATATGCTTCCTCCACTGGAATAATAACTTCTTCCTCTTCCATGGGTTGCTCAGGTGGGGAAGGAGGTCGCTCGTACTGCATCAACTTCAATTTTAATTCTGCAACCTGTTGCCGTAACTCCAGTACGTCATTGGTCGTTGAATGTTCAGGTTCAGGTGAAGTAGCAGCGTCGGTCATCTCTTTAGGTTCCCGTTGGTGTGGTGTAGACTCTTGGGGTCTCTGTAGGTCCTTCAGTTGGTCGGTAAGCTGATCATGTGCTTCTAAAAGATTGGCATAAGTTTCCAAGATCTGTTGTATGCTTTCTGAGGGAACAGCTTGAAATTTAGCCGGGTCTATGGGTGCTCCCGGGGTGTTCTCCATGGCAGCCTCGAGGTTCTCTTGGTTTTGTTGTTGAAGCCGTCTGTTCTCTTCTTGAGCTGCCGCCAGATGTCGTCGTAGCAAGGCCATGTTTCGTTGAAGCCTTGCATTGCGGCCCATTTGATCTCGCAGCTGTTCCTCCATGGCTTTGCTCTCTTCCATATGCCTCGCTTCGAGTTGCGCATTTGCATGTTCGAGGGCAGATATTTTGCTTTGTGACTCCGTATGGCTGGACTCCAAAGCATTGACACGCTCTTGGAGTGTTGCTGAGAGGGTGCAAAGCTCCTTGTTATTTTCTTCCAATAATTTATATTCCTGCTTAAGCTGAGTGGCAGCTTCGAGCATGGTGTCGAGTGCAAGACTAAATGAGGTGGGTGTAGGGGTAAGGATGGAAGATGCAGGGGGTTGGGAAGTGGGAATGGGAAAAGTGGATGTTGTGCCTACAGTGCTTGGAAATGGCGACGTGAGTGAAATGATATGTGGTAATGTTGGGATAACAGTGGTGGTGGGTGATCCTGCGGATGGTGAGATGTCCATGGGATCGGACGTGAGAGTGTGTGATTCGTGCACTGTGAATACAGGAATGGTGGGTGGTGTGATAGTGGTGGCAGTGAATGTGGGGGAGTGGGTTTGGGAAAGGGACTTTTTATTATAAGTATCCACCTGTTGGAGTATATTTACAAGGTTTGTCCAAAATGAGGGTTGTGTGACTTGGGTTGAGTGTGAGTCAGTTGCTAGGGGAGTGGCGGATAGGGTTTGGGTGTGAGTGAATGGAAAAGGATGGGATGAGGTCTGGCTATTGGCAAGTGGTTGTCCAAGGGCGGGGAGATAGGAAGGGTGACCTATTATGGTTTGATCGGTGGCCGGATGACCGGCGTGAGGTTCCAAAATTTGGGTGGAAGTGTGGGACGTGGGTAAAGAGAAAGATGTAAAAACGGAGGTGTGTACAATGGTTTCGTGATGGGTGGATGTCAGTTGTTCAGGAGGAATAGTGGAGAGGGGTTCTGAAAGGTGGAGGGAAGGTGGTTGTGGAGATGGTACGTGTGTAATTACCTCATGTTCGTCGGTGGGACTCGGGCTCGTCATGTGAACATCTTCTGAAATTATAGTAGGCAAGGCGGTAGAGGTTTCCATTTGAATCATTTTCCCGCGTCGTGGTCGTGTATCAATCCTTCGTTGATCGTAGACAGGATTTTCCTGATATACCATTGTCCTCAATGCCTCCCCGATCCCACATGTCTCTGCTAATAAATTCAATGATTCCACAAAGTTGGAGTCAACATTCTCGGCTTGAAGCATCTGGTTCACTAGAGCTCTATTCGCCGCTTCTGTCATCTTATGTCTTCTCTGTACCTGCTTGATTGTCTTGTACAGCCGTCTGAGTTGTGCTGTGTAGGCAGGGGCCTCCTCTTCACTGTCTTCCGGGTCATTTCTGTGTGCGCCTTCCTGCACTTGTGTGCTTTGGTCATGAGGATGTTGTGCCACTCCTTCCCCATGTACTCTGCTCGTCTCGCCCCGTGGCTGTTCTCTTTGGGCAGATGCACCCGGACCCACATTGTCAAGGGAATCTTCACTGTCGGATAGGGGGACCGTCTGCAGGAATCTTTCAAAATCGAAATTTGGATCTTCTGTGAAGGTGGCCATAGATGCAAACTCTGCATCGGTAGGTAGTGGAGGGGCGGATGGAACGGGTTGTACCACCTCTCTTGGTTGAGACTCTTGGAGATGGATCGTGAAAGATGCCACTTGGGTTTCTTCTCTAGTGGAGACTTCGGCGGTGGCTTCTGGAGGGATCAGGACCTGTGAAAGGGATCCACGCATTCTTTTTGCCAGTTGATTCCCTGACTTTCGCCCTTTGAACAGCTCCAGGTGTGCATACTTTAGGGCTCGAGCAACTGGCACATCATATGCCAGACATCTGTAGATGATCCTTGTCAGTGCACAACAACCATGTAAAGTGGGCTTCCTCGCCCCCCGCTTGCCAGCCTCATATACTTGATCTAAGATCCATACCGGCATTTTAATGGGCAAGCTTCCGGTCTCAGCTAAATACAACCCGTACCATATCTTCTTGTGAGGCTGAGTGAAACGGTCCTGAGCGGGAAATGCGAAGTGCTGGAGGCACATGCGCAGAGGTATGGCGATGTTGGGGGTGAGGGCGCACATTTCTTTGAGCTTCTTGACTCTATTGCTTTTCATTGATTCTGGTATCAAGGGGTCGCGATCTGAGGGCACATGAGTGCCATACATTTGAAGTGCTTCCCTGATTAACGTTACATTTAATTCAAACTTCCTCATCTCCTCCAGATTGGATAAGGAGGGCACCCAAAATGTGCCTGAATGATCTTTATCCCCGGTAGGTTTCATCGTAGCAATCAAGTAGTAGCACCTGAGGAAGTCGGGTTTAGGTAGAGCTGCACTGAAGTAAGCTTGTAGTCCTGCCTTTTGCCAGATATCTTGAAGTGGAGTTGCATTCTGTAAGGTCTCAAATTCTCTTGAAAAGAACTGGAAGGTCCACCAAACCCCTCCACACTCCATCTTGGACTCCCAGATGTGATCTGCGTCTCCCAAATCCCCTGGCATTTCATTGAACCAATGGGAGTGCCCTTTTACTCTTTCGGTTAGTCCATTGGGTGGATCTGGAATAGGAATCCTTCGCACATTCAAGAATTCTTCAGGCCGAGCTGTTGGTGGAGCTTCCACTGGCATGGCATCCCAATTGATAGGAGCACCAGATCCTGCCTGAGAGCTTGTGCCTGCCACGGTTGCCATGAGAGTAGGTTGCTTATCTGTTGGAAGACGAAAGGCACATTAGTGTTGCATAGGAAACAAGATGTAATGGTGTTCCCTTCACAATACTAACATGACAATCTCGGAGGTCAGTGGTTAGTGGTGAGGTGTTTATGATATGTGTGAGTGGTGATTAAAGGTCAGTGTCATCCTAGATGCATACTTTGGTTATGCAATGGGCTCGGAATGCTCCTGTGTTAGTGTGGACGGATTTACAGAATAGGGTCAGGGGGTTTAGTACACAGTTTAATTCTCCACACTTTGATAGAGGAGTCGTAGCTCTTAGAGCTAAGAACAGGTGAAGATTTCGGTATGAGAGTGTGATGTATTTGGGACCTTTTGGGTACCCATTTCCAGACATTCCTGGGGTTGATGGGAGTGGGGACAGTGAGAGGTGTAGGTATCTTGTCACTTTCTGAGTTGTTGGCCAAGAGTGCTTGTGAAAGCTGCTTCATCCTAGTGCCTGAAGGTGAAGTAATTTGGGCTTGTAAGCAAGCCTTGGGCACCCATATCTGTCTAGCATTAGGGGTGGCCTTCATTGACCGCTTAGGAACCCAAATAGAAATGGTATGCCTAGGGGTTATCCTAGGGGGCTTCTTCACTTTGTTCCTTGATGGTGAGGCTCGTTTCTTGTCTCCTTGAGAATCTGCTATTGGAGCTGTGGGTTTTCCATCCCTGCGTATCCAGATCTGCTTCACGCCACGAGATGCTCCATGTTGCACGGGTTGGCGCTCCTGCCTCTTGATCAGCGGCCTCCTTCGTGTAGAGTGATGTTCGGTCCGTTCGTTTAGAATCTTCTTTGGATCAGTTAGGAACTCCTTCTTGGCTCCTGAACCTTCAGTAAGATTGACATTCCTCTGCACCATAGAAGTTTGGACAAGCACAACATGGTTATCTTCGTGTGGATTCCTAGAGGGACCAGGAGTTGGTGCCTGTTCTATTGGTTTTGAGTGCTTGATTTTCTAATTCAATCGTGAGACGGCTTTGGCCTACCCAAGCCTGAAGAAGTCCACTTCTTAGGTTGAGGTTGACTGCGTGATCATAGATCCAGTCTTGGCCTAAGACAAGAGGTTCGGTCAGATCCTCGTCTTCACACACTAGCACTTTTGCTGGCATGAGGACCTCTTGTATGTAGAGGGGAAGATCCACCTCTCCCATACAACGGGTTTCAACACCTCCTAATCCTATCAGATATGCTTCTAGGGGATTTACCTCCAATTGCAGCTGCTAGCAATAAGAGAGCCGAACTGCACTTGTGGCTGCTCCTGAATCAATTAAAGCCCTCACGCTTGTTGTGCTGTCTCTTTGTCCTATTTCTAGGGTCACAAAAGGTCGTCGGTCCACTATCTTATGGGTACGTTCACCTGAAGCCTCACACATGGCCATGTGATAGCCTGGAGACTCTTGAGTGTCAGTCATAGGCTGGTCCCTTCCTTGTCTCCTCAACTTCATTCGTCTGATACGCTCTAAGGCCTCTGCCTGTGCTTCTTCTCGAATTCGTTTTTCCTCCTCTTTACGTCGCTTAGCAGTATTGAGTCGGCTTAGCATCTCCTCTGTGAGGGGTTCCTGATACAGCTTGACTCTGCATCCGCTAATATAGTTTGGGAGGACATCCCCCTCTAAAGTGGCTAGTTGTACTGCTCCACTCGTGGAGATCCTATTAATGATCATAGGTCCGTAGCCTCTCTTTTCTAGCTTTCTTGCGTGTTGTTTCAATGTGTAGACTAACACTAGATCTCCTGCTTTCAAGCCCTTATCCTTCACATGGGCATCAAAGTATGCCTTTTGCCGTTTCTTTGCAGCATAGATGCGTGCTGCTGCTCGTAGCCTCGTCTCACCTAAACGTTCTAGATCAAAGATTCTAGAGGACAACTCATGTCCATTCCACTCATGCTCTTGTGCTACTCTTAAAGCTGGAATTAAGAAATCTAATGGTAGCACCGCGTTTTGTCCGAAGACCATCTGAAATGGGGTGGCATTGAGTACCGTTTTGTAAGCAACTCGGTATGCCCAAACAGCATGATGAAGTTGTTTGTCCCAATCCGAGCGTTTATTATTTACAAGTTTCGTCAATACGTTACATAGGATCTTATTCGTGCTCTCGGCTTGTCCGTTAGCTTGTGGGTGATAGGGGGCAGACTTCTTATGTATCACCATGAATTCTTGAAGTAGATTTTCAATAACCTCATTCAAGAAGTGCGTACCTCTATCACTAACCAACTCTATTGGTAACCCATATCTAGTGAACACATTTTCGAATAAGAATTTAGCCGTCGTTTGAGCATCATTCTTCGTCGTGGCTTTTACTTCCACCCACTTTGTAAGGTAATCTGTGGCTACAATAATGTATTCTGCATGGGAGTTTCTAGCTGGGGGGTTGATGGGATCTACAAAGTCTATACCCCACTTGGAAAATGCACGTCCTCCCATCATTGGCCTTAAAGGCATTTCATCTTTTCTTATCGGATATTGGGCACGTTGGCATGTGTCACAACTCTTCACATAAGTATGTGCATCCATATGAAGAGTGGGCCACCAAAGTCCTGAAAATAGAATGGTCTTAATTACCCTGTTAGGCCCAAAGTGTCCACCTGCAGTACCGCTGTGTGCAGCTTCTAAGACTTTCAAATAGTCTGATTCATGAATGCACAGTCTTAGGTAACCATCCTTGCCTCTTCGATATAGGTTGTCTCCTACTAAGGCATAGTCTTGAGCCTCTTGCTCCATGCTCCGTTTTCGTGCAAGACTAGCCTGATTGGGTAATGTTCCCGATCTCATGAACTCGACCAATGGAGCACTCCAATCTGGGATTAATGACACAAAGAGTGGCATGTTCCACTGGGGTTCTCTTCTGGCACACTGAACAATTGTGAATCCACTCTTGTATTTCTTTGTCCATGTTAGGCCAATACACTCCTAAGCGTTTTAGATTCTGCAATGTTCGTTGTTTAGAGTAGTGATTCCCTAGCAATCCCTCATGGGCTTGTTGCAACCAACTAGTATGTTCATCGTCCTCGACACAACATGCTAATACGCCCTCGGCATCTTGCTTGTACATACTTCCGGCCAATATTTGATACTTTAGTGATTTTACAATTTCCTCTTTGCTTGTTTTCACATTCTTATTTGCAGGCCCGAAGGTTAGGACTGGTACCAACTTATTTGCCCATTTAGGAACAACTTCTAAATTGAACAGATAAGCATCGGGCAATTCATCAGACACTCCTTGCGGTGGCTCTCCTGAAGTGATGCGAGAAAGATGGTCAGCCCTAAGATGGGTTCTACCTTTCCTGACAACAACTTCAAAGTCGTATTCCATTAGTAAGAGGAACCATCTTACTAAGCGACCTGTATTGCAAGGTTTATTGACCAAATATAGTAAATCTTGATGATCAGTGAAAAACTTGAACTTTATGGCTAATAGATAGTGTCTAAACTTCTTCACAGCATATACCATGCCTAAGCCTTCTCTCTCCGTTGTGGTGTAATTTCGTTCAGTTGCATTTAATTGCCTACTAGCATATGCTATCCGCAAATCTAGGTTTCCTTCACCTGTGGGTTGTGCTAGCACACATCCTATTGCATGATTGGAGGCATCTACATGGACATGAAAGGGTTTGCTCCAATCCGGAGTAGTCAATATTGGTGCTGTGCACAAACGTCTTTTCAGCTCGTTGAAAGAATTCTCGCATTCCTCGTTCCACTCAAAGTTTGTTAACAACCCATAAAGAGGTTTAGCTATGATGGCATACATGTGGATAAACCTACGGTAATATCCGCAATGGCCCGTAAAGGCTTGTACCTCTTTAACATTCCTTGGTCTGGGAAACTCTGCTATTGCTCTTACTTTGTCTTCATCTGTTGAAATTCCATTCTTAGAAACGATGTGACCTAAGATCTTACCTTGTCGTACCATAAACACACACTTCTCTGGATTTAGACACACTCGATAATCTCTACACTTGTTGAAGATTTGCCTGAGCTCAGGGATGTGGTAACTTCTTTCTTGGGAATGAGCGCATAAATCATCCACATATACTTCTAAGCTCTTTCGCAAGAACTCTTTGAAGACATGACACATGAATCTTTGGAATGTTGCAGGTGCATTGGTGAGCCCAAATGGCATCACACGAAATGCAAAGATTCCCCATTCTGTGGCAAAGGCCGTTTTGTGTTGATCTTCGGGGGCAATGGCTACTTGGTTGTAACCTGAAAATCCATCAAGGAAGCTGTAAACTTCCTTGCCTGCAACACGCTCCAAAAGATGTTCGGTGATTGGAAGTGGATAACTATCTCTAATCGTAGCGGCATTGACTTTTTTAAGGTTAATGCACACTCGCAATTTCCCATTCTTCTTGGGCACCACTACAATGGGGGACACCCATTCAGTGTGCTCATCTCATAGATGAATCCGGCTTCAATCAGCCTGTCAATTTCCTCTTTTATTTTGGCTGCATAATTGTCATTATATGTGTAGGGCTTTTGTTTGGTGGGCTTGGCATCAGCGGTCATCGGAATCGTATGAGAGCAAATCTCTGGATCTACTCCTTTCAAGTCTCTATAGTGCCATGCGAACACATCCCTATATTCCCTTAATAGAGCTACAAGCTCTGCTTCTTCTTCTGCACTTAGGTCGTCTCCTATGTACGTACATCGCTCTTCGTTCCCTTCAATAGTCACTACAATTTTTTTGGTCTTTTCTTTATTGTCATATGCTTCTCCTATAATGGCCTCTCTCTTAGGCATTCGTACCAAAATTTTTCGATCTTCCACTTCATATTTCTTGAAATTTTTTGGTACTTCAAACAATGATTCTTCCTCTTCTTGTTTCACTGCTTTTCTTTTCTTTTTCTTTTGACCTCCTTCACTTCCTTTCTTTGAATTTATCGTTTTAATACTCGCAAGGGGTTCTTCTTCTTTTTGGGTTAACACTCCTATATCTTCTAAATAGTGTTCCTCTGAGTCAAAGTAAGTATCCATCACAATGGATTCTAGATCATCGTCATTCTCTTCTTCTTCTATGAACTCACTAGGATCACACTCTTCCAACAAGGGCTGACACATGAACACTGAAATATCATAACCCTCCTCATCACAATGGGGTGTCCATTGTTCCTCATTGACTGCAATGTCCATGGTAGCTAAGATTTCTGCCCAACCATGAGGCTCAAATTCCTCATCTGGAAATATCATTGGTGTATAGGCTGGGTCTTTTATTGGTCTATCTCCTGGGGGAGTTCCTTCTTCTCTCGCTTTTAGGTGCTTTTCCTCTTCCTCAGCGACCTTGCACATCCACAAGTGAGTATCTTCATGCAACCAGGATGGTTCAGGTGAACTTCCAGAATGCACGGAGATAGAATCTTCTTTCGCTTTGTGGATAGGATTCCACTGTAGGGGTGGTACATCTCTGAAGGTGTGATCCTTCAGATTGACCTTGGTGGTGACCCCTAAGTGTTGTAAGTACAAGGAGTTGGTTCCCCAATCCTGTACTATTTGCAATTGTCGTAGGAAAGGTCTTCCTAGGATCATCTCGTAAACATTATTCTTCTCAAAGTCACATATAGCGAACGTATGTTCAAACTCCACACCACAAGTGGTTAGAGTTATCCCTTCAAGCAATCCGAGAGGTCTTTCAAAATGACCATCTGCCATTTGAAGTTTCATTCTCGTTGGTCTTAAGGTGGGTTTGCCCCATCGCTTCCACAGGGAGGTGGTCGCAATAGCAACACCGGCACCCGAATCCACAATTGCTTTGGTTGTGTAACCTTGATAGGTGATCGGAAGATAAGTGTTACCTTCTTCACCTTCGCTCATGCCTCCAACCTTGTCGAGAGGTATCTCTGGTACTTTTTGTTTAGAGCCTACTTTTGGCATATTGGATTCAAGTTCTGGAACCTGATCCTTCACATGATTCCAGAGCTCAGGTTTTGCCTTGAGCAGTTCCTCTATAGTGAGATGACATTGAACCTTAGTGTTCTTCACAACATCAGTGTTCCTGGGAATCACTGAGTCTTCATTTCTCACCAATATTGTGGGAGCTCTGATCTGGAGAGATTCAGATTCCCATGGGCCTGTGAAATGAGGCAACTCTTGTAAAGAATTAGATTCAAAATCTAATCCCTCATCCTCTTGTTGCTCTGTTTGATCTACATAGATAGACGGAATGTCTTGGGGAAATTGATCACGAAGATCATCAATCTCAGGAATAGGAGGGGAATCACCCTTCTCCTTGGCCCATTTCTCTTCTTGTATTTCCCACAAGAACTCTTGAGAGTACTGTTGAATTGAAGGAGGTATTCCAGCATCCGTGGAATTAGGAACATAAGCTCCCTTAGGTGGTGAGCTTCCTCTTTCAACAACTGGTTGAGCCTGTGGAGGTAAAGAAACTTGTGATTTGTTTACCAACTGCTCTAATCTTTCTAGTAAGCCTTGGAAATGCAAATCCGGCTTGACAGAGTTTGTCTGATTGAACTTTTGACTAGTCTCAAGTATAGCTTGAGCTTGTTCTACCATTTTCATGCACATTTTCATCCGTTCAATCTCTAAATCTGCTCTAGGGTAACTCTTGTCTAGGTTTGCGGCTGTTGGCCCTTCTTGAAGTCGAGCCTGGTAGGCCTTGAACATCATGTCCAGGCCTTCAGGAGTGGGGTCAGCTAATACTGATCCTACTCGGGGTGGTGGGTGGGTTACGTGGGGTGTATTAAAGGGTGGAGGAATGGAGGGTGATGGGGATGGTAGTGGTGGAAGTGTGTGGGAGTGCGGTAGAGATGTGATCTCTGTGATTTTTGCCTTGGTTTCTCTCAGGCTTTCTTCAAGTTCGTTTATCTTTTTTGCCCATTGCCTCTTCATTCTTTCACGACTATCCTTCCAGGCTCTAGTCCTCTTTTTGGTTATGCTCTCTGTTTCACTCACCTCGGGGCTCTTTTTCGGACCAACATCTTGGTGTTGTTGAAGTGCCTGGGCTCTTGTGATCACCTGCACAGGTGCAGTGGAAGTCACACTCCCGGTGGAGTCTACAACTAACCCAACAACATTGATAGGAGTGATTTTAGGCATGTTATTAGGGTTCTTTGGGCAATCTCGTAGGAGATGCTCTTTCCCGCAGTCTTGACAGAAACCCTGAATGGTTACTGGTTGAGGTTGTGTAGGGGCAGGCAGTGGACAATCACGTATAAGGTGATCTCCCTGACATCTGAAGCATGGTCCTCTAGGAATTGGGGGTCGTACCTGCCTAGGTTGAGGTCTAGAGTTGGGGTTTGTGTACATGACATTAGAATACTCAGGTTCCCCACTATGTTCACTTGGGTCCTCAGAATAGTATGACTCGTTATGCTCGGGTGACTGCATGTAGTAAGCCTGTGGGCTATCAATATGTGTGGAGTCAAAACTATGGTCACTTGGATCACTGTCTGATAGCAATGGGGTGACTGGGACTATGGCTCTATTCAGATTTTCTTCAGTAGATGCATATTTCACTGGGATCACATTGGTTGGAGCAGGGGGTTGCTGCACTAGGACTGGTTGAGGTCTCTGCTGCCCTTGATAAGGTGGCTGATAAGTTTGTTGTGGTCTGTTGTATTGTGGTGATGGGTACTGATTCTGGTACCTACCATGTTGTGGATATGGCTGAGGATAATTTTGCCTAACAGTTTGTTTGTTATATGGGCAGTCTTGTGCCGTGTGATTGGTGTACCTGCGCTCTATGGTGCAGTACTGGCTACTAGGATTCACCTGAGGTTGGGCCATAATGGGGCATACACTTGCCATATGTTCACCGCCACAATTGTAACACCGCTTAACTGGGGCAAATCTTGGAATTTGCTTGCTAGAGACACCTAGTTTTTGGGCTACCTTCTCTGCAAGTTCCTCGATGGATGTGGATTGACCAGATGCCATGTTACTAGAGCTATCAGAATCCTTATAGATTTTTGATAGTCCTAATTCCTCACCTAGATTGTCCTCAATGTCTATGCACATACGCACGCACTCTTCTATCGTTCTGGGATCCTTCAGGTACACATATGACCTGAGCTTAGTGCTCAACAATCCATCTAGGAACAAGGCCACTTGTTTGGCTGGTGTGGGTAACTCCGGCATCGGGCATCTCTCTAGGTATTGTCTAAATCTTCTTCCAGCTAGTCTGACCGTCTCTTGAGGTGTTTGTTTGAAGCTGTGAATTAGTGAGGAGGTGTTATGCCTGATTCCACTCTTAGAAAACTCAACAATAAATGCCTCTAAGAGCTGGTCTATGTTTCTGAAATGCCTCTCATTTAGTGGTTGAAACCACGTAAGGGCAGTGTTCCTAAGAGTTAGACCGAAAGCATTATATTGTGTGAATAGGTCCTCTACCTGTTCAGCTTTCAACACTTGCCGAAATTCTGCCACATGGTCATAAGGGTCTCCCGTGCCATCGAAATAATTCTTCATGGACTTCACCAGTTGAGTTGGTCGCAGGGTCCTAGTGTGTTCTCTCGGCCTTGGCAAAGGAAAATCATCAATGTCCCTGTGATTCCATGGGGTTCTATGTCTCTCAGGTTCCACTCTATTCCTTTCTGTTCCCGTTCTTTCTCTTCCCAGGGAGTTGGCGAAACTTACCTCAGGTTTGTCTCCACTTCTATCTCTCTGAGCCCCATGAGCTTGGGAGGTCCCAGCTCCTTGGTGACCAAAGGACACAGTAGACCTTGGTTGGGGAAAAACAAATTCTCCCTTCCATGTGTAGGCATGTCTGCCATGCTCAGTGACCACGAAGATTCTCTCTGATGCATTGTCTAGGTAGGTTACTTGACCTGGGCTATCAGGGTCTTTAAACTCATAGATTGTGAGGGCACTCACTTCCTGAGATTGAGGAGATTTATATCTCCAAAAAACCTCATCGGTTTCTCGGTTTAAAAGCAGATCTATGCTTTTATTATCCTGTGGAATCCACTCTGGAGTCATGATTCTGGTCAAGACAGATTTACCACGGGGAGTTCTTGGCTCTCCCTCTAAGTTCCCTTGCTCTATATCACCCATGTCGGTCTCCGCAATCACATTTCCAAACTCATCAGTTCTATCAGGGAGAGTGGTGACTACATATATAGTCCCCTCTTTATCTAGGTATGCTCCATTCTCAAACTTGACTACCGGGTGGGCTAATCCATGGGGTTGATCGGGGTTCTTAATCTGGACCACCGATCTTCTCAGTCCGTCTTCGTAGATGCGAGCACCTAGACGATTCGTCCTGATGTATTCCAGCTGAGTCTTGTAAGGTCCCTCTGGCTTTTCTAGATAAGCCAACCCTGAACTACCTACTGGTCTCTCCATGTGATAGGACATCTCAGAATCACTTGTTTCTGATCTGGGAATGTATGGATAATCACTCAACTGCTGGGCCCAAGACCTGGCAGTGTGATTGACACTAGCTTCAGAAGATCTGAGGCTCTATCTGTCTCGGCCTAAGTGTCTGCCTGATCTAAGGTTCATAAGCCTGATTTATTTATCCCCTGGAACCCAAGCACACTCTCGTTGCAGGTTGATTTTGCACCAATCACTTTGTTCTTTTTAGTTGAATATTATGTTTATGGTCTTGTCTGAAATCGCGTCGTCAGGAGTACTTAAGTGAATTTCCGCACTTGATAAGTGATCGACTCCAGTTTACCTTTTGTCCTTTAGGGTTTTCGCACTTAAGACCTATTTACTTCTTGCACTTTGTTGATTAATATTCTTGGACTTGATTCGTGCCTAACGTTGCCCTAATTAATTACCACACCTAAGTCGTACTTAGCCTAGGCTAGGAATTGACAAAGGAGGGTTGAGAGATCTTCCAACCTCAATTAGCTGGTTGACCAGACTGCTACACAAGCCCAGGAAGCCTTCTCCCAAGCTTGGTACTCACCCTTGCTAGCTTGCTTTGGATTGCCTTGAGCGCGCACAAAGTTCCTGCAAAAGCTCACCTGTTAGTATAGCTCTATTGCCACAAGTAATTGAAAGACACACTTCAATAATTTCAGCCCCCTTGGAGTAGTTCACTGTACCCCCTGAATCTGAGAACCACTTAGTTCCACCTAAAGGTCAACTTAAAAATGCATGTTCTAAAACTCCGCATATGATTCTTACAAAAACCAGTCGAGGTCCACGTGGGATTCTCAACGAGCTTTCCAACGAGACCAAAATCTCATCAATCGGAGTTCGTATGGTCAAGTTATGACCATTCAGGCACTAAAGGGTCAAAACAGGCACTCAGGGTTCAGGAGATCCCTCTCTGGTTTCTAGGCCTTTTGCCCACTTCCAAGGTTCTAAAGTTATACCAAGGTGCCTAAAATTAAGCTCAACTACCCTTCCAATCACTAAAAAAATTAACCCTAAATTTTCATGCGTTAAAAGCCGTGTATCACGATAGGTCGGGTCGAGGTGTCGCGATAGGTCGAAGTGTCGCGATAGGTTGGGGTGTCGCGATAGCTCGTGAAGTGTCGCGATAGCTCGTGAAGTGTCGCGATAGCTCGTGAAGTGTCGCGATAGGTCGGGGTGTCGCGATAGCTCGTGAAGTGTCGCGATAGGTCGGGGTGTCGCGATAGCTCGTGAGGTGTCGCGATAGGTCGAAGTGTCGCGATAGCTCGTGAGGTGTCGCGATAGGTCGAAGTGTCGCGATAGGTCGGGGTGTCACGATAGCTCGTGAAGTGTCGCGATAGGTCGGGGTGTCGCGATAGCTCGTGAGGTGTCGCGATAGGTCGGGGTGTCGCGATAGCTCGTGAGGTGTCACGATAGGTCGAAGTGTCGCGATAGCTCGTGAGGTGTCCCGATAGGTCAAAGTGTCGCGATAGGTCGGGGTGTCGCGATAGCTCGTGAAGTGTCGCGATAGGTCGGGGTGTCGCGATAGCTCGTGAGGTGTCGCGATAGGTCGAAGTGTCGCGATAGCTCGTGAGGTGTCGCGATAGGTCGAAGTGTCGCGATAGGTCGGGGTGTCGCGATAGCTCGTGAAGTGTCGCGATAGGTCGGGGTGTCGCGATAGCTCGTGAGGTGTCGCGATACCTCGAGGTGTCGCGATAGCTCGGGATATGGTGAATTTTTCTGTTCTATCTAGTGATCCTGGGAGCTCTAGGCCTGCGCAGTGTCGTGGTGCACTCAGAATCGTGATTGGGTGAAATTTTCGGAGTGTCTCGATAGCTCGAGCTCAACGCCTCGGGGACTGTGCAGACAATTTCTGTACCTGCTGAGCTTGCTGGAGATGATGATGGAGCTGCCACCTGCAAGAAACATGCAAAAAACACACAAAGACAAGCACGCACAATCGCTCTCTCTCAAACTCGCACACAACAAATGAGGGAATGATAGGGAAGAGGGGATATGTAGTGGAGAAGGAGGTGGAGGTGGAAATGGAGAATGAGGTGAAGATGAAGATGGAGATGGAAAAAAATCAGAAATTTACCTACTACTTACCATTCCAACGCATCCTCTCTACGTCTTACCATCACACGCTCGTCCTCAAAGCTCGATCCCCGGCAACGGCGCCAAAATTTGGTGTAGCTCAGTGATGAGTAGCACCTCCTTTAATGTCAATCCGGGAAGACTTGAGGATGGTATGAAGACCACGAGCAAGTGGAAGCACAAGTGCGTGAGTGAGAAGCACACAAGCATGCACACACATACACGCACACGCGCACACACGGCAAGAACAAAGAGAGTAAGACAATGGAATCACTTCTATTGCAAGAAAGTTCTCATACAAGCTCAAACTACAAGAAGCTAGCCCCAAAAATGAGCTCTCTAGCTCTATTTATAGTTTTTGACTAGCTTTGGCCCTGTCCAGACCTAGTGTCCGGCCTAGTTAAAAATTAGGTTCCAGGGCTTATTTGAGGGCCCAAACGAGATCTAAAAATTATGAAAATTGATAGGCAACTACTTCTAAGGCTCCCCAAGCTTGAGGACTCCTCGGCTTGTACAAAATGGAGCTACAAAAAGGTGAAATGATATTTACAAGGGTTTGTAGTGATGAGAATCACTTTAAAATGATGTGAGGGTTTTGAAAAAAATGAAGGGTTGCCTCAGTGCTAGATCTGCATGTGTGTCCGTACTTGCTTCTTCCCGTATACTGTCAACAATGTCCTATCCACTCATACTTCTTGGCTACTCGTAGAGTAGGAACCAAGAAATCAATTGGTAGTATTTGACATGAGGAAGGAGATAAGGAAGAGAGTTCACTCAAACACTCTCACACTCAAAGAGGATCACACACATAGATTGAGGCAAGAAAGAATAATCCTCTTCTTCTTCTTCTTCTTCTTCTTCTTTTATTACATAAAAGGAATGTACAAGAATGACCTAAAACATCAATACAACAAATGCCATATATAAAGAATAGTACATAAAGAAAATCCTAATATCTGCAAATGAGTGGGCTAGCAAGAAAAAAAATGTGCCATCAATCTTGGTCAATAAATCTAGTAAAGCTCAATGAAATATCCCTTACATACACCGGCATGACCATTATACATGTCAGAGAAATGAAAAATTGATACGTGTTGTCACTCTAGCACAATGGTGAGTACCAACGTGAGAAGATTCACCTCATAATTGTCAATCCGTGGAGACGTGAGGGCTAGTATGAAGACTATGAGCAAGTGAAGGCACAAGTGCGTGAGTGAGAAGCACACAAGCATGCACACACATACACACACACGTGCACACAAGGCAAGAACAAGGAGAGGAACAATGGAGTTTTTTTCATTAATCAAAAGATCTCTTACATAAGCTCAATTCACAAACAATCTACCCTCAAAAATGAGCTCTCTAGCTCTTTTTATAGTTTTCTAACTAGCTTTGGTCTTGTCCAGACCTAGTGTCCGGCCTAGTTAAAAATTAGGTTCTAGAGTCTATTTGAGGGCTCAAACAGAGTCTAAAAATTATGAAAATTGATATGTCGCTAGTTCTAATACTCCTCAAGCTCGAGGACTCCTCGGCTTGCACAAAATGGAGTCTATTCTACCAAAAACGGGATTTACAATGTTTGTGTAGTGATTAAAATCACTTGAGTCATAAATAGTCCGTGGGAAAAAAAATGATTTGGCCTTGTTGCCGTATTGTGCATGACTCCTCTGTTGCTTTGTATGCCAACACGTGTCATCCTAGATCATCACATGTTGAGCTTGATATCTCAACACTCCCCCTCAAGGTCAATGTCATGTCTTGTAATTCAAGCATCTTCTAAAACTTCTTCAACTTCTGAACTCCAAGTGCTTTAGTGAAAATATCAACAACTTGCTCCTTTTTCCTCACATAAACAAGGTCAACATCACCTGCTAATACATTTTCCCTCATGAAATGATAATGTGCCTCGATATGCATGTGGCTAAGGTTATCACAATAGATAGTGACATGATTTTGCACTTCCACACCTAAATCTACAAGTAGCATCTCCAACCATGATAATTCCCATGCTTACATTGTAGCACCTCTATACTCAACCTCTGTGCTCAAAAAGGCAATAGTGGGTTGCTTCTTACTACTCCATGTAATAGCTGCACTTCCTAGTGAGAATAGAAAGCCACTAGTAGATCTTCTATCAGGAATACTACTAGCCCAATCTACATCACTATATCCATGAACCCATAACTCTACACTAGCTTCATAAAACAATGCATAATAAAAAATAGCACTTACATAGCTTAGAATGTGTCTCAAGACATCTAAGTGTGATTTTCTCGGAACTTGCATAAATTGACTTTCAAATCCAATAGTGTAGCTTAGATCAGGCCTTGTAATTGTGAGATATATCAAACTTCCCACAATTTTCCTCTACATATAAGCATTTTCCAATGCTTCACTTGATGTAGTATCCAACTTGCATAAATTGACTTTCAATTCCAACAGTGTAGCTTGGATCAAGCCTTGTAATTGTGAGCCTTGCATAAGTTTACTTTCAAGTCCTATAGTGTAGCTTAGATCAAGCCTTGTAATTGTGAGATATATCAAACTTCCCATAAATTTCTTGTACATAGTAGCATTTCCCAATGCTTCACTTGATGTAGTATCCAACTTCAAATTTTGATCTAATGGCATAGAAATTGGCTTACAATCAGCCATACCATACTTTTGCAGCATACTCAAGGCATATTGCCTTTGCAAAATCCATATACCTATTTCTATATGTATAAACTCAATGCCCAATAAATAGTGCAATACACCAATATATTTCATGTCAAACTCCTGCATAAGGAGTTGCTTTACCTCTTTAAGCTTGCTTCATTATCACCTCCTATGATCAATTCATCAACATAAATAGCCACAATCGTGATGCCATCATCACCCTTCCTTACATACAATAAATGATCTGCATCACACATAGAAAATCCAATGGTGGTAAAGTAGTCGGCAATCCTTGTATGCCAAGCATGAGGGGCTTGTTTAAGCCCATACAAAGTCTTTTGCAACCTACAAACATATTTTGAGTGCTTTGAATCTTCATATCCTTGTGGTTGGTTAATGTATACTTCTTCTTGTAACTCACCATGTAGGAAAGCATTCTTCACATCCATTTGATGCAAAGTCCATCCTTTTGTTGTAGTTAATGCAACAAGTGTTTTGACAGTAGACATTTTAGCTAGAGGGCTGAACATTTCCTCATAATCAATGCCATACGTATGTGCATATCCTTTTACTACTAGTCGTGCTTTGTACCTACTTATGCTACCATCAACATTGTGCTTTACATTTTAAACCCACTTGCAACCTATGGGTTTCTTTCCTTGTGGCAATGGAACTAGCTTCCATGTTTTGTTTTCATAAAGTGTAGCCATCTCCTCATCCGTTACTTTCTCCCAATCTGCATTCCCAATTGCATCTTCAAAAGAAGAGGGTTCAACATCTTCTATTAGCTTTTCCATGTAGGCACAATGATGAGCCATATAACTATCATATGTCAATCAGTGCACTAAATTCTGCATCCTCTTAGAACTTCTTGGTCTTGAATCACTTCTCCTCATATCATTTACATGCACCTTTCTTACTCTGGAGTCTTCAAAGAGGGCAATCCAAGTTCCTCATCAAGACTCTTTTCTGAACTGCTTGAATCTCCATCAATGTCTTCAAAACTTGTAGATGTTTTAGTACCAATAGAAAGATTTTCTTTACCTTTTGGTTTTATTTGATGAATTTGCTAGACTGAAAGTTCCATGCAATCTTCCACTCCATGGATTTGAGTCGGAACTATTGCTTGGTGATGCATCTAGTTCACTCAAAACTTGAGATTCTGCACTTGAATTTTCATCATTTTCTTTGTCATTTGGTTTGAGATTAAGTTCTTCTTTAGCATCTGCATAGAAGCTTTAAATTTCATCAAATACCACATCTCTGCTTACCTTCACCTATTGTGTGAGAGGGTTATTGTTGAGGGGAGAGAAATTAGAAGAATAAGCAATGAGTCAGATTTTTCAAAGTCTGTTGATTCTACATTCTGTTGACTCTAAATTCCGCTCACTCGAAATTCTCCTGACTCGGAATTTTGCTGAATCGGAATGTTGTTGACTCGGAATTTTAATAACACTTACAAATTAGTTAGGCGTCGATGTCGCGTGATTGTATCTGTTGTATTTTGTCGTGCAAGTATGGAATGGGAAGAAGCGTTGGTGCAAATGTCCAAGCCATCACACTTGCTAGACATGGAAGGAAATATGTGCAACTATGTGATGATTCATATGAACCACAGTTTGTAATACTTGGACACTTACCACTTGATCTTGAGAGAATCTTATGACTCCATACATCTCAGGAGTTAGGAGAGAAAAAGCTTACGAATTCCATTTGGTAGAATAACTCCTAACTTGGACGAACACTTTTAGATAAAGCCAAATTTGAATTGAAATTCAAATTTGAATTGAAATTCAAATTTGAATGAAGAGATCGTTATAAAAAGACTTGTAAAACTCATGGCTGTTAAGGCCTCTCCTTGGAGCTCACTTTTTGATCATTTGTAGAGGTTGAGGAGCATACACTATAGCTCACTCATCCCAGTATCATTGTGGTGCATCATCATATGCCAATGATCTTGTAAAATCATGTGTTATAATACATAATTTTCATTGATCACATCTGTTGACTTCTCTGCTATGTCTACTCAGAACAATGAACTTTGCATCACCATATCTCAGTTATCTCTTCATCATTTTTCATGTTCTTTAGCTTGTTGGACCCAACTCAAAGTGCTACTTCATGCTATCAAACTTTTAAGGCATTTGGTTTAGCCAATTTGGAGAAATCGGTGTCAAAGTGCTCTCTAGTCATTCTCTGCTCAGTTCCTAAAATGTCAAGGGTAAGCATCCAATTGCCAAATTGATTGCACAATGTATGGTTCATCATTTTAAGTGATTCCACTTGTAATCATTAGCTATCCAAGCTAGTTAGATACCCTCAAAAGGGTTTTTATCAATTGCTACTGTACTGTGAGCACTAAGCAAAAGATCCAGTAGGTATCAAGACCAAAATAGCAAGTTTTGAGTGACTAGCTATTTGCAAAGTAATTTGTTTTGATCTAATTGTTTGAAGCAGCATCTCCAAAGTACATAGGTACTTTTTTGGTGTCATTTGCAAGCTACGAGGGCCTATTACATAACCCTAAAGTGAAATAGGGTAGGTACAAAGAAGGTTTGGCAATACCATCTCACTTCCTTGAGGTATCCATCCATCTCTTCCAACAGTGGTATCAGAGCAAGTTGAGGTAAAATGGGAGATGTTTTTCCTTCCTTTATTGATAAATTGGACAAGAAAAATTATTCAACATGGTCCTTGAGGATGAAGACATATCTACAAGGAAGGAGTCTCGATGGATACATATCAAGAGATGAGGAGATGCCCATTTTCAGAAGCAAAGGACAACTTACAAGAAAGGAGCTTGAAAGACACAACTCATGGTGTGCCAAAGATGCTTTAGCAAGGTCATATCTACTTAACTCTATTTCTGACTTCCTTCTTCCTCATATTAGGAACTGTAAAACTTCCCAAGAGACTTGGGATACATTGTCTTCATATTTTTCTTCCAACACAAGAGCTAGAAAAAATCAATTATGGATTGAGTTTACTACTCAAAGGAAGCAACCCAAGTAGAATGTTTCGGAGTATGTGAACAAGGTTAAAGATGTGGCTGATCAATTGGCAAGCATAGGAGAGGAGATTGAAGAGGAGAAAATAGTGAGACAAATAATCAATGGCATCAAGGCAAATGATAAGTGGGAAGCCTTCCCTAACTGCTATGGACCTTTACATGGACATGCAGATTCTAGATCTTACCACACTCATGGGACAACTCTTTACCCATGAAGCCAAGCTCAACAACAATGGAGAACCATCAAGAGGTAACAACTCTTCTACCCTATATAGAGATAAAAGAAATTCTAAAGATAAAGAGAAGAGAAATAAAGTAGAGGATGAAGGTACTACTTCCCAAG
This sequence comes from Ceratopteris richardii, assembly GCA_020310875.1. Taxonomy (NCBI): domain Eukaryota; kingdom Viridiplantae; phylum Streptophyta; class Polypodiopsida; order Polypodiales; family Pteridaceae; genus Ceratopteris; species Ceratopteris richardii. The sequence goes on from CM035444.1 coordinate 11,825,023, forward strand.
CTAACTATGCAGGGAGAGGTAGGAAGATTCAACCATAGTCAAGGCTACAACCATGGCTACAACAACAATTACAACAACAATTACAACAAAAATTATCAAGGAGGATACAAATCAAGAAAAGATTTCAACAATTATATAGAGGATCAAGTGGATTCCCTTCTCATTATGAACATGACTTCAAAACAATCAAGAGGAAGATTCAACCATAGTCAAGGCTACAACAACAATTACAACAAAAATTATCAAGGAGGATACAAATCAAGAAAAGATTTCAACAATTATATAGAGGATCAAGTGGATTCCCTTCTTATTATGAACATGACTTCAAAACAAGGTATGAATGATTAGCACCTCTACTATATTGACTAAGGTTGTTCAAACCATGTAGCAGGCAACGTAGCTCTTCTTTCTGATCTTGAGGAACCCAAGGGAAAGCACCAATTACAAACACGTGATGACACCAAGCATTCAGTGGTCAAGGTAGGAAATGTCAAAACTTCTGATGGGAATAAAAATATGTTGAGCAGGGTTCTTTATGTACCTACTATCACCAAGAATCTGATGAGTGTTGGACAGACAGTGGAAAAGGGTTTGCAGGTTAGGTTCAAAAAATATGGAGCTTTTGTGGAGGACCCCCAACATGGATTCAAGAGAATTTCCAAGGGAGGGAAAACAAGTAGATTATTTATGTTTGAGCTTGAGGACACTAGAAATATTGCACTTTATAATTACAAGGATCAAACATTGTCTGAGCTTGAGATTTGGCATAAAAGATTAGGGCACATTGGTGATAGAACCTTAAAGCAAATATATAGAGATCAATGTGTGCTTGGGATACCTAATGTATCCAAGCAACACATGATCTATAAATGTGGTGCTTGTCAGTTTGGTAAATCACACACATTACCCTTTACAAAGAAAGGTTGCATGCATGAAGATTATTTGGAACTTGTCCACACAGATGTGTGGGGACCAAGCAAGGACGCTTCAATTTCTAGATCAAGGTATTATGTGTCATTCAGTGATGATTTCAGTAGGTGGACTATCTTGTACTTTATGAAACATAAAGATGAAGTGTTCAGTTGCTTTAAGAAATATCTTGCACTTGTGGAAAATCAAACAGGAAGAAGTCTAAAGAGGATAAGGTTAGATTGAGGAGGTGAGTACTTCTCCAATGAATTTGATGCATTTTTGCAGGATAGAGGTATCAAAAGGGAGATTACTACAAGGTATACCCCTGAGCAAAATTAGGTAGTAGAGAGGAGAAACAGGTTGATTGTGAAAACAACTAGATCAATGCTTAATGAAAAAAAATTGCCTAATTATTTGTGGGAAGAAAGTGTATCTATTTCCACTTACCTTATTAATAGGTTGCCATCCAAATCACTTGATGGGATGACCCCATATGAAGCATGGCATGGTAGGAGGCCATCACTTGATCATTGTAGAATATTTGGATGTGTTGCTTATGTGCATGTTCCATCTCAAATCAGAGGTAAGCTAGACCCTAAGGCAGAGAAGTGCATCTTCATAGGGTATGATTTAAATAAAAAAGGATACAGGTTTTACAATCCATCCAACAAAGGATTTATGGTCAACATAGATGTTGTGTTTGATGGGAATGATTCTTGGTTTGAAAGTGAATGCAGGAAAGTCAAATTTCCATATGACTTGGAAGAGGAGTTTCCAAGTCTCACCAAGGAGGAGCCAAGCCAAATTGAAGACATCAAATCAGATGATTAGGACACCATCAACTTAGAAGAATTCAAAGCATGGAAATCAAAAGGCAAGGCCAAGATGAAGAGGTTGGAAGATTTACCTGAATCATCCAACCAAGCTCTAAGGAGATCACAAAGGGAGAGTAAGAAGCTAATCAGATATGGGTATGATACTTCATTAGTTACTAAGCATTCCATTTATCTTGCTAAAGATTTATCACTTGAAGAGCCTTCTTCATATGAAGAAGCAAGTACTAAGGCCGAATGGAAGGAAGCTATGGATGAAGGAATAGAAGCACTCCAAGAGAATGATACTTGGGAACTAGTACCCAAGAAGGCATCTATGAAGGTAATTGGTTCTAGATGGATTTACAAAATCAAGAGAAACTCAGATGGATCCATAAACAGGTATAAAGCTAAACTTGTGGCCAAGAGTTTTGCACAAACCCAAGGAGTTGATTACGAAGAGACTTTTTCACCTGTGGCTAAAATGCCAACCATCAGAGTATTGGTAAGTGTGATTGCATCTAGGAATTGGAATATGTAACAACTAGATGTGAAGAATGCTTTTCTAAATGGCTGGATTTCAGAGGAGTTTTACATGGCTCAACCTCCTGGCTATGAAGACCCAAGCAAGGTAAATTATGTGTGCAAATTGAACAAAGCTCTTTATGGCTTGAGCAGGCACCTAGGGCATGGAATCATAGGTTAACAACCTATCTTCAAGACCAAGGGTTCATGATGAGCAAGGCAGATTCTTCTCTATTTATCAAGAGAAGTAACTCAGAAATGATATACTTATGTGTGTATGTTGATGACATCATACTTACAGGTAGTGATGCCAATGGCATCAAACAAATCAAGAACATAATGATGAAGGAGTTCAAAATTAGTGACCTAGGGTTTTTGAAGTATTTTCTTGGACTTGAATTGGTCTACACAAATTTTGGAATTTACATTACTCAAAGGAAATATGTGCAGGACATGTTGAAGAAGTTCCACTTGGAGAATGCAAAGGTAGCTAGCACCCCTATGGAGGTGAATCATAGATTGAGTGCTCATGAAGGTGATTTACTTGAAGACATTGCAGGATATCAAATCATAGTTGGAAGTCTAAACTATGAAACCTTGACAAGGATTGATATATCCTAGGGAGTAATTGTTTTAAGTCAATTCATGCATAAACCTAGAGCACCTCACTTGGAAGATGCCAAACGGATTTTGAAGTATCTCAAGGGTACTCAAAATCAAGGTCTATACTTCCCATACACATCAGATTTGGACATCAAGCTATACTCAGATGCAGATTGGGCAAGTTGTAAGGATGATAGAGGGAGTACTTCTGGATATTTGTCTTTTGCAGGTGATAAGCCCATTTCATGGTCTTCTAAGAAGCAACCAACTCTTGCTCTATCTTCAACAAAAGCTAAATATAGGGGATTAGAAAATGCTACACAAGAATCCATATGGATTAGATTGCTATATTCAGATTTGGGATTTCACACTCACTCACCTATGATCTTTGGTGACAATACATGTTCTTTGCATCTTGCAGCCAATCCTATCTATCATGCAAGAACCAAGCATATAGAAGTACACTATCACTATGTTAGAGAGAAGTTATTTCACAAGGAGATTCAATTGGCATATGTATCTACAAACATGCAATGTGCAGATTTGTTAACCAAAGCACTTGATGGTACTAAACTTTGCAGGTTGCAGGACATTCAAGAAGACTCATGAAGAAATGCAAGCCAAGATGTTTGGCTTGAGGGGGAGCTGTTGGTGCAAATGTCCAAGCCATCACACTTGCCTAGACATGGACGAAAATATGTGGAACTATGTGATGATTCATATAAACCATAGTTTGTAATACTTGGACACTTGCCACTTGTAAACGTTTTTTGATCTTGAGATAATATTATGACTCCATACATCTTTTGGAGTTAGGAGAGAAAAAGGTTACGAATTCCATTTGGTAGAATAACTCCTAACTTGGATGAACACTTTTAGATAAAGCCAAATTTGAATTCAAATTCAAATTTGAATAAAGAGATCCTTATAAAAAGACTTGTAAAACTTGCGGATCTTAAGGCCTCTCCTTGGAGCTCATTTTCTGATCATTTGTAGAGGTTGAGGAGCATACACTATAGCTCACTCATCCCACTATCATTGTGCATCATCATATGCCAATGATCTTGTAAAATCATGTGTTATAATACATACATTTCATTGATCACATCTGTTGACTTCTCTGCTATGTCTACTCAGAATAGTGAATTTTGCATGACTATATCTCAATGATCTCTCCATCATTTTTCATGTTCTATAGCTTGTTGGAACCAACTGAACGTCTACTTCATGCTATCAAATTTTGCAAGCGTTTGGTTTAGCCAATTTGGAGAAATCTGCATTGAAGTGCTCTCTGGCCATTCTCTGCTCAGTTCCTAAAAAGTCGAGGGTAAGCTTCCAATTGCTAAATTGATTGCACAGGTGAGCACTGAGCAAAAGATCCAGCAAGCATCAAGACCAAAATAGCAAGTTTTGAGTGACTAGCTATTTGCAAAGTAATCTGTTTTGATCTAATTGTTTGAAGCATCATCTCCAAAGTACATAGGTACTTTTTTGGTGTCATTTGCAAGCGAAGAGGTCCTACTACATAACCCTGAAGTGAAATAGGGGAAGTACAAAGCAGGTTTGGCACTACCATCTCACTTCCTTGAGGTATCCATCCATATCTTCCAATAAGAAGAAGCGTCTTTCAAGAGACGAAAAGGGAGAAGAAGCATTTTTCAAGAGGGGTAGAGGAACAAAAAGAGGAAGAAGAGAGTATTTGTCCAAGAAGATGAAAGGAAAGTCTCTAAACCTATTTTTTTGTATAGGCTGAATACAGATTAGGCGCAACAACATTATCACTGTTCAGAGAAGTGTTACTCCTATTTATCTTGTAATTACTGTGATTTCAAAGAACTTTAATTAAGAATTCTATATTTTCTACCGAGTGCAAGTGTAATTCTCTCTCTCTTAGACCAAAAATCTATTTAATAATATTCTGCCATAGCAGAAAAGTGTTGAATCTGAAGTTTGTTTGTGAGTATTTTTCTCTATGTGAGAAAGATCAATGCCAAGATTATTCTTTGTGTGAGTTTGATTAAAGTCAGTAGAGATGTGTTGAACCCGAACCCCAACAGTTATAACCTTCACTCAAGGGAGTACCCAATGAAGATACATTTTTTTTCTTTTGGATCAGGGTTCATCCTCAACTCATCTAGAATATGTACATATGCAATAAAAGTGAATCGCGCTTTCTCCATGCCTTCTCGCATACTCTTCACTGTCGGCCTTCTCCACAAACTCTCTATAGACACACTGGCTCTAATACCATGTTACGAGGAAGGAGATAAGGAAGAGATCTCACTCACACACTCTCACACTCGAAAAGGAGTGCACACATAGATTGAGGCAAGTAGCCCTAATCTTCTTCTTCTTCTTCTTCTATTACATAAAAGGAATGTACAAGAATGACATAAAACAACAATACAACAAATGCCATATATAAAGAACAACACACAAGGAAAATCCTAATGTCCATGAATGAGTGAGCTAGCAAGAAAACAAATGTGCCATCTCTTGGTAGATAAATGTAGTAAAGCTCAATGAAGTATCCCTTACATATACCGGCATGACCACTATACATGTCAGAGAAATGAAAAATTGATACGTGCCATCTTGGATCATCACATGTTGAGCTTGATATCTCAACAATATTGCATTTTGTCCATAGACTAGATTAAAAGGTGTAGTTTTGATAGTCGTTTTGTAAGCTACTTGAAAAAGCCCATATTGCATGATGTAATTGTTTGTTCCAGTCTGACCTTCCATTGTTGACTATTTTGGTTAGAATAGTACATAACACTTTAATTGAACTTTTGGCTTGTCCATTTGCTTGTGGGTGATAGGGTGCTAACTTTTTATGAATCCTTAGAAATTCATTCATGAGTGACTCGATGACTTCATTAATGAAGTGTGTACCTCTATCACTTACAATCTCAATAGGTTATCCAAATCTAGTGAATATATTTTCAAATAAGAACTTGGTGGTAGTTTGGGCATCATTTTGCCTAGTGGCTTTTCCTTCTACCCATTTCATTAAATAATTGATAGCCACTAGAATGTATTCAGCATGAGATCCTTTGTAGGGGAGGCGGGATTGATTGGTCCAATAAAGTCAATTCCTCAACTTGAGAAGGCTCTTGCACTAATCATTGGTCTCACGGGCATATCATCCCATCGTATTGGGTACTTGGTTCGTTGGCACACATCACAACTTTGTACATATGTTTCTGCATCCATGTGTAGGATTGACCACCATAAGCCTGCAAAGAGAATCATTTTCACAATATTTTCCATTGAAAAATGACCTTTGACTGCTCTAGCATGTGCCATTTCTAGCATAGAAAGGTACTCTCCTTTGTGCACACACAATCATAATTGTTCATCTTTCCCTTGTTTAAAAAATTATCTCCTCACAATCACATAATCTTTACTTTGTTCTTCTAATGCTCGCTTACTAGCTAGGCTAGCTCGTTTAGGATGAGTACATGATTTCAAGAAATTGACTAGTGCCTTACTCCACTCAAGGACTATCGTTGAATAACATAAAGATGAATGTTCATCCATGGTACTCTCTTGACACACTTGGCAATTGGTTATGTGTTCATGTATATCCTTTTGCATGTCTAGCCAATACACTCCTAATACACTTATGTGTTCATGTATATCCTTTTGCCAATTGGTTATGTGTTCATGTATATCCTTTTGCATGTCTAGCCAACACACTTGGCAATTGGTTATGTGTTGTTCCATTGAAACCTACTAGGTTTCAATATAGGTGTTGAACTCAATCTTCTTTTTAGTTCATTGAAAGCCTTCTCACACTCTTCCATCCAAGTGATTTGAGTTAACAACCCATACAAGGGCTTTAAAATTATGGCAAACATGTGGATAAATTGATGGTAGTATCTAGAACGACCCATAAAAGCTTGTACTTCCTTTGCATTCTTAGGTCTTGGTAGTTCCAAAATGAGTTTGATCTTATTTTCATCAATTGAGATACCATTTTTGGACACTATATGTCCCAATATTTTCCCTTGTCTTACCATGAAGACATTTTTTGGGTTTAAACAAACTCTATATTGCCTACATTTGGCAAATATTTTTCTTAATTCTAGTATGTGGCAATACGTCTAGAAGAGTCTGTACATAGGTTGCCTACATAGACTTCCATGCTTTTCGTGAAGACTTCCTTGAATACATGGCACATTAATCTTTGGAAAGTAATTGGGGCATTTGTTAAACCAAATTGCATAACCCTAAATGTGTATACATCCCATTCAATAGCAAAAGTGGTCTTATGTTGGTCTTCCATAGCAATGGCTACTTGATTATACCTTAGAACCCATCAAGGAAGATGTGAACTTCCTTGCTTGCTAACCTTTCCAAGAGATGATCTGTAACGGGTAATGGATAGCTATCTTTGATGGTGGTAGCATTAACTTTTTTCATGTTAATACAAACCCTAATCTTTCAAATTTTCTTTTGCAGCAATACCAAAGGTGAAACCCATTCAGCGCGTTCAATTTGTTATATGAATCCAATCGCTAATAGTTTGTCTATTTCTTCTTTGATCTTGTCTAAATATACATCATTATATGTGTATGGTCTTTGCTTTGAGGTTTTTGCATTAGGAGTCATCAGAATTCTATGAGAGCAAATAGAGGGATCTACATGTTTCAGGTCTTCATAGATCCAAACAAAGACATCCCTATATTCTCTTATTAAAGCTATAAGTTCTTTTTCCTCCTCTAAGGACACATCCTTGCCTATGTAGGTGCATATTTCCTCATCTCCTTCTATGGCCACAATTACCTTCTTTGTTTGTTCCTTGTTGTCATAAGCTATTCAATGCTCCACCTCTCTCTTAGGCATTTGAATAGCTATTTTCCATTCTACCACTTCATATCTTTTGAAATGTTTGGGCACTTCGAATGACTAATGAGGTAATTCTTCATGAATTTCATTTTTTTCCATACTTGGGTTTCCTTGCTATTCTTTTATCGATAATACTTTAATGTTTTCTTTGGTATTTTCCATTTCTACTTCTTTTAAGTATTGATCTTCTGAGTCAAATTCAGGCTCCATTTCTATGCTCTCATAGTCCTCCTTCCATTATTTTTCTACAAATTCACCTTCCTCAGCCTCTTGAAGGACTACCATGTACATAATTAATTCATATCCTTCTTCATCCACACACTCGTTCATGGTTAGTATTTCCTCATTTACACATACATTCAATGTGGCTAATATTTCCCTCCATCCATGTGGCTCGAATGCTTCATCTCGAAATATTTGGGGCATGTAAGCAGGGTCTTCTATCGATCTGCAACTCCTATGTCCTACTTGCCATGAGTCTAACCTCTCCTTCTCTCTTTTAGCTACCTTGCAAATCCATAGTTGGGTGTCCTCATTCATCCAGGATCAATCACTTGATCGGGCACTGTGGATTGATACATTTTCTTCATCTTTATGGATGGGATTCTATTGTAGAGGTGGGACATCTTGATATGCAAATGTATGGAGATTTATCTTAGTGGTTGTACCCTCGTGTTAGAGGTAGAATGCATCTCTTCCCCACTCTTGAACTACCTTTCACTGTCAGATGAATGGTATTCCTAAGATCATTTCATAATTACTTTTCTTACCAAATTGACAAAGTCCAAATTCTACACCATAGGTTGTTAGAATAACATTCTCAAGGAGTCCTTAAGGTCTTTTGACATGGCCATCGAATAGCTGTAGCTTCATTCTTTTTGGTCGTAGAGCTGATCTTCCCCATTTCTCCCAAATTTCATTGTTTGCTATTCCTACTCCAGCTCTTGTATCTCAAACAAATTTAGTCATATAACCATAGAAAGTGATTGGGAGGCATGTATTCCCTCATATCCCTCACTAAATGATCCAACTTTGTCTACAGGTACTCTGATTGTAGATGTCTTCTCCCTTGCATCCTCCTTGATTGCTTAGTTTGGTTCTCCGAAGTTCAAGTGTTTGGTTAATCTCTTTCATAGTTGGGGTTTAACTTGCAACAATTCTTCTAGGGTTATGGAACATTGTACTTTGGTCCTCTTGAATTCTCGTAAAGTGTTTGATGCTTCTTCTAAGATTTTTTCCTCTTTACCTCTTATCATTGGTGCATGAAAGAATTCTCATCTTTGTTCATACTCTCCATTGTAGTTTGGAAGTGTAGTAGGCAAATTGCCTCCTCTCAATTTTCATCTAGGTTGGATAATTCATAATCTATTTCTTGTTCCATGACCTGTTGGTTCTTTGAAGCATCTAATTCTTCAAAAGGAGGGATCTCTTCTTCCATCTATCTTCCTGAACTTTGGCCCAAAGATCATGTGGCCAATTAGCCTCTACTTCAAGAATTCAAGAATTTCTTTTGTTCTTTCCATAATTTAACTCTTCTTTAATCTCCTTGGCTTGATCATTCTTCTTTTATTGTGAATTGAAAGTTTCCACACATCCCTGGAATTTTTCTTTGGGTATTCTAGTCTCCAAGAGGGTTGATGTTGACATTTCTAGCATGGTCCAAGCAAGCTCAATTAGTTTCTTGCATAATTTGAGTCTTTGTTTTTCAAGATCTCTTTCATGTTGCTCTAGAATAGGTCCTGTCTCTATCTTAGAATCATAGGCTTTCAACCACATATTTAAGTCTTCAGGCATAGGATCCACTAGAATTGATCCTGCTTGCTTCTCCATTTGTTTCTCACTCACCACATTTGTATTCCTATTGGCTGAATTGTTCGCTTTGGGTTCAATGTCCTTTACCATCTTTTCCTTCTCTTTAGCTCTTTTTTTCATCCACTTGTTTTTAATCTTTTCCCACCTTATCGTCCATCTTTGAGTCTTGTGCAATCTTGAAGTGTCTTCTACTTCTTCTGAGTCTTCTATGATTTGGGGTGGAGACTCTAGTTCATCCTCATTGCTAGGACTATCTACCCTTTGTTTTTCCAAGATTTCCTTTGTTTTTGCCCTACTAATGGATTTTAGTGGGACAATATATTTCCTTTCACTTCTAGAGGATTCTATCACCCCCATTACATTGATTTGTGTCCTTGTTGAAGCTTTATTAGGGTTTTTAGGGCAATCTCTAGACAAATGTTTCTTGCCACAATCGTTGCAATACCCTTCCCAAACCTGTGGGGGTGATGGGTGATATGGCATTGTGCACTCCCTAAAGAAATGATCTCCTCCACATCTATAACATGGTCCTCTCGGTGCAACGGTCTTGCTGCAAGGCTACTTCGTACTAGGGCCCTTGGAGCTGTATACATTAGGTTAGCATATTCTAGTCCATATGAACTCTCATAACTCCCATATCCATAATATGGTTGCTCGTACACACGTTCATAATCCATGAGACTAGAATCATAAGAGTAATAGTCTCCATGGGTCTCATCATATCCTTGATTTGGATTGTCTGAACTCGTCAATGGGGTTACTGGCACTATTGCTCTTTCAAGGTTCTGTTCATGTTGCACGTACTTCACTAGCACTACATTCTGGGGATGTGGGGGTTGCTATCCTAGTATTGGTTGAGGTTGATTGTGTCCTTGGTATTCATAAAGCCTTGGTGCCATGGTTGGTCCTTGATAAGGGCCATGTCTGGGGACCTCTTTACTTTGATCTCTCGGGGTTATCCATATGGTCTGTATTGAGGTGGTGGGAATGGTCTTTATTCTCAATTATAAGGGCACTTTTTGTGCTGTGATTTGTATAATTCTAGTCAATATGACAATATAAACTAGGACCTTGGGCTTGTTGCCTATTTTCTTTGTATGGTTGTGGGGGAACTTTTCTTCCTCATGTGTAGGCATGAGATGGGTGGTCAGCTCCATAGTGCATACATCTTCTTAGCATAGGCACCCTCATGGGAAACTTCTGAGAATTCTTTTGTCCTTGGATGCCTAATTTCTTGGCCACTAAGTCTGCCAACTCTTCTACATTATTCTTTTGTGAAGCTACATTACTAGATGTATCTTTGAATTCGATGGGAACCTTTGGATTTTCAAGTCATCAGCTAGGTTTTCTTCCAAATCTATGCATTCTCTTAGATAATCATTCAGTGTCTATAGTCATTTTGCATAAATTAAGGTTCTTAAGGTCCCATTTGTCAAGCCATCTAAGAATAGAGATATCACCTTTTGTTGAGAGGGTCTCTCTATGAAGGGGCATTTTTCTACATATTGATTGAAGCGTCGGGCTATAGATTTCATAGATTCATTAGGAGTTTATTTGAAACTATGGATTAAGGAAGAGGAGTTATGCTTGATACCCATCTTGGTGAACTCACCAATGAATTCTTGAAAAGAATTCTCTATATTTACAAATGGTTTGGGATCCAATGGTTGGAACCACATCAATGTTGTTCCAATAAGGGTGAGACCAAAGGATTCATATTGAACCAAAAAATCATCCACTTGTTCTACATCTAACACTTGCTTAAATTCAGTTATGTGATCATATGGTTCTCCAAAACCAACATAATGATTGCTCATGCATTTGGCTACTTGAATAGGCCTTAGTCTTTTTCCTGGCTCTCATGGTCAAAGGACTATAGGGACGATAGGATGTACAAGCTGTATAGCTAGTCCTCCACCTTGTGGTGGTCTCATAGGGAGGGGTGGGCTATTCATATTTCCACTTCTTGGAATTGCTTGATAGTTGGGATTGGTTCATAGCATTGAGAATCGCACATGTGTCCTAATAGGCATACTTTGTTGACTGGTTTGCCCTAAAGCTGGGTTTTCATTGCTCTATTGTGTCCTAGGAGGGTTATCACAAGTGGTCGCCTGATCTCTAGGAGGGAATACTAGCAACCCTAGGTATCTCAATCTAGACTTGTCAAGGTCGTCAACATGCTAATATCTCCTTTTATTCTGGTCCAGGTAGGTAACTCTAGAAGAATCTTCGGGGTCTTGTAACTCATGGATAATGGTGGGGTTGATGCCTTCTCCCTGTATGGGTGAAGTGCTTTGTAGCAATTTGTCAAGTCCACTTACAATGTAAACATTTTTCAAGTCATCATCCTGAGGGATTTTATATCCTCTTCACACATCTTCTAGGAGTGATTACCATTTGTCCACTATCATCCTAGCAAGATTTTTAGGTTCTTCTACTTCTCCTCTCTCATTGATTCCCTCGGGGTGATTAGTCACTACATATATTTGTCCTACTTTATCCATATAGATCCTCCTTCATATTTTAAATCCGATCTTGGCACAATCTTTGAGTCTGTAGAATTCATCATTCTTGCTACTGAACTATTGAGGTCGTCGAGGTAGATAGGTAATCTATGCACATTAGTGGAAACATATTGTAGGGACGTCCTATACTCTCCTTTTATCACATACATGAGCCTAGTCAAAGGCACTAAGCTATGCATTTCTTTAGAGGCCATGATTGAGTCTCCTTCCGAGTCATGCAATGAGTCTATATAGATGGTCTGAAGACTTTTTTGGGTTATACTCCCTACGGACAAGATCACACCTCTTTGACTCCCTAATATGTGTCCTGAACCTAAGTTCATTCATAGTCAAAGACCTTAGGATCTCCTTGGTAAGATCTATCAGGTCTTGGATGGGTCTCAATTCAGTAATTGAGCACTAGAATTTTTTCCTCTGCCACGTCTAGTGCCTTTTAATTCTATCTCTATTTCTCCACAATACAAGATACCTATTTCCTCACGATACATGATATGTCATGGTAGACAATACAGGATGTTGTCTATACCAACGATACATGATACTTGAATTTCACGATACAATACTAGTATGGAACACAATACACGATACAAGAATCATCATGATCCATACCTTACACACATATGATACACGATACTCAATGAAGTTATGATACATGACACACAGAGCACACGATACGATACTCTGGACTTCCATGATACATGATACACAACGATATTGGTGATACATGATAAAGTCAGCACAAACAATACATGATACATGATTCTCATTATAGGATACTTGAATTGATCATCATGCAAGATACTTTAAGTAATTATGATACATGATGCTTTAGTCGCACGATATATGATACTTGGAAGAGCAAAAATACATGGTACTTGGAAGAGCAATGGTACACGATACTTGGAAGAGCAACAATACACCATACTTGGAAGGGCAACAATACATGATACTTGGAAGAGCAACAATACATGATACAACTCTCCACGATACACGATACTAGCCCTAGGTTGTGATACATGATACTTTAAAGTATCAATGATACAGGACCTTGGGTGATCATGGTACTCGACCAACTATACACAATACCTAGGTATCATGATACATTGGGAGTATAAGGTATCGGCGATGCAAGATACCTACCATGTATTGTGACACACAAGAATATGGTATCATGATAGCAAACTCAATTTGCCATGATATTTGGACTTTTTGATGACCAAAGTTTAATTTTTTTGTGCATAAGTGCTCCTTATGCTCTCAATTTCAGCCCTATGTGCCTATAGTTACAAAATCTCTACTCTATCCCATGATACAACAATTACAATACACGAAAAGTGTTGTCTCACCCCGTGTGAGTGATCAAACAAATTTTTGAGCTTTGCACAATGAAGTGCTCACCTCAAAGAGTCTTTTGCTTAGTTTGAACAGGACCAAAGCTAGTCAAAAACTATAAATAGAGCTAGAGAGCTCATTTTTGGGGTTGCTTACCTCCATTATCAGTTTCAACATTAGGCAAGATCGGCTTGGTTGTGAAATTACTTAAAAATGGATGTACAATTCATGATCTATCAAACGGCGATGTCATTATTGCTTCTGGCATTTTATGTTGTGGGCTCTATAAGCTCATAGATTATGAAAAATTTGTGAATGATTCAACATGTGTAGTTTAAGATTCTCATTTTGTGTTAGATGCAAAGCTTTCGCATGCATGCTTTGGTCATCTGAATTTTGCTAGTTTGCTACGCCTATAGAAATCTGAAATGGTGTCCTCTCTGCCCAAAATTCAGGCAGGCTGTAATTTGGTAAAAGTGCAACGTTCCTCCTTTCCAAAAGATGGTTCAATATGAGCTATTCAAAAATTGCAGCTTGTCCACAATGATGTTTGTGGTCCTATACAAACACCTTCTTTTGGGAGCTACCTTTACTTGGTGACTTTCATTGATGTTTTTTCTAGGCATGCATCGGTATATCCATTGAAAGCAAATTCCAAAGTGTTTATATGCTTCAAAAAGTTTTTGTTTTTGGCTGAAAATCTATCAACATGTAAAATGGTCACCCTCCATTCTGATCAAGGGGGGAATATATGTCTTGTGATTTTAATGCATTTTTGGCTAAACATGGGATAAACATCAGTGTACAGTGTCGTATACACTTCAATAGAATGAAATTGCAGAAAGGAAGAACATGTCACTCATGGAGATGGCAAGGTGTATGGTCAAAAGTCAGGCTTTACACATAGTTTTTGGCTTGAGGTTCTTATGTATGTAGCATATTGTTGGCTGTATACAAGAAGAAGCAAGTACGAGCATACAAGCAGATCTAGCACTAAGGCAACCCTTTATTTTTTCAAAACCATTACACCAGTTAAAAGTGATTCTCATCACTAAAAACCCCTGTAAATACCATTTTCACCTTTTTGTAGCTCCATTTTGTACAAGCCGAGGAGTCCTCAAGCTTGAGGAGCCTTAGAAGTAGTTGTCTGCCAATTTTCATAATTTTTAGATCTCGTTTGAGCCCTCAAATAAGCCCTGGAACCTAATTTTTAACTAGCCCGGACACTAGGTCTGGACAGGGCCAAAGCTAGTCAAAAACTATAAATAGAGCTAGAGAGCTCATTTTTGGGGTAGCTTCTTGTAGTTTGAGCTTGTATGAGAACTTGGTTGCAATAGAAGTGATTCCATTGTCTTACTCTCTTTGTTCTTGCCGTGAGCGTGCATGTGCGTGTATGTGTGTGCATGCTTGTGTGCTTCTCACTCACGCACTTGTACTTCCACTTGCTCGTGGTCTTCATACCATCCTCACGTCTTCCCGGATTGACATTAAAGGAGGTGCTACTCATCACTGAGCTACACCAAATTTTGGCGCCGTTGCCGGGGATCGAGCTTTGAGGACGAGCGTGTGATGGTAAGATGTAGAGAGGACGCGTTGGAATGGTAAGTAATTGGTAAATTTCTGATTTTTCTCCATCTCCATCTCCATCTTCACCTCCTTCTCCATCTCCACCTCCACCTCCTTCTCCACTACATATTCCCTCTTCCTTATCATTCCCTCATTTGTTGTGTGCGAGTTTGAGAGAGAGCGAGCGTGTGTGTTCTTGTTTTGTGTGTTTTTTTGCATGTTTCTTGCAGGTGGCAGCTCCATCATCATCTCCAGCAAGCTCAGCAGGTACAGAATCTGTCTGCACAGTCCCCGAGGCGTTGAGCTCGAGCTATCGCGACACTCCGAAAATTTCACCCAATCACGATTCTGAGTGCACCACGACACTGCGCAGGCCTAGAGCTCCCAGGATCACTAGACAGAACATAAAAATTCACCATATCCCGAGCTATCGCGACACCTCGAGGTATCGCGACACTCACGACCTATCGCGACACTCACGACCTATCGTGACACTCCCACCTATCGCGACACTCCCACCTATCGCGACACCTCACGACCTATCGCGACACTTCGACCTATCGCGACACCTCCCACCTATCGCGACACCTCACGAGCTATCGCGACACTTCGACCTATCGCGACACCTCCCACCTATCGCGACACTCCCACCTATCGCGACACCTCACGACCTATCGCGACACTTCGACCTATCGCGACACCTCCCACCTATCGCGACACCTCACGACCTATCGCGACACTCCCACCTATCGCGACACCTCACGACCTATCGCGACACCTCCCACCTATCGCGACACCTCACGAGCTATCGCGACACCTCGACCTATCACGACACCTCTACCCGACCTATCGCGATACACGGCCTTTAACACATGAAAAGTTAGGGTTATTTTTGAGTGAATTGAAGGGTAGTTGAGCTTAATTTTAGGCACCTTGGTATAACTTTAGAACCTTGGAAGTGGGCAAAAGACCTAGAAACCAGAGAGGGATCTCCTGAACCCTGAGAGCCTGTTTTGACCCTTTAGTGCCTGAATGGTCATAACTTGACCATACGAACTCCGATTGATGAGATTTTGGTTTCGTTGGAAAGCTCGTTGGAACTAAGTGGTCCTTTAGGTGGAACTAAGTGGTCCTCAGATTCAGGGGGTACAGTGAGTTACTCCAGGGGGACTAAAATTATTGATGTGTGTCTGTCAATTACTTGTGATAAGAGAGCTATACTGACTGGTGAGCTTTCGCAGGAACATTGTGTGCACTCAAGGCAATCCAAAGCAAGCTAGCAAGGGTGAGTACCAAGCTTGGGAGAAGGCTTCCTGGGCTTGTGTAGCAGTCTGGTCAACCAGCTAATTGAGGTTGGAAGATCTCTCAACCCTCCTTTGTCAATTCCTAGCCTAGGCTAAGTACGACTTAGGTGTGGTAATTAATTAGGGCAACGTTAGGCACGAATCAAGTCCAAGAGTATTAATCAACCAAGTGCAAGAATTAAGTAGGTCTTAAGTGCGAAAACTCTAAGGGACAAAAGGTAAACTGGAATCGATCACTTATCAAGTGCGGAAATTCACTTAAGTACTCCTGACGACGCGATTTCAGACAAGACCATAAACATAATATTCAACTCAAAAGAACAAAGTGATTGGTGCAAATTAACTGGCAACGAGAGTGTGCTTGGGTCCAAGGGGGTAAATAAATCAGGCATATGAACCTTAGATCAGGCAGACACTTAGGCCGAGACAGACAAAGCCTCAGATCTTCTGAAGCTAGTGTCAATCACACTGCCAGGTCTTGGGCCCAGCAGTTGAGTGATTACCCATACACTCCCAGATCAGAAACAAGTGATTCTGAGATGTCCTATCACATGGAGAGACCAGTAGGTAGTTCAGGGTTGGCTTATCTAGAAAAGCCAGAGGGACCTTACAAGACTCAATTGGAATATATCAGGACGAATCGTCTAGGTGCTCGCATCTACGAAGACGGACTGAGAAGATCGGTGGTCCAGATTAAGAACCCCGATCAACCCCATGGATTAGACCACCCGGTAGTCAAGTTTGAGAATGGAGCATACCTAGATAAAGAGGGGACTATATATGTAGTCACCACTCTTCCTGATCGAACTGATGAGTTTGGAAATGTGATTGCGGAGACCGACATGGGTGATATAGAGCAAGGGAGCTTAGAGAGAGAGCCAATAACTCCCCGTGGTAAATCTGTCTTGACCAGAATCATGACTCCAGAGTGGATTCCACAGGATAATAAAAGCATAGATCTGCTTTTAAACCGAGAAACCGATGAGGCTTTTTGGAGATACAAATGTGCTCAACCTTAGGAAGTGAGTGCCCTCACAATCTATGAGTTTAAAGACCCTGATAGCCCAGACCAAATAACCTACCTAGACAATGCATCAGAGAGAATCTTCATGGTCACCGAGCATGGCAGACATGCCTACACATGGAAGGGTGAATTTGTTTTTCCCCAACCAAGGTCTAATGTGTCCTTTGGTCACCAAGGAGCTGGGACCTCCCAAGCTCATGGAGCTCAAAGAGATAGAAGTAGAGACAAACCTGAGGTAAGTTTTGCCAACTCCCTGGGAAGAGAAAGAACGGGAACAGAAAGGAATAGAGTGGACCCTGAGAGACATAGAACCCCATGGAATCAAAGGAATACTGACGATTTTCCTTTGCCAAGGCCGAGAGAACACACTAGGAACCTGCGACCAACTCAACTGGTGAAGTCCATGAAGAATTACTTCGATGGCACGGGAGACCCTTATGACCATGTGGCAGAATTTCGGCAAGTATTGAAAGCTGAACAGGTAGAGGACCTATTCACACAATATAATGCTTTCGGTCTAACCCTTAGGAACACTGCCCTTACGTGGTTTCAACCACTAAACGAGAGGCATTTCAGAAACATAGATCAGCTCTTAGAGGCATTTATCGTTGAGTTTTCTAAGAGTGGAATCAGGCATAACACTTCCTCACTAATTCATAGCTTCAAACAAACACCTCAAGAGACGGTCAGACTAGCTGGAAGAAGATTTAGGCAGTACCTGGAGAGATGCCCGATGCCGGAGTTACCCACACCAGCCAAACAAGTGGCCTTGTTCCTAGATGGATTGTTGAGCACTAAGCTCAGGTCATATGTGTACCTGAAGGACCCCAGAACGATAGAAGAGTGTGTGCGCATGTGCATAGACATTGAGGACAATCTAGGTGAGGAATTAGAACTATCAAAAATCTATAAGGATTCTGATAGCTCTAGTAACCTGCATCTGGTTAATCCACATCCATCGAGGAACTTGCAAAGAAGGTAGCCCGAAAACTAGGTGTCTCTAGCAAACAAATTCCGAGATTTGCCCCAGTTAAGCGGTGTTACAATTGTGGCGGTGACCATATGGCAAGTGTATGTCCCATTATGGCCCAACCCCAGGCGAATCCTAATAGCCAGTACTGCACCATAGAGCGCAGGTACACCAACCACACTACACAAGACTACCCATATAACAAACAAACTGTTAGGCAAAATTACCCTCAGCCATATCCACAACAGGGTAGATACCAGAATCAGTACCCACCACAACAATACAGCAGACCACAGCAAACTTATCAGCCACCGTATCAAGGGCAGCAGAGACCTCAACCAGTCCTAGTACAGCAACCCCCTGCTCCCACCAATGCAATCCTAGTGAAATATGCGTCTGCTGAAGAAAATCCGAATAGAGCCATAGTCCCAGTCACCCCATTGCTATCAGACAGTGATCCAAGTGACCATAGTTTTGACTCCACACATATTGATAGCCCACAGGCTTACTACATGCAGTCACCCGAGCATAACGAGTCATACTATTATGAGGACCCAAGTGAAAATAGTGGGGAACCTGAGTATGCTAATGTCATGTACACAAACCCCAACTCTAGACCTCAACCTAGGCAGGTACGACCCCCATTTCCTAGAGGACCATGCTTCAGATGTCAGAGAGATCACCTTATACGTGATTGTCCACTGCGTGTCCCTACACAACCTCAACCAGTAACCATTCAGGGTTTCTGTCAAGACTGCGGGAAAGAACATCTCCTACGGGATTGCCCAAAGAACCCTAATAACATGCCTAAAATCACTCCTATCAATGTTGTTGGGTTAGTTGTAGACTCCACAGGGAGTGTGACTTCCACTGCACCTGTGGAGGTGATCACAAGAGCCCAGGCACTACAACAAAACCAAGGTGTTGGTCAGGAAAAGAGCCCCGAGGTGAGTGAAACAGAGAGCATAACCAAAAAGAGGACTAGAGCCTGGAAGGATAGTCGTGAAAGAATGAAAAGGCAATGGGCAAAAAAGATAAACAAACTTGAAGAAAGCTTGAGAGAAACCAAGGCAAAAATCATAGAGATCTCATCTCAACCGCACTCTCACACCTTCCCACCGCTACCATCCCCATCACCCTCCATTCCTCCACCCTCTAATACACCCCACATAACCCACCCACCACCCCGAGTAGGATCAGTCTTAGCTGACCCCACTCCTGAAGGCTTGGACATGATGTTCAAGGCCTACCAAGCTCGACTTCAAAACGGGCCAACAGCTGCAAACCTAGACAAGAGTTACCCTAGAGCAGATTTAGAGATTGAACGGATGAAAATGTGCATGAAAATGGTAGAACAAGCTCAAGCTATACTTGAGACTAGTCAAAAGTTCAATCAGACAAACTCTGTCAAATCAGATTTGCACTTCCAAGGCTTACTAGAAAAATTAGAGCAGTTGGTAAACAAACCACAATTTCCTTTACCTCCACAGGCTCAACCAGTTATTGAAAGAGGAAGCTCACCACCAATGGGAGCTTATGTTCCTAATTCCACGGATGCTGGAATACCTCCTTCAATTCAACAGTACTCTCAAGAGTTCTTGCGGGAAATACAAGAAGAGAAATGGGCCAAGGAGAAGGGTAATTTCCCTCCTATTCCTGAGATTGATGATCTTCGTGATCAATTTCCCCAAGACATTCCGTCTATCTATGGAGATCAAACAGAGCAACAAGAGGATGAGAGATTGGATTTTGAATCTAATTCTCTACAAGAGTTGCCTCATTTCACAGGCCCATGGGAATCTGAATCTCTCCAGATCAGAGCTCCCACAATATTGGTGAGAAATGAAGACTCAGTGATTCCAAGAAACACTGATGTTGTGAAGAACACTAAGGTTCAATGTCATCTCACTGTAGAGGAGCTGCTCAAGGCAAAACCGGAGCTCTGGAATCATGTGAAGGATCAGGTTCCAGAACTTGAATCCAATATACCAAAAGTAGGCTCTAAGCAAAGAGTTCCAGAGATACCTCTCGACAAGATAGGAGACATGAGCAAAGGTGAAGAAGGTAACACTTATCTTCCGATCACCTATCAAGGTTACACAATCAAAGCAATTGTGGATTCGGGTGCTGGTGTTGCTATTGTGACCACCTCCTTGTGGAAGCGATGGGGCAAACCCACCTTAAGACCAACGAGAATGAAACTTCAAATGGCAGATGGTCATTTTGAGAGACCTCTAGGATTGCTTGAAGGGATAACTCTAACCACTTGTGGTGTAGAGTTTGAACATACATTTGCTATATGTGACTTTGAGAAA
The DNA here is from genome assembly GCA_020310875.1 of Ceratopteris richardii. Taxonomy (NCBI): domain Eukaryota; kingdom Viridiplantae; phylum Streptophyta; class Polypodiopsida; order Polypodiales; family Pteridaceae; genus Ceratopteris; species Ceratopteris richardii. The sequence continues at coordinate 11,845,580 of CM035444.1, forward strand.
AATAATGTCTACGAGATGATCCTAGGAAGACCCTTCCTACGACAATTGCAAATAGTACAGGATTGGGGAACCAACTCCTTGTACTTACAGCACTTAGGGGTCACCACCAAGGTCAATTTGAAGGATTACACCTTCAGAGATGTACCACCCCTACAGTGGAATCCTATCCACAAAGCGAAAGAAGATTCTATCTCCGTGCATTCTGGAAGTTCACCTGATCCATCCTGGCTGCATGAATATACTCACTTGTGGATGTGCAAGGTCGCGGAGGAAGAGGAAAAGCGCCTAAAAGCGAGAGAAGAAGGAACTCCCCCAGGAGATAGACCAATAAAAGACCCAGCCTATACACCGATGATATTTCCAGATGAGGAATTTGAGCCTCAGGGTTGGGCAAAAATCTTAGCTACCATGGACATTGCAGTCAATGAAGAACAATGGACACCTCATTGTGATGAGGAGGGTTATGATATTTCAGTGTTCATGTGTCAGCCCCTGTTGGAAGAGTGTGATCCTAGTGAGTTCATAGAAGAAGAAGAGAATGACGATGATCTCGAATCCATTGTGATGGATACTTACCTTGACTCAGAGGAACACTACTTAGAAGACATAGGAGTGTTAACCCAAAAAGAAGAAGAACCCCTCGCGAGTATTAAAACGATAAATTCAAAGAAAGGAAGTGAAGGAGGTCAAAAGAGGAAGAAAAGAAAAGCAGTGAAACAAGAGGAGGAAGAATCATTGTTTGAAGTACCAGAAAATTTCAAGAAATATGAAGTGGAAGACCGGAAAATTTTGGTACGAATGCCTAAGAGAGAGGCCATTATAGGAGAAGCATATGACAATAAAGAAAAGACCAAAAAAATTGTAGTGACCATTGAAGGGAACGAAGAACGATGTACGTACATAGGAGATGACCTAAGTGCAAAAGAAGAAGCAGAGCTTGTAGCTCTATTAAGGGAATATAGGGATGTGTTCGCATGGCACTATAAAGACTTGAAAGGAGTAGATCCAGAGATTTGCTCTCATACGATTCCGATGACCGCTGATGCCAAGCCCACCAAACAAAAGCCCTACACATATAATGACACTTATGCAGCCAAAATAAAGGAGGAAATTGACAGGCTAATTGAAGCTGGATTCATCTATGAGATTGAGCACACTGAATGGGTGTCCCCCATTGTAGTGGTGCCCAAGAAGAATGAGAAATTGCGTGTGTGCATTAACCTTAAAAAAGTTAATGCCGCTACAATCAGAGATAGTTATCCACTTCCAATCACCGAACATCTATTGGAGCGTGTTGTAGGCAAGGAAGTTTATAGCTTCCTTGATGGATTCTCAGGTTACAACCAAGTAGCCATTGCCCCCGAAGATCAACACAAAACGGCTTTTGCCACAGAATGGGGAATCTTTGCATTTTGTGTGATGCCATTTGGGCTCACCAATGCACCTGCAACATTCCAAAGGCTCATGTGTCATGTCTTCAAAGAGTTCTTGCGAAAGAGCTTAGAGGTATATGTGGATGATTTATGCGCTCATTCCCAAGAAAGAAGTTACCACATCCCTGAGCTCAGACAAATCTTCAACAAGTGTAGAGATTATCGAGTGTGTCTGAACCCAGAGAAGTGTGTGTTCATGGTACGACAAGGTAAGATCCTAGGTCACATCGTTTCTAAGAATGGAATTTCAACAGACGAAGACAAAGTAAGAGCAATAGCGGAGTTGCCAAGACCAAGGAATGTTAAAGAGGTACAAGCCTTCATGGGCCATTGTGGATATTACCGTAGGTTTATCCACATGTATGCCATCATAGCTAAACCTCTTTATGGGTTGTTAACAAATTTTGAGTGGAACGAGGAATGCGAGAATTCCTTCAACGAGCTGAAAAGACGTTTGTGCACAGCACCAATATTGACTACTCCGGATTGGAGCAAACCCTTCCATATCCATGTAGATGCCTCCAATCATGCAATAGGGTGTGTGCTAGCACAACCCACAGGTGAAGGAAACCTAGATTTGCCGATAGCATATGCTAGTAGGCAATTAAATGCAGCTGAGCGAAATTATACCACAACGGAGAGGGAAGGCTTAGGTATGGTATATGCTGTGAAGAAGTTTAGACACTATCTATTGGCCAATAAGTTCAAGTTTTTCAGTGATCATCAAGCTTTACTATATTTGGTCAATAAACCTTGCAATACAGGCCGCTTAGTAAGATGGTTCCTCTTACTAATGGAATACGACTTTGAAGTTGTTGTCAAGAAAGGTAGAACCCATCTTAGGGCAGACCATCTTTCTCGCATCACTTCAGGAGAGCCACCACAAGGAGTGTCTGATGAATTGCCCGATGCTTATCTGTTCAATTTAGAAGTTGTCCCTAAATGGGCAAATAAGTTGGTACCAGTCCTAACCTTCGGGCCTGCAAATAAAAATGTGAAAACAAGCAAAGAGGAAATTGTAAAATCACTAAAGTATCAAATATTGGCCGGAAGTATGTACAAGCAAGATACCGAGGGCGTATTAGCTCGTTGTGTCGAGGACGATGAACATACTAGTTGGTTGCAACAAGCCCATGAGGGATTGCTAGGAAATCACTACTCTAAACAACGAACATTGCAGAATCTAAGACATTTAGGAGTGTATTGGCCTAGCATGGACAAAGAAATACAAGAGTGGATCCACAATTGTCCAGTGTGCCAGAAGAGACCCCCAGTGGAACATGCCACTCTTTATCATGTGTCATTAATCCCAGATTGGAGTGCTCCATTGGTCGAGTTCATGAGATCGGGAACATTACCCAATCAGGCTAGTCTTGCAAGAAAACGGAGCATGGAGCAAGAGGCTCAAGACTATGCCTTAGTAGGAGACAATCTATATCGAAGAGGCAAGGATGGTTACCTAAGACTGTGCATTCATGAATCAGATTATTTGAAAGTCTTAGAAACTGCACACAGCGGTGCTGCAGGTGGACACTTTGGGCCGGACAGAGTAATTAAGACCATTCTATTCTCAGGACTTTGGTGGCCCACTCTTCATATGGATGCACATACTTATGTGAAGAGTTGTGACACATGCCAACGTGCCCAATATCCGATAAGAAAAGATGAAATGCCTTTAAGGCCAATGATGGGAGGACGTGCATTTTCATTAGAAACTCTCATGCAGAATATATTATTGTAGCCATAGATTACCTTACAAAGTGAGTGGAAGTAAAAGCCACGACAAAGAATGATGCTCAAACGACGGCTAAGTTCTTATTCGAAAATGTGTTCACTAGATATGGGTTACCAATAGAGTTGGTTAGTGATAGAGGTACGCACTTCTTGAATGAGGTCATTGAAAATCTCCTTCAAGAATTCATGGTGATACATAAGAAGTCTGCCCCTTATCACCCACAAGCTAACGGACAAGCCGAGAGCACGAATAAGATCCTATGTAATGTATTGACGAAACTTGTAAATAATAAACGCTCTGATTGGGACAAACAACTTCATCATGCTGTTTGGGCATACCGAGTTGCCTACAAAACGGTACTCAATGCCACCCCATTTCATATGGTCTTCGGACAGAATGTGGTGCTACCATTAGATTTCCTAATTCCAGCTTTAAGAGTAGCACAAGAGCATGAGTGGAATGGACATGAGTTGTCCTCTAGGATCTTTGATCTAGAACGTTTAGGTGAGACGAGGCTACGAGCAGCAGCAGGCATCTATGCTGCAAAGAAACGGCAAAAGGCATACTTTGATGCCCATGTGAAGGATAAGGGCTTGAAAGCAGGAGATCTAGTTTTAGTCTACACATTGAAACAACACGCAAGGAAGCTAGAAAAGAGAGGCTACGGACCTATGATCATCAATAGGATCTCCACGAGTGGAGCAGTACAACTAGCCACTTTAGAGGGTGATGTTCTCCCAAACTATATTAGCGGATGCAGAGTCAAGCTGTATCAGGAACCCCTCACGGAGGAAATGCTAAGTCGACTCAATACTGCTAAGCAACGTAAAGAGGAGGAAAAACGAATTCGAGAAGAAGCACAGGCAGAGGCCTTAGAGCGTATCAGGCGAATGAAGTTGAGGAGACAAGGGAGGGATCAGCCTATGACTGACACTCAAGAGTCTCCAGGCTATCACATGGCCATGTGTGAGGCTTCAGGTGAACGTACCCATAAGATAGTGGACCGACGACCTTTTGTGACCCTAGAAATAGGACAAAGAGACAGCACAACAAGCGTGAGAGCTTTAATTGATTCAGGAGCAGCCACAAGTGCAGTTCGGCTTTCTTATTGCCAGCAACTGCAATTGGAGGTAAAACCCCTAGAAGCATATCTGATAGGATTAGGAGATGTTGAAACCCCTTGCATGGGAGAGGTGGATCTTCCCCTCTACATACAAGAGGTCCTCATGCCAGCAAAAGTGCTAGTGTGTGAAGACGAGGATCTGACCGAACCTCTTGTCTTAGGCCAAGACTGGATCTATGATCACGCAGTCAACCTCAACCTAAGAAGTGGACTTCTTCAGGCTTGGGTAGGCCAAAGCCGTCTCACGATTGAATTAGAAAATCAAGCACTCACACCAATAGAACAGGCACCAACTCCTGGTCCCTCCAAGAATCCACATGAAGATAACAACATTGTTCTTGTACAAACTTCTATGGTGCAGAGGATTGTCAATCTTACTGAAGGTACAGGAGCCAATAAGGAGTTCCTAACGGATCCAAAGAAGATTCTAGACGAGCAGACCCAACATCACTCGACACGAAGGAGGCTGCTGATCAAGAGGCAGGAGCACCAACCTGTGCAACACGGAGCATCTCGTGGCGCGAAGCAGATCTGGATACGCAAGGATGGGAAACCCACAACTCTAATGGTAGACTCTCAAGAAGACAAGAAACGAGCCTCACACTCACCGTCAAGAAACGAAGTGAAGAAGCCCCCTAGGATAACCCCTAGGCATACCATTTCTATTTGGGTGCCTAAGCGGTCAATGAAGGCCACCCCTAATGCTAGACAGATATGGGTGCCCAAGGCTTGCTTACAAGCCCAAATTACTTCACCTTCAGGCACTAGGATGAAGCAACTTTCACAAGCACTCGTGGCCAACAACTCAGAAAATGAAAAGATACCTACACCTCTCACTGTCTCCACTCCCATCAACCCTAGGAATGTCTGGAAATGGGTACCCAAAAGGTCCCAAATACATCACACTCTCATCCAGAAATCTTCACCTGTCTTTAGCTCCAAGAGCTACGACTCCTCTATCAAAGTGTGGAGAATTAAACTGTGTACTAAACCCCCTGACCCAATTCTCTAAATCCGCCCACACTAACACAGGAGCATTCTGAGCCATTGCATAACCAAAGTATGCATCTAGGATGACACTGACCTCTAATCACCACTCACACCTATCACAAACACTTCACCACTAACCACTGACCTCCGGAATTGTCATGTTAGTATTGTGAAGGGAACACCATAACATCTTGTTTCCTATGCAACACTAATGTGCCTTTCTTCTTCCAGCAGATAAGCAACCTACTCTCATGGCAACAGCGGCAGGCACAAGTTCTCAGGCAGGCTCGGGTGCTCAAATCAATTGGGATGCCATGCCGATGGAGGCCCCACCAACAGCTCGGCCTGAAGAGTTAGTGAATGTGCGGAGAATTCCTATTCCAGATCCACCAAATGGCCTAACCGAAAGAGTAAAGGGGCATTCTCACTGGTTCAATGAGATGCCAGGAGATTTGGGGGACGCGGATCATATCTGGGAGTCCAAGATGGAATGTGGAGGAGTGTGGTGGACCTTCCAGTTCTTCTCACGAGAATTCGAAGCATTGCAAAATGCAGCTCCACTTCAAGATATCTGGCAAAAAGCAGGATTACAAACTTATTTCAGTTCAGCTCTGCCTAAACCCGATTTCCTCAGGTGCTACTACCTAATTGCCACGCTGAAGCCGACAGGGGATAAGGATCATTCAGGCACATTCTGGGTGCCCTCCTTGTCAAATCTGGAGGAAATGAGGAAGTTCGAATTGAATGTCACTTTAATCAGGGAAGCACTTCAGATGTATGGCACGCATGTACCTTCTGACCGCGACCCCTTGATACCTGAGTCGATGAAAAGCAATAGAATCAAGAAGCTAAAAGAAATGTGCGCCCTCACCCCCAACATTGCCATACCTTTGCGGATGTGCCTCCAACACTTCGCATTCCCCGCTCAGGACCGTTTCACTCAACCTCACAAGAAAATATGGTATGGGCTATATCTAGCAGAGACTGGAAGCTTGCCCATTAAGATGCCGGTATGGATCTTAGACCAAGTGTACGAGGTAGGCAAACGGGGAGTGAGGAAGCCTACTCTGCATGGCTATTGTGCGCTGACAAGAATTATCTATAGATGTCTTGCATATGATGTGCCGGTTGCCAGAGCCCTAAAGTATGCACAATTGGAGTTGTTCAAAGGGCGGAAGTCAGGGAGCCAGCCTGCAAAACGAATGCGTGGATCGCTCTCCCAGGCAATGATCCTTCAAGAGGCCATGACTGAAGCTTCTCCCAGACCAGAAGCTCAGGTCGCACCTTTCACGATCCACCTTCAAGGAGTTCAAGCTGGGGAGGTGGTACAACCCGCTCCATCCGCCCCTCCACTACCTACCGATGCAGAGTTTGCATCTATGGCCACCTTCACAGAGGATCCAAACTTCGATTTTGAAAGATTCCTGTAGACGGTCCCCCTATCAGACAGTGAAGATTCCCCTGACAATGTTGATCCGGGAGCATCCGTCCAAAGAGAACAGCCACGGGGCGAGACAAGCAGAGTACATGGGGAAGAAGTGGCACAACATCCTCATGACCCAAACACTCAAATTCAGGAAGGTGCACAAAGAAATGAACCAGAAGACAGTGAAGAGGAGGCCCCTGCCTACACAGCACAACTCAGACGGCTGTACAAGACAATCAAGCAGGTACAGAGAAGACATAAGATGACAGAAGAGGCGAACAGAGCTCTAGTGAACCAGATGCTTCAAACCGAGAATGTCGACTCACATTTTGTGGAATCATTGAATCTATTGGCAGAGACATGTGGGATCGGGGAAGCATTGAGGACAATGGTCTATCAGGAAAACCCTATCTATGATCAACGAAGGATTGATACACGGCCACGACGCGGGAAAATGATTCAAATGGAAGTCTCTACTGCCTTGCCTACTATAATGTCAGAGGATGTTCACATGACGAACCCAAGTCCCACCGACGAACAAGAGGTAATTACACAGGTACCATCTCCACCGCCACCTTCCATTCAACCCTCAGAACCCTTCTCCACTAGCCCTTCTGAACAACCGATATCCACCCATCATGAAACCATTGTACACACCTCCGTTTTTACATCCTTTCCTTTACCCACATCCAGCACTTCCACCCAAATTTCTGGACCTCACACCGGTCATCCGGCCACCGATCAAACCATAATAGGTCACCCTTCCTATCTCCCCGCCCTTGGACAACCACTTGCCACTAGCCAGACCTTATCCCATCCTTTTCCATTCACCCACACCCAAACCCTATACACCACCTCCCTAGTAACTGCCTCACACTCAACCCAAGTCACACAACCCTCATTCTGGAAAAACCTTGTAAATATACTCCAACAGGTGGATAATTATAATAAAAAGTCCCTTTCCCAACCCCACTCCCCCACATTCACTGCCAACACTATCACACCACCCACCATTCCTGTATTCACAGTGCACGAATCACACACTCTCACGTCCGATCCCATGGACATCTCACCATCCACAGGATCACCCACCACCACTGTTATTCCAACATCACCACGTATCATCTCACTCACGTCGCCATTTCCAAACACTGTAGGCACAACATCCACTTTTCCCTTTCCCATCTCCCGACCCCTTGCATCTTCCACCTTTACCCCTGCACCCACCTCATTTAGTCATGCACTCAACACCATGCTCGAAGCTGCTGCCCAACTTAAACAGGAATACAGGTTATTAGAAGAAAACAATAAAGAGCTCTGTACATTGTCATCCCACCTCCAGGCACGTGTCACTGCCTTGGAGTTGTCTAATACGGAATTACAGCAGGAGGTGACCACCCTCCAACAATATCAGGTGGAGCTCGAGTCCACACATACAAAGAAGAGTAGGGCAACGGAAGAACAACTTAGAGATCAGCTAGCCCGTAACGCTAGACTACAACGAAACATGGCTCTACTTCGACGCCATTTAGCGGCTGCCCAAGAAGAAAACAAAAGACTACAACAACAAAATCAAGACAATCTCGAAGCAGCCATGGAAAATACTCCAGGGGCACCCATCGACCCTGCCAAATTTCAAGCCATCCCCTCAGAAACCATACAACAAGTATTGGAAACCTATGCCAATCTCTTAGAAGCACATGATCAGCTTGCTGACCAAGTCAAAGACCTACAGAAAGCCCAAGTGCCTACACCACACCAACGCGAACCTAAAGAGATGGCCAACGCTGCAACCTCACCAGAGCCAGAATTACCAGTAACCAATGAGGTACTTGAGCTACGGCAACAGGTGGCAGAACTAAAAATTAAATTGTTACAGTATGAACGACCTCCCTCCCCACCTGATCAAACCATAGAAGAAGAAACAGTAGTCATTCCAGTGGAGGAGACATTTGAAGATAATTATGAGCCTCAACCCCTTCTAGGAGGCAGAATTACGGAGGAAGGCCAGGATACATATGAGGAACCCCCGTCAGCATGGATGAAGCAGGTAGAGGAGATGGGTCACACTCACGAAGAGCGTGTTGCAACTCAAATGCTAGCCATGAAAGCCATAGAGGAGACCATACTCAAATCTGAATATTTCTCGAACTTGGCTCCTAGGCGGCTGATAACTAGCTCAGAGTTACAATACAAACCTTATTTTGTATTGTTGGCAGACTACAATGCTGAGATCAAATGCATAACCAACAAGTACCCCTCCTTCGCAACACAATTCGAACCCGAGGACATCCCAGAGGCAGCCAAAAAAGGGGCCATATTCCAGCCCATATGGAGGCAAAAGTTACTGGAGACCTATCCGGAAATGTTACGAACATGGGACCATGCTCCCATGCATCTGAAATATAACCCATGCTTTGGTCCAGTACAAAGAAGAAGATCATGGAAAGCATTCGCCATCAAGGTTCAGAACAACGCAAATTGTAAAGAATGGCTCAATTACCCCGCAATCGCACCCCCAACCGGCACACCTACAGTATCATACATGATAGCCACCATCAGACATTGGATGCCACGCCTCCACCCCATGCCGGATGTCGCCGCTCAAATGATGCTCAAAATTTTGGACATGATGCAAGTGGTCCTAAAGACCTTTCGAAATGTACGTAACATCCAGCCTTCAATTCCAGGCTTCATCAATGGTAATTATGATTTGCTGTATGACATGAGCACGACCTCGAGCATTCGAGTAGCTTACGCATGGCATGCACGAATAAGATATCTCCCTGCCTGCTACAAGCAAACCTTTGATGATATGTTCACCACGGGGTTCTGGGAGTCACACTCAGAAGTGTTCGCACCACGCCCAACCCTCCTGCTACATCTATTCGCGTGTGAACAAACCATGCACTCAGAACTCTACACAACGCCACAACCGGACATACCGGGTGCAGTCAATTGGGAGACCCTCCAGAGAGACTTGGTTCGGGGACTACGCATCAAGGAACAAGAAGTGGCAACCGACCTCCTGCAAGAGTACATTGATCAAACAGTGGAGCAGAGGTCTGTCAGAGGCGACAGACGCTAGGGGGGGGAGAGTGTTGGCTGTATACGAGAAGAAGCAAGTACGAGCATACAAGCAAATCTAGCACTAAGGCAACCCTTTATTTTTTCAAAACCATTACACCAGTTAAAAGTGATTCTCATCGCTAAAAACCCCTGTAAATACCATTTTCACCTTTTTCTAGCTCCATTTTGTACAAGCCGAGGAGTCCTCGAGCTTGAGGAGCCTTAGAAGTAGTTGCCTGCCAATTTTCATAATTTTTAGATCTCGTTTGAGCCCTCAAATAAGCCCTGGAACCTAATTTTTAACTAGGCCGGACACTAGGTCTGGACAGGGCCAAAGCTAGTCAAAAACTATAAATAGAGCTAGAGAGCTCATTTTTGGGGTAGCTTCTTGTAGTTTGAGCTTGTATGAGAACTTGGTTGCAATAGAAGTGATTCCATTGTCTTACTCTCTTTGTTCTTGCCGTGTGCGTGCGTGTGCGTGTATGTGTGTGCATGCTTGTGTGCTTCTCACTCACGCACTTGTACTTCCACTTGCTCGTGGTCTTCATACCATCCTCACGTCTTCCCGGATTGACATTAAAGGAGGTGCTACTCATCACTGAGCTACACATATGTACTTAACAAGTGTCCCACTAAAGCATTGTAGTCTATCACTCCATATGAGGTTTGGCATGGTTGCAAGCCATTTGTTGCTCACCTGTGTGCCGTTGGTTGTCTCACATATGCATTAGTGCCTAAACAACAACACAGGAAATCAAATGATAAAGCAATGAAATGTATTTTTGTTGGATATAGTTGTGAGAGAAAAGGCTATCATCTGTATCATCCATAGAATAAACACATTTTGGTTAGCTGTGATGTTGTTTTTGTGGAAGATGCAATTCAGCCATTACTTTCATGTACTAAGGAGACATCAATTAGCTCCAAAGATGTGTATGACACTTTGCTGCCTCTTTTTATAGGTGGAAAGTCTAGCACTAGTCCAAATGAGGCAATTTCTCAACCTTTGTACGTTCCACATGATGATGCAAATCATTCCCTTTCTGATGTAGATTTACATGATGCACTTGTTGATGAGAAGTCTGATATAGAGGAGGCAAAAACTATGCCTAAATGATTGGTGTAGACTTTGCGAGATAGCAAATTAGATGCACCTATGTCATATCATACTCATTTAGGCTGCCATAGTGCTCCTTTTGCCTCAACTTTCTATGATATGGATGCCTCTAGTCTTTGTGATGAGACTGAGTCTGCTTGATTTGATGAAGCACAACATTTGAAAATTTGGATGGCTACTATTGTGAGGAGATGATGAGATAGGTTCCAGAGATGAGTTGGTGCTGCACAAAACGTGCTCTACACCTGCCAATCCAACTCTAGGGATGCTTAGTACACCTTTATAGCTTTACAATGATGAATTTAGAACCACCAAGTCTTTTGCAACATAAATCTCAATTGTTTGCATCAAAACATATAACTAGGGTATGCATGAAAAGTGAAGAACCTTCTATTTTGGGATGTCTTAGTCTTATGCTCAGAGCTCAAATCCTGGTATGAATTACCAGAGAGATTTTGCACACATCTAGTTGAAGTGCATAGCTAAATAAAGCAACTTATTTCACGAATTTAGTTGTACCATACACTTAGGAATGAATCTAACAAGTCAGGGGGGTCATGCTGACTTTTTAGGATCTAGAAGGTATGCAAACACATTCACTTTCCTAGCTTCATATCTTAAGATCTATTGAACCAAGCTTGATGGAAATTGATATATGAGCACGAGACATTTCACTCTAAATACTCATAGTTAAAGTATAGAAAATGATTAAGTTTATGCAAAAAATCAATTCCACAAGATCACTATAATGAACAAGATGCAACAGTGGATAGTAGATAGAAATGTACTTGAAGAAATGTATCAAAGTGTATAAGCTAATGAACATATGATACAAGTGTCATGAGGAAGGAGATAAGGAAGAGAGCTCACACACACACTCTCACAATCAAAGAGAAGCACACACTCAGATTGAGGCAAGGAAGAAAGATCTTCTTCTTCTTCTACTACTACATAAAAAGGAATGTACAAGAATGACCTAAAAAACAAGAATACACCAAGTTCAATATATAAAGTCCAGTACATGAGGAAAAACCTAATGTCTGTGAAAGAGTGAGCTGGCAAGAAACCAAAATGTCATCACTCTCGGTAGATAAATCTAATAAAGCTCAATGAATTATCCCTGACATATATCGGTGTGACCACTGTACATGTCAGAGAAACGAAAAACTGATACGTGTCACCCTGGATCATCACATGTTGAGCTTGATATCTCAATACTCCCCCTCAAGCTCAATGCCATGTCCTCTAATCCAAGCATCTTCCGATACTTCTTCAGCTTCTCTGCTCCAAGTGCTTTAGTGAAAATATCAGCAACCTGCTCATCTCTTCTCACATAAACAAGATCAATATCACCTGCTAACACCTTCTCTCTAATGAAGTGATAATGTACCTCGATATGCTTTGTTCTAGCATGAAAAATAGGGTTCGGTGCTAATTGTATACTACTAAGATTATCACAATAGATAATGATAGGCTTTTGCATTTCCAAACCTAAATCTGCAAGTAGCATCTCCAGCCATGATGCCTCACATGTTGCCATTGCAACACCTCTATACTCAGCCTCTATACTCGACAAAGCAATAGTGTGTTGCTTCTTGCTGCTCCATGTAATAGCTGTATTCCCAAGTGAGAATAGAAAGCTACTAGTAGATCTTCTATCTGGAATACTACCAGCCCAATCTACATCGGTGTATCCATGAACCTGCAAATCTATACTAGCTTCATAAAGCAATGCATAATCCAAAGTGGCACTCACATAACGTAGAGTGTGCCTCAGAGCATCCAAATGTGGCTTCCTAGGAACCTACATAAACTAACTTTCAAGTCCAACAGTATAGCTTAAATCATGCCTTGTAATTGTGAGATATATAAGACTTCCCACAATTCTCCTATACATAGTATCATTTTTCAATGCTTCACTTGATGTAGTATCCAACTTCAAACTCTCATCTAATGGCATAGAAATTGGCTTACAATCAGCCATACCATACTTTTGTTGCATATTCAAGGCATATTGCCTTTGCGACATCCATATACCTGTTTCTGTATGTATAAGCTCAATGCCCAAGAAATAGTGCAGCACACCAAGATCTTTCATGTAAAATTCCTGCATAAGACGTTGCTTTACCTATTTGATGCTTTCTTCATTATCACCACCTACAATCAATTCATCAACATAAATAGCCACAATTGTGATGCCATCATCACCCTTCCTTACATATAGTGAATGATCGACATCACACATAGAAAACCCAATGGTGGTTAAGTAATCAACAATCCTTGCATACCATGCACGAGGAGCTTGCTTCAGCCCATACAAAGCCTTTTGCAACCTGCAAACATATTCTGGATGCTTTGATTTGTCATATCCTTGTGGTTGGTCCATGTATACTTCTTCCTATAACTCACCATGTAAGAAAGCATTCTTCACATCCATCTCATGCAACGTCCATCCTTTTGTTGTAGCTAATGCAACAAGTGTTCTCACAGTAGACATTTTAGCTATAGGATTGAATGTTTCCTCATAACCAATGCCATAAGCTTGTGCACATCCTTTTGCTACCAAACGTGCTTTATGCTTGCTTATGCTACCATCAGCATTGTGCTTTACCTTGTAAACCCACTTGCAGCCTATGGGTTTCTTTCCTTGTGGCAATGGAACCAGCTTCCATGTATCGTTTCCATAAAGTGCAGCCATCTCTTCATCCATAGCTTTTTCACAGTCTGCATTTCCAATTGCATCTTCAAAACAAGAAGGTTCAGCATCTTGTGTTACCTTTGTCATGTAGGCACAATGACGAGCTATATAGTTGTCACATGTCAATCGTTGTACTGAATTCTCCATCCTCCTAGATCTTCTTGGTCCTGGCTCACTTCTCCTTGTATCATCTGCATGTGCTTTTCTTACTCCTGGAGTCTTCACAGAGGGCAATCCAAGCTCCTCATCAAGACTCTTTTTTGAACCGCTTGAATCTCCATCGTCTTCAAAACCTGCACATGTTTTATGACCAGTAGAAAGCTATTCTTTACCTTTCTTGGATGTATTTGATGAATTTGCTGGACTAAAATTTCCACGCAATCTTCCACTCCATGGATTTGAGTTGGAAATATTGCTTGGTGATGCATCCAGTCCACTCAAAGCTTGAGATTCTGCACTTGATTTTTCAGCATTTTCTTTGTCATTTGGTTTAAGATTCAGTCCTTCTTTGGCATCTGCATAGAAGCTTGACATTTCATCAAATATCACATTTTTGCTCACCTTCACCTGTCGCGTGATTGGTTTATAACATTTATATCCTTTTTGCTCAAGGGAGTATCCAATGAAAACACCTTTTTTTGGTTTTTGATCAAGCTTCATCCTCAACTCATCTGGAACATGTACATATGCAATACAACTAAAAACTTTCATATGTGATAAGTTGGCTTTTTGCTTGTGAACTTCTCTTCATGTGTAACTTAATGTACAACAGCACTTGGAGTTCTATTCATAATGTATACAGCCGTATGCACAGCTTCTACCTAATAACAATGAGGCATATTCTTCTCAGCCATCAAGGCTCTTGCTATTTTTGCAATATGTCTCTTTTTGCGTTCAGCAACGCCATTCTGTTGCGGTGTGTACCTGCATGAAAAATGACATCGAATTCCATGACTTTTAAGAAAGTTGCTGAACTCATTTGACATGTATTCACCTCCTCCATCAGACCTTAATGTTTGAATATACTTCCCTATCTGCTTTTCCACCAAAGCTTTAAAATTTTGGAACTGAGTGAACACCTCTCTCTTCTCTTTCATGAAATATACCCACACTTTTCGTGTATGGTCATCAATGAAAGTAACATAAAACCTGCAACCGCCCATAGATGTGGTCTTTGCAGGACCACAAACATCTGTATGCACTATTTCTAGAACATTCTCACTAACATGCTTGTCATGTGAAAACAATGATCTTGACTGTTTACCAAACTAACATGCTGCACATACCTTTTGCATCTCTACAACCTTGAAATTTGGTAGTCCATGGACAATCTCCTTTGACTGCATCGATTTCAGCCTCTACAAGTTTGCATGTCCAATCCATTTGTGTCAGATCTCTATATCAGCAATAACTCCTGCACCTTTTGCAAACATGGTTGCATTCATTTCATGAATTTTCACATTTAAGGTGAACATCCTACCCACTTTGTTTCCTTTGGCAATCAATCTTCCATCTTGTTTGTATTCTTCTACATGTAAACCATCAGCATTGAACCTGACTTGTAATCCATGTTCAACCATTTGTCCAGCAAAAACTAGATTCTTTGTTATATTTGGAACATGCAGCACGTCAGTAAGGTGTTTTACCTTCCCATCCTCCATAGAAAGTGCTATATTTCATGTATGCTCGATAAGGTGTGATGTGTCATCAACTGTTTCAACATATCCAAGAACTGGCAATTTCTACAAAGTACTAAACCATTCTGCATGACTGGTCATGTGATTTGAAGCACCTGAATCAACATACCAGATTCAATTTTGAAACACCACCAGACATCGTATTCATCATGTGATGTTGAACCATGAACAACTTCTCATAATCATCTACACTTGTGGACACATAGTTATTTTGCTGCCTTTTGTTATTGTGATTCTTCAACCTGCAATCACATTCAAAGTGTCCAAGTTTACCACAATTCTAGCATCCTTTACTATCATTACCTGAATCATTTCTTTGGAAATTTCTACGGCCTCTTTGGCTCCCCCTGCCTCGAAACTGTCCTCTTCCTCCTGTATGATTCTATTGTTGAATTTGTTCTTGGTTATTGTTTCCTCTTCCACTTCCGAAACCTCTACCTCTACCTCTTCCTCGGCCAAAGTAGAATACCTGCTCAGAACTAGATTTTCCTTGGGAGTTTGAATCCTCACCAAGGTTCTTTTCTTCAGTAATTAGCATAGACACTAGATCATCAAAATTCAGAATATTTTCCCTGGTCTGTATAGAAGTTCTGAACTGCACACTTCCACCTTATCATCATCATCTACATTAACGCCAATAGATGCAAGTGACTCACATATGCTTTTGATTTTCAAGGTGTAGTCACTTACCGACATGCTCTTCTTTTCCAATGTATGCAGATCGTTCTTGAGTTGCAGTTTCCGTGCTTTTGTATTGGTCTCATACAAAGTAACCAAACTTTTCCAAGCCTCTTTTGGAGTCTTGACATCCTGTATGTGTTCAATCATGCTATCCTGTATGCTAACAGATAGCCAATACATTACCTTTCGTGCTTCTTGATTCCATTCCTCATATGCTCTTAACTGGTCTGTAGTTCGATTTCTTTCTGGTAACTAGGGAGCATTTTTGTTCTCTCCTTCAATGTACTTCTAGTAGCCTTTTCCCATCAGGAAATTCGTCATTCTGAATCTCCAAGCATGGAAGTTGTTCTTGTCCAACTTATCACTCATAAGCTGACTCATTCCATCTACGTTTGTCATTTTTGCAGCAATTCACAACACTGCAAAACACTATAAGCAACACTTCTGCTTGAACAGTGTTGCACTATGACGTGACAGTTCGATCTCAGAAAAACACAGTTTTTGTGTATCAACAGTACACGGAATCGCTTGAAATTTTGGATCTCAAATATATGAGTGTTTTCAAACACAACGCAAGTTACAGTTTCTAAAACTAACCTGGTTTTTTTGTGGGCCCACCTTGCGGGCTCGAAACAGAGGTCGAGATGGCTTCGAAACTTTGATCTGACAAAAAGGAGTGACCCTAAAGGGGTAACTTACGAAAATATTTTGAGGTCTTCTACCTTCATGCCGATTTTTGTAGCAAACGGAGCTCGTTTGTGAATCGCGTTTTCTCCATGCCTTGCTGTGTACTCTTCATCGTCACCTTCTCCACGAGCTCTCTACAGCCACACTGGCTTTGATACCATGTCATGAGGAAGGAGATAAGGGAGAGAGCTCACACACACACTCTCACAATCAAAGAGAAGCACACACACTCAGATTGAGGCAAGGAAGAATGATCTTCTTCTTCTTCTTCCTCCTCTTCTTCTATTACATAAAAAGGAATGTACAAGAATGACCTAAAAGACAAGAATACACCAAGTGCAATATATAAAGTCCAGTACATGAGAAAAAACCTAATGTCTGTGAATGAGTGAGATGGCAAGAACCAAATGTGCCATTACTCTTGGTAGATAAATCTAATAAAGCTCAATGAAGTATCCTGACATATACCGGTGTGACCACTGTACATGTCAGAGAAACGAAAAACTGATACGTGTCACCCTGGATCATCACATGTTGAGCTTGATATCTCAACAACAAGGGAAGTGTACTATACTAGACATAGATAGTGTGAGCTCAAGGTATGCTCACGTTTATAGCTCAATGCCTCTCAGAACGGCTCTCATTCCCCACGACTATAGGTATGTGTATTTATACACTTGTGAAGAATTTGAATTCAAATTTTCCCTCACCTAAAGGTGATCCTACACTTTAGGGATGATTTAAATTGATTCTTCCTACCACATGAGTCATGGGTTTAGCTCCCTAACTTTATGAGATTCCTTATTCTCTTGGCTTTTACAGTTATCCAAAGTAAATATGCTCAAAGTGACAAGCATGAGTTCAGATGTAGTCCTCTCTTGTGAGGTAACAAGAGAATGTGTAGTCTTGAATAATTAGCAAAGCTCTTAGGCTTGCTAATTGTACCAAAAGCTCACCTTCAATCTTAAGATGCCTGTCTTCAATCCTTCATGACCTCCTACAATCTAATCATTGATTTCAATCTTTTCAATTCGCGGCCAATGCCTTTGTCATCATATCTGCACATTGTTGATGAGTTGATACATAGGAAAATTGTATCTCCTTACACATGATCTTCTCTTGACATAATGGTAATGAAGTTCTATATGTTTGGTCCTAGCATGATAGATAGGCTTAGCAGCAAGATGTAGTGAACTAATATTGTCTCCAAATATATGTAGAATTGAAGTGTTCAACCCTAAATTTGAGTATAGGGTTTTGATCCACATGGCTTCTTATGTAGCATTTGCAAGTCCTCTGTATTTAGCCTCTGTTGATGAAAGAGAAATTGTGGATTGCTTCTTTGAGGACTATGAAATCAACTTTGTACCTACAAAAGTAAGATAACCAAATGTGCTTCTCATATCAACTTTAGAGCCTGCCCAATCTGCTTCAAAAAAGGGGTTAACATCTATATCACATGTATATGGATAGTACAACCCTTCATTGATTGTGTCCCTCAAGTACTTCAAAATTCTCTTGGCTACTTCCATGTGAGGCTTCCTTGGGGTGTGCATGAACTGACTCAGCACACTTATTCCATAGCATATATCTACTCTAGTTAGAGTAGCATAATTTAAACTTCCAACCAAACTTTGATAGCTAGTCACATCCTCAATGAGTTCACCTTCATGAGCACTTAATTTCATGTTTACCTCCATGGGTGTACTTGCAACCTTTGTATTCTCCATCTTGAATTTAGAGAGCATATCTCTAATATATTTCCTTTGTGTGAGAAACATACCTTTCTTTGTATATGCCACTTGCAAACCTAGGAAGTATGTGAGAAAACCAAGATCACTGATCTTGAACTCCTCCTTCATTTGAGCTTTGATCCTCCTAATCCCATCTGCATTGTTTCTTGTGATAATTATATCATCCACATATACACAAAGGTATATGACGTCTGAATGATTCCTCTTAATGAAGAGGGAAGGATCTACCTTGCTCACCATAAAACCTTTATCCTACAAGTAAGTGACAAGTCTATGATTCCAGGCTCTAGGAGCTTGCTTCAAGCCATACAAGGCTTTCCTTAACCTACACAGATGTTCAGGGTATGAAAACTAGGAGGTTGAGCCATATGTACCTCCTTTGAAATCCAACATTTAAGAAAGCATTTTTAACATCCATTTGATATATCTTCCAATTCTTCGAAGATGCAACACTCATAAGTACT
Organism: Ceratopteris richardii; assembly: GCA_020310875.1. NCBI lineage: Eukaryota > Viridiplantae > Streptophyta > Polypodiopsida > Polypodiales > Pteridaceae > Ceratopteris > Ceratopteris richardii. Next base: position 11,864,454 of record CM035444.1, read on the forward strand.
CTAATAGTAGGCATTTTAGCAACATGTGAAAATGTTTCTTCATAATCAATACCTTGAGTTTGTGAAAACCCTTTGGCTACAAGCCTTGCTTTGTACCTATTAATTGATCCATCAGAGTTATTCTTTACCTTGTAAATCCATCTTCAATGATCTTCATAGATGGTTTCTTGGGTACTAATTCCCAAGTCTGATTTTCTTGTAGAGCTTCTATTTCTTCTCCCATAGCATTCCTCCATTCTCTCTTCTTCTTGGCTTCTTCATATGTAGATGGTTCTTATATATTTGAGTTTTGTGCTACATATATTGAATGTTTAGTGACCAAAGAGGTTTCATACCCATACCTCTTTGGCTTCCTCTTTTCTCTACCAGAGCTCCTAATAGTTTGTTGAGATGATTATGCCACATCTCTCAAGTCTTGCACTTTAGCTTTGCCTTTGGAGCTCCAAGAATTGATTTCTCTCATTGGAGTCTTCAGTTCATCATCAGAATCACTTGATGCTTCAAGTGTAGGCTCATTCCTCTTTGATAATGTTGGAAAGTCTTCCTCTAGGCCATAGCAATCATCTTCAAACGAATATTTTTTTCATCAAACACAACATCTCTTCTTACAATGAATCCTTTATTGCTTGGATTGTATAGCCTATATCCTTTTTTATTAAGGTCATAGACAATAAAGATGCACTTCTCTGCCTTTGGATCTAATTTGCCTTTGATTTGTGAAGGTATGTGTGCATATGCTATGCACCCAAAAATCCTGTAATGATCTAGGCCAGGTCTTCTTCCAGTTCATGCTTCATATGGTGTCATCCCATCCAATGCTTTTGATGGGAGTCTATTGATCAAGTATGTGGTTGTGGATACAACCTCTGGCCACAAGTAGTTTGGTCATTTCTTATCATTTAGCATTGACCTTGCAGCCTCCACTATGGTTCTATTTCTCCTCTTTGCCACTCCATTTTTCTCTTGAGTATATATGGTTGTAATTTCTCTTTTGATTCCTCTCTCTTGGAGATAAGAATAAAAATCATGAGAGGAATATTATCCCATTCCATTTGACCTTAGTCTCTTCAAGATTTTCCTTGTTTGATTTTCTACAAGTGCTAGGTACTTCTTGAAACATGAATACACTTCATCTTTATGCTTCATAAAGTATAGTATTGTCCATATGCTACAACCATCAATGAATGACACATAATACTTGGATCTAGAGATTGAATGCTCTTTGCTTGGTCACCATACATCTCTATGAACTAGCTCCAATGGGTCTCCATCAATGTACCCCTTCTTTGTGAATGGTTGTTTGTGAGACTTACCAAATTGACAAGCACTACATTTGTAGATCATGTGTTGTTTGGAAGACCAAATACACTCTGATCCCTATTGATTTGCTTTAGAGCTCTTTCACCTATCTGAGCTAACCTCTTGTGCCGAATTTCCAATTCTTATAAAGTTTGGCTACCATAATTGAACACTGCAATATTTATGGTATCTTAGAGTTCAAATGTAAATAATCTACCTTATTTTTCTCCTCTTGATATTCTCTTGAATACTTTGTGTGGATCTTCAATAAATGCTCCATTCACTACAAGGAATACAGGCACATAGCAACGATTAAGATGACACAATTTCATCGCTATAAAATTGCAAAATGCGTCGCAATGACTGTCATGCACGGACCGTCGATTAAACGACAAACCAAACGATGTTTCTTTTGATGTGTGGTGCGACGGGGTGTGACACGCTCGCATAGAGCATCACTAACATGACGGTTTTAAGAAGCGTTGCATAAATGATGCTTTTTGCATCGCATAAGTGACGCTTAAAAATATCGCTTATGCGACACCAATTCCAGTGCTTTTTACGACGCGTTACCATCGCTTACATGAAGGTCTGTTTACAAAAAAAAATTAAAATGTTGGAGGCTCTTCGATCGGCATTTTCACGCATCTGATCAAAGAGCTCTCCAACGTTCGCAATTGCGCTGCACTTACGAGCTGAAACAAGTATATGCAGAATTGTTGTTTTGCCTAAGCTATATCTTATTGTCTCTCTCTGTCTCTATTTCTCTCTTTCTACGTCTTTCTCTCTTTGAATTCTCTCTCTCTCTCTCTCTCTCCTCTCTCTCTTTATTGTAGGTTATTCAAGAAGCTACCCAAGCAAAAAGTATGGGTAACTATTGTAAGTACAATTTCTATTCTTTGTATATCATTTGAATTGTGTTATTTTCATTAGATAGCATACTCACACTTATTGATATGCACATATACACTTATACATGATGAAGATGCACGTTCACACATATATACATGCACATACACACACATATATACACACAGATACATGTGCACATACACTTAGACATACACACACATACACATGCATATGCACAAACATTTCTACAACCACATAAAAAGACTTACATGCATGCATTATTGCATATATATATATATATATATATATATATATATATATACACACACAACCATTAACATATACATAAATACATGTATATGCACATCCACATGCATGCACATGGATGCAAATGGAAATGCATCCACACACACATGCATGTTTCATACATATACACATGCATATACATACATTATACACATATATACAGATATATATGCACATACGTATACACACATATACACATGCACATACATACATATACACATATACATGCACATACACACATATGCACATAGAGTTACACATATACATGCACATACATATACAAACACATACACATGCACATACTCATATACACACATATAGACTTACACATGCACATGCACATACATACATATACACACACATACACATGCACATACATACATATACACACACATACATATACACTTACATACACACATATGAATGAATTATATAATTAAAGTATTAAAACACATGCTTAATATAAACAATAATAACAATCAATAGAACAAATCTCTTCATTACTTAATACCATACACACAATTCAAAATATATATATATATATATATATATATCAATGTGAATACATATAATCCAATGTCATAATCAAGAATCCTAATCATCATCATCATGATCATCATCATCAGCAGCAGCATCCTGATCATCCTCATCCTCATCATCATGATCACCCTATGACGATCGAGATCGTCCCTCCTGTGTCTGTCTCTCCACCTCATCCATATCTTCCTCTCCATAATACTCCTGTATTACATATAACAAACATAAATAAGTAAAACAATTAAACCATTCATAAAAATAAAATAATTATATAAAATTTAATAATACTCACAAAGGCCCGGATGATCTCGCATATACTCGCTCAAATGTCGATATCCAAAATGTGTAGCATACTCAATCTCATGTTTCGTAGGATATTGGCCATAATCCTTTCGCTGCATTGAAACAAATAAAAAAGATTAGTTTCTTGCATTTTAACTAAAATAAAAAATATACTCACAATAACACATATACTTACAAATGTAGCTACAAAACCATGATGGCCCATTTGGCCTAGGTGCCATGTGTGGCCCGACTCGAGTCTCTTCTTTGCAGCAGCCTATTTATTTAAGAAAAAAGAAATACATAAATTAAATGTAAAAAATTACTAAAATATATGAAAATTATAAATATAAACTATTAATTTGTATACCTTTTGCTGAGGAAATGAATCTTGAAGACGTAGCTGTCTATGAAAAAACTGCCATGTCTCAGGTGGTATGTTAGGTCGCCTCTTATTTTTTTCCACCATACAATATCTCCTGTTAATTTAATCTCAAACAGAAAAAAAAAATCAGAATACATACACATATATACACACACATACACATACACATACCCACATACACATATACATGCAAACATATACGCATACATATATGCATACATATACACATATACATACATATAACATAAACACGCATATACATATCCACATATATACGTACAAACACATGCATGCATATACACTCATTCATACAAAATACATGCATTTATCCGACAATAATCTGTATTTGTGTATATGTGAATATGTGTGTATGTGTAAATGTGTATATGTGAATAATTGTGTATGTGTAAATATGTATATGTGAATTTTTGTGTATGTAAATAATCAGATTATTAATATCAAATACCATTATTTGTAGATTTTGATCAATTAGATGGAACTCCACCACCGTCTCCTCATCGTGCAACGACTATATACTATAAGTATATCAAACATTTGATTTTAAACATATTTGATGGATACATAACTTATATATATATATATTTTCTTATTATAATAAAATTCTGATCAATCGGAGGGTACTCCACCACCTCCTACCCATGCAACGACTTCACATGTGTCCTCCGATAGGAATTATGATGAATTTTACTATCAAGAGCATCTTATATGTTGGTGTAACTCTTGTTATGGCATGTATCGAAGACCACGATTGGAATGTATTGAGCATGAGGATGGTACTTTTGAGGATGCACTATCACCTGGTCAACGTGATAATGCTTGGGTATATATTTTTTATATAAATTAATGTCATTATTTTATTTAAAAACCATATACAAAATCAAATTACTGTTGATATACAGGAATACTTGCTCGATGATGTTGATGATGATGATAATTTTTCTCATAATGTTAATATACCTCGTACATGTCATGGACTTGTTGTTCATCAATTACAAGTAGAGGTTTCTAGAAATCCTCTACCTACTGGTTTAGAGACTGAAACGGTTGGAGATTATCCATTGACTGCTCGTGATCGTTCTCTAGTACAAACATATGATAGAAGAAGATATGGAGGATGGAATAGAGGACCACTTCCTTTAGATGGAGAGGTTTTCAACTTTTGGGGTAATCACTATATGATTGCTCCATCCACTATTACTAATGTTGGTCATGGTTTCTTTATTCTAGAGGATTTGCATGTGCCTCCAAACTCTGAAGTCACTCTTATGTCATTTTTTGGTCTTATATATGGATGGGGAGATTGGCATCGACTTTCACGTTATGTTCAAAGCATGAGTACTTATGGAATATGCTTGAGCGCAGCATCCCTTACTAGTAAAAGGATTTTACATGCAAAAAATGAAAGATCATATATTGATGGAAGACCTTAGACACATGGAAATATAGCAGGTTTAATAAATAGTAGTCAAGGGTTACATAATAGTTCAAGGACTAATTGCACATTTGAGGAGCGTGAAACTAGTCATGAATCACCATACATGAGTAGAGATGTATCAAGATACATAGTTGTCAATGCTATTACTACATTACATGCAGGTGATGAACTATTAGTGAATTACGGATGGCGTAGACCTCCAAGAGCACCTTTTAGCTAGAGAGAATAAAAATTTTCTATCCATATTTAATAACTTATATATTTAATTTTATGTTTAAAGTTTACTTTTTATTCATTTATGGAATACTAATGAATTTTATTTATATGTGTAGATTCCAACATATGATGTTGATGATATTCCTCCACACCATTCACAATTGCCAATAAGACCTCATTTATCATAAGCTTTTATGAGGAGGCTATGCAAAAGTGATCCTGTGGAATATGCAAGGTTGAAAGATCTATATTCAAAAGAAGATAAAGTACAAGATTTGTGCGACAATGATGAAGTTGATGGCATGGCAGATTTTATTGAGGATTGGTATCAAAATGACAGTGAGAGCATTGATATTTATAAAAATGAGAAATATCTTCGAGAGGAATGTCTAAAGCATGTATATGAAGGAAGTCGTTTGACACGACTAAGTGCGAGCTTACTTATTCTCAATCTTCAAAATCGTTTTGGATGGAGTAATGTATCTATTTCGACACTATTTCAATTTTCTATATATATATATATATATATATATATATATATATATATATATATATATATATATATATATATATATATATATATATATATATATATATATATATATATATGCATATATAAACATACACATAATATACATGAATGTATACACACATATACACACACACATGTTATGAGAGTAAGGTCAAATTATACATACCTGTATCGAATGAAGATGTTTTGTCCATCTAGCCTTTAGAATTTTCCACCCAACCTTTAGAATCTTCTTGACACATATGTTTCTCCTATTTTAGTCGACCTAATACCTGTGCTGCTAATTCTTTTTAATACAAATATTAAGTAGTAGTTACCAAGGAAGGTATCAAGTCATATGTAAAATGGGAGGAGCAAATTTATCTTGAAGATTTTGAAGGATGGAAAAATAGTTTTAAAGGATGGGCGAACAAAAAGTGTCCATTCAATGCAGGTTTTTATTCTTACTTTAGATAAGGTAAGAACAAGAACTTGAATTGAATGTACACTTTTTGTCCACCCATCTTTTAAAACTATTAATGCTCTTTCAAAATATTCACGAAAAATTTGATCCTCCCATTTTACATATGACTTAATACCTTCCTTGGTAACGGCTACTTAATATCTGTAAACAACTTAGCAAGACAAGTAATAGATTGACTATAAAATGGGAAATTGCCAGACGATTCAATGGTCTAGATATGAAAATCTACAAACCACAATATACAAAAAACAATTAAAAATGAAATCAAATATACACAGCTACACATGCATACATACATATATACACATTCATACATACACATGTATACACACATACATATATACATGCATGTCCTAACGATTGTATTTTATATAGAGGTGAATATGCAGACTCTTTGACATGTGCCAAATGTCAATCTCCTCAATATAAGGGCGAAGAAGGTAAAATCCCAAAAAAGGTATTGAGACATTTTCCATTGGCTCCACGGATTAGACATATGTTTCAAAGCCCTGAATTATCAAAGCTTTTGACATGGGGACATGATCATAAAAGTACTAATGGAATAATCAGAATTCCTCATGATAGTGTTGCTTTTCAGCATATTGATTCTACATGGCCTGAATTTGCACAGAATCCATAGAATCTAAAGTTAGGAGTTGCATTAGATGGGGTTAATCCATTCTCCATGAAATCCAATAAATGGTCAACATGGCCAGTGGTAGTCATAAACTACAATCTTCCGCCATATCTTAGCATTAAAAAGGAACATTTAATGCTTTCACTTTTAATCCTAGGCAAAAGACAAGTTAAAGATATGAATATATATCTTGCTCCTCTCATTGACGATCTCGAAGAGTTATGGAGAGGTATTAATGTCATTGATGTATTGAAAAGCATCAATGAAAGACATATTACGGTTTGTGGTATTGTGGCTTGGACTATTCACGATTTTCCAGGATATGGTGTTTGTTCAGGTATTGATGTAATTTTTTTATTCAATATGCATATAAATAAATATGATTTAATCTAATTATATTTTTATTGTTTTCATGATGCAGGAATATCTACTAAGGGTTATAAAGCTTGTCCATATTGTGGTGATTGGTTGAGATCAATCTATAGTAAGAATCTCAACAAAAATATTTATCTTCGATATCGACGATTCTTGCATGATGATCATCCATTAAGAGCTAAAAGAGAAGCGATACATTTTAATGGAAAGCTTGAAATAGGTCAGTGTCCAAAACCTATGACGCCTATGGATTGGTATAAAAAATGGACAGATGGACCTTTGATAGATCCAGAATCAGAAATCTTCAGTGATGATGAAGATAATGAGTATGTGAAGAGAGGTAAAGGAAAATTGGCACTCGCAAAGAACATATCAATATGGTATTCTTTGGAGTATTGGAAAGAGTTAAAAGTATGTCATCTTCTTGATCCTAAGCATATATTCAAGAATATTGGTTATTCACTATGGCAGCATCTTCTTGGACTAAAAGATACCATAGCATCAAGGAATGATTTGAAAGATCAAAAATCAAAACCAAAGTTATGGTCAATTTTTGATAAACATCGATAGGAAATGACTTATGCACCTGCTCCTTGGGTACCTACAACAAAAGAGATACAGACTATCAACAATAGAATTCAATTGATTAAGACTCCTACATGATATGGAGCATCTTTTCAAAACATGTTTACTATGGATGATAAGAGCTTATCTGGGTTAAAGACCCATGACTGGCATAACTTTTTGAAACATATTTTACCTTTGGTTATCGATGGATGTTAGCCCCAAAAATGGTTGATTTTGATGCACTAATCGGTTCTATTTGGCAGAAGAATATGCTTGATTGCAGGCACTTGAAGATTTGATCAAATATTTGATTGGAGGTATTAGGGAAATACATGGTTGATATGAAGTATTTGGAGATTACATGGTGTTTTCTTGGTCGAAGAGGAAGGCCGTCAACATTTGGATTTCGGCTATGAAAAAATAAGCTTCAGGATGATCTTGGAGCGGGAGATTCATGACGACATAGTGGGAGTCTGATTGGTCTCATGGTTTGGTATTATGTTTTGGGTTGAGGGAAGCATGTGAATCATGTGGTTTTTGTTGAGTTTTGTTGCAGATGACCTAGTGAGGATTGGACTTAAAATGGAGTCTCAATTTTGATTTTAGCCATGCTTGCTTCTGGAGGTGGTCGAATGTATGTGACTATGGACAGCTATGAGAACGATTGGAATGTGGTAAAAAGAGGAGGGGATGCTCAGGTTCTCGGAGAAACTCAAACAAGTTCAAAAGTGGTCTATAAGCTTTTAAACATTTGAAGGTGTATGTACTGCCAAAGCATCTTGACGAGAAAGTGGCTGCACTGCATCTGGGTAAGCTGGGTGCGAAGCTGACTAAGCTCTCTGATGAGCAGGCGAAGTATATCAATGTGCCTCAAGAAGGCCCATACAAACCTGCACACTATCGATATTAAGCAATGTCTTATCGTTGTGTGATGGTATTCAATTAGTGACGGGTCATATGGCTGGGATTTATGCGAATTTGTATCGAGTTTTATTACTGAGGCAAAACAATATTATCCGAAGTAGTTCCTAGTCAACTTTCTGATGAACTGTATTTTTTAATCGGTCGGCAAATAATTTCAGTTTTGGCGAAGCTAATTGGTCCAATTTTGGATGGAGACGCGGTGGTGACCTTCAACTTTCGGGCAGATCGAACGATCATGTTGGTAAAAACACTTGAATATGAAGGTCGAGGGGTAGTTGTAACAACTCTGATGAGCGAACCAGAAAAAGGGGGGGATTTTTTGTTTCTGCCGCCCCATTGCTCTGACATGAAGAAACGGAAAAAAGGGGGGGTCAGACTCTCGTCAGTCGTTTTGCTAGGGTGTCAGCTATGTGTAGTATGCTCTGAGATTCGAGGATATACCTCATCTTCGAGGCGCCTCCTTGAGCGGTCACCATTTTTTCAAGCATCGAGGGGCTTTTGCAAATATACGCCTTCACATTCTCTCTGTCTCCGGAGAGAAAAGCGGGCAAGCAGACTGCATCCCTTTGTTCTTTTCTTTAGCTCAGAATTTTACTTCATCTGCTGGGAGAGAAAGCGGGGGTCGATTCTAATTACTGCGATCGAAGTTGAGCGCCGAGGAAAAAGAGTCAATCTTTGATGTTAATTTCAATCTCTATTCTATTCTCTGTCGACTACGCCCTTGCTGAGGTGCACGACAAATCATTTGATACTGTGAGGAGGGCAAATCTCGTGGGTGCTGAAGAATTCGATTTTGATCAGTCTATCAATCAGGTACAATCCTTCGATTCTGATATGCAGCGTCTATATCTACTATGGCGTGGGTAATTGTATTTGCCGAGGAAGGTGAAAGAAGTCTCGAGCTTCTATAGCAAATAGATTTATATGCTTTGATAACTTATGACTACGAGATATCGAAGTTCAAATCACGTATTATCTGCGCCAGACTTTGTTTACAACTGAATGATTTGTCCTGAACTGTGATTGTTTATTAATTTATCTTCACTAAGATGCGGTGCACGATTCTGATGGAGTTTTATTGAAGACCCTGATTTGACATGAAAATCTACTTCATCACCCAAAGAAAAATTGTGTATAGTTTCAAAAATCAATTTTATGCTTGAAGACGTTTAATGTACTGTAGTTATTGATGGCAATTCAAAGTTTCATTAATTCTGCACTGTTTATGTTTTCATGTTCAGAAATTTGATCCATATGGGCAAAGTTACGGAGTCTCCATTGAGTTTAGTGTTGTGATTTCTACTCAAATGTTTATGTCAGTTAGATTCTGAGCAAAATTTGCTACTACATCATACGCATCGGAAGCACAGACGATGAAAAATCAACTTAAAAAGCTCATGTTGATAAAACAATAATGCCAAGCGATTTCGTATCTGGCGCATACGACATTTTTTTGTTGCATCGTTGCAATGACTTATTTCATCGCTGCTATGATTGTGAGGGAACTCTAATTGATATCTAAATCATGCAGATTTTGCAGCTTTATGTCAAAACATGCGTTCTTGATTGTTGTGCAATTTAGACGTTATTTATGTTATGAATTCATGCCTTTACTATTTTATCAATATAGTAATGTTTTTGAAATAAACATGACGGAACGCTGACATGAAGATTTCTGATAGTAACCATTAGGCTAATTTGAAAACTAATCTGCTTTCGATGTGGAAATATTTTCATTCAATTGTTCTATATACTCTTATTTTTCTTTAATAAACAAGGAGCCCCTTGTTTTCTGACTTGAACGAGAATACCTATTCTATTGATGATAAAGGATTGGATTGTCTGATATGTATTTGAAAGAGACGATGTAGAAAATAGATTCGTAAAACATTCTCTTTTGTTCGTGAATACATGTAGCTTCCCAAGTTTGCACAATCAAATCTTTAATATGAACTATGATCAAAGTTTCCCTATGACGAATGAATGGTAAAGTATATGGACAACGAGATAAATGATTTTTCAATTTGATCATTAAAAATGTTTTTTTCTTTATGCTCTTTGAGCCTCCATCGTACCTGAGTTTGTTCCAACCCCGTTACAGCGTGCGCCATAATTCAAGCGGGTGACCTGATCCACCAAGGTCACTTTCTTGGCACTCAGTGTGCACCCCTAAGCATGTGTGAGCCCGACCACAAGAGTGAACCCGACGTGAAAGGAGGGGGTTGAGTGAAGGAAGGGAGGTTACAGGAAGTGACCACTGGAGGTGACTATCCAAGTGCGCATGTGTTTTCTCGCTTCCTCCATCAAAACTTGGAGTGAACTTGTGGACTTAGGGAAACCAAAATTGACCTAGTATCAAGAAAGTTAGGCAAAATATCATTGAGAATAGGCACTTTCTCTTGGGCTAAGAGCCTGAACATTTTGGTGCGTTTGCCGGGAAACATATGAGCTAGTGCATAGACATAGGAAGAATCCATCGCGAGATAATTGTGGGCTCTAGGTAATCCAAGTAGACCGATTCCGAGGGGTTTGAGCAAAATAAAGTCTCGTATAATCACTTTTTCCTTGGGCTCAAGAGCCTAACATTTTGGTGCGTTTGCCGGGAACATATGAGCTAGTGCATAGACATAGGAAGAATCCATCGCGAGATAATTGTGGGCTCTAGGTAATCCAAGTAGACCGATTCCGAGGGGTTTGAGCAAAATAAAGTCTCGTATAATCACTTTTTCCTTGGGCTCAAGAGCCTAACAATGGATGTACAATCAAAGGAGTACGAGATGTGATCTATCGTCTTGGATCACTTATAAGGTAACTATGATACTTTTATATTTAATATGTATGAATATTGGATATCTTTTACTTTTTAATTAACTTTTTTATAAATTCTTTTATGATATGTATAGGTGGATTACATCCAAAGAGATTGACAAAAACTCGATCCCACAAAAAAAAACGTGAATGCAAAGAGCTACTATGTTTGATGGAGAAAGAACTTCCTACTTCATTTTTTGATATTCAGGTTCATTTATTAGTCCATCTTGTAGATGAAATAGAGATTGCAGGTGTTGTTAACACCCGATGGATGCTTTGGGTCGACGGATTTATGGGAATATTAAAAGGTTATGTGCGACAAAGAGTGAAACCAAAAGGATCCATGGCAAAGGGTTGGATGCTTGAAGATTGCATGTATTACGTTAGTGAGTACCTTGAAAGAGTTCATGAAGAAGCTCCACGTGCATGGACCAACGAGTCTTCTTTAAAAATAACAGATGAGGTATTATCAAGTAAAGGAGTTCCATTTTTATTTACATTTCAAGAAAAAAAAGATGTTTCTACTTTTGTAGCATATAATAGCGAATGCATGCAAGCATTCCTTAGCGAGTACGAATAGGAACTTCAAAATCTCCGAAGTAAAAGGTGAAGAAACAAAAGATATAGACGTAATCTCGATAATAAGGAGATTACAGATATATCTTCTTTCACGGATTGGTTATATAGTCGTTTGCAACGCGCCAACGCAAATAATGAAGAAATCTCAGATGAGTAGAGAGAGTTAATGATAGGTTGTGAACGAAAGGTAATTTTATTTTAATAATATTTTATTTTTTTCATACGTATATTAGTTTCTATTTACTAATTGAATTTCTTTTGCAGGCTCGAATGTTCACTCATATGTGGGCTTTTGGACAGCTTATTAGAATCAAAGCCATTGATTCTTTACGTAAAATAGAGGATTCTAGTATTGTTGCTTCTTTCAAGCAACTATCACGTGCTAGCTCAAAAGACACGAACCTTATTGATGGCGAACTTGGTTACGTAGGAACTATTGTTGGTATCTACGAAATTTCATTTCATACATTCAAAGAGGTAGAAAAAAGTTTATATTTTTTATGATAGAGTTAGTTATTTTTGTTTTTATATATTTTGATAGGTCATTTTGAAGGTTGATTGGTTTCGAGCCGAGTGTAAAGTTAGTAATTCCACATTAAGAAAGGAATTATTTGGGTTTTAGGCAATTGATTCTTTTAAGGTAATGCGATCTACTAAAGAACCATATATTCTTCCTAGGCATATTGAACAGTCATTTTTTTATAAAAACCCAGATGCTCACCCTTGGTGGTAAGTCATTCATGTTCAACCTGGTCATTGTTTGAACAGTTTATTGTTAAAGAGATCGAAGAATGTCCTCTTGATGATTCAGCATCAGATACTGATACATCAACATCTGAAAGAGAAATTAGAATCATTATACGTGATAATGATACTAATCTTTTTTATGAAGAGGATAATTCTCTACATGCTGATTCTACTGATGAGGAAGAGGAATTACCAGAAATCGATATTAATCCATCAATAGATGATGTGACTCATGAGAACACAGATTTAACAATAGAAGAAATAAATGAAATCAATAAGGATAATGAAGATGAGACTATATTGATGTCTTACCAAAATGATGGCAATAATGAAAACATATTAGCAGATTAGATAGTAAGTTCTACTCTAGTTATCAATCAATAACTTGAAGCTGTGAATGGATATCAGATAATAGATTTTTCATTCAACTTGAATAATGATGAATCCTACTAGAGAGATGAAATCATGTTCTTTTAAGTTAGAACATGAAGCTCAGGGGTATGCCTAATTATTTTATATATAGCTTTAGCTTCGAGGAGCAAATTTTTATCATGTATGTATGCATATGTGTGTGTATTAATGTGTATCATATGTATACATATGTTAGTATGCATATATATGTATTTCATGTATATTTATGTGTCTGCATGTGTGTGATATATGTATACATGTATTAGTATGCATATGTGTATATATGCATATGCATTTATGTAAAATATTCATGTATTCATGTAATATATGCAAGTGTTTATAATTGTGTATGCATGTATAAGTATACATTTGTGCATGTAGGCATGTATATGTGATGTGTACATGTATATATGTATATGTGTCTATGTGTAAATGTGTACATGTAAATATGTATGCATGTATATATATATATATTTATGTGTGCATGTAGGCATGTATATGTGATGTGTACATGTATATATGTATATGTGTCTATGTGTAAATGTGTACATGTAAATATGTATGCATGTATATATATATTTATGTGTGCATTTAGGCATGTATGTGTGATGCATAATATATCTACTCCATTTTATATTTATGTATGTGTATCTACATGATGTGTATATATCTTTATATATATTATGATCCTCGTTGATTCGAGTAGCTATATATAGAGGCATAAGGTTGGGAGGAGAGACATCTCTCTAGTAGGACGTCAGAGGAATAGATGCAATGTGTACATATACTTCAATCATATGGCTAAAAGGTTGAATTAGAGTTTTTAAATTAGGGGTTTTAAACCCTAATATCAAAATTAGTGTTTTCAAATTCGGATTTTTGAAATAGGATTTATTTATTTATTTATTTATTTGTGTGTATGCATGTGTTGTGTATGTATGTGTATCTATATGTGTGTATGCATGTGTTGTGTGTGTGTGTATACATAAACACACATACTCATATCCACATATATATACATAAAAGCAATGTGTACCGTGCATTATCGCGACGATGAGCCATAAGTGTTCGCATCTCTTTTAGACACCACTTATGTGACCATCTTGTCCCAAACTCTATCTCAAATGAAGTAAGTACGTATTCTTTATCCCTCTCATCATGCTCACTACAAAAATAAAAAAAATAATGTAAATAAAACATAAGATATTTATTTCAATTTATATGTAAAATTTATACTTACTTCCATGGTAAGTTGACAAGGCGCAGGTAAGAGTCGCATAATGCCCACATTCTTCTCTTGAACTCCAATCCATTCCCTATGTACACAGTGTTCCCCTCTGGCTCTATAGAGCCCTCCTCTGATCACTGGGTAAGCATTTGGATCGTATAATCCAGCTCATCATCAGGCATCTCTGAGTACTCATGCATGATGACCCCTAGAGTCTCAGACAGAACTTTTGCTCTCATAAGACTTTTTATGAGAGTGAGTTTTGCCTTTCTCTCTCTACTAGGATCCATAATACATAACATATAAAACAAAATGGGTTAGAAATGTGTGTGTATGCATGTAAACATGTATGTATGCATATGTATGTGCATTATGTATGCAAATGTATGCATGTGTGTGTATATGTGTGTGTGTATGCATGTAAGTATGTATGTATGCATATGCATTATGTATGCATATGCATTATGTATGCATATGCATTATGTATGCATATGCATTATGTATGCATATGCATTATGTATGCATATGCATTATGTATGCATGCATGTGTATGTGTGTGTGTATGTGTCTCTATCTATGTGTATGCATATATATGTGTGTATGTCTCTATGTGTCTGTCTATGCATATATATGTGTGTATGTGTCCATGTGTGTGTATATGTGTGTGTCTATGTGTGTGTGTCTGTGTGTATATACATGTGTATCTGTATATATGTGTCTATGCATTTATATGTATGTGTGTAAATGTGTGTGGATGTGTGTATGTGTCTGTGTAAGTGTGTATGTGCTTATGTGTGTATGTGTGTGTATATGTGTGTGTCTATGTGTGTATATATGTCTGTATCTATATATATATCTGTCTATATGCATGTGTATGTGTGTGTGTAAATGTGTGTGGATGTGTGTATGTGTGTGTGTAAGTCTGTATGTGTTTGTTTATATATGTGTGTGTGTATCTCTGTGTGTGTAAGTTTATATGTGTGTATGTGTGTGCGTCTATGTGTGTAAGTGTGTGTGTGTCTATGTGTGTATGCATGTGTAAGTGTTTCTCTGTATGTGTGTGTGTCTATGTGTGTGTGTAAAATTGTGTGTATATATGTGTGTATGTGTATATGTGTATATGTGTATATGTGTATATGTGTGTATGTGTATATGTGTGTATGTGTCCATGTGTGTGTATGTGTTTATCTGTGTATGTGTATGCATGTAAGCATATATCTATGCATATGCATGTGCATTATATATGCATATGTATGCATGTGTGTGTATGTGTGTGTATATGTTTGTACATCATGTAAGTATGTATGTATGCATATGTGTGTGTATATGTGTGTATGTCTGTGAATGCATGTATATGTATGCATACGTATGCATGTATGTGTATGTGTGTGTATGTCTCTTTACATGCATGTGTATGTGTGTGTCTCTCTCTACGTGTGTGTGTGTGTGTGTCTATGTGTGTATATGTATCTGTGTGTATGTGTGTATGCATGTAAGCATGTATGTATGCATATGCATATGCATTATGTATGCATATGCATTATGTATGCATATGCATATGCATAATGTATGCATATGCATATGCATTATGTAT
Organism: Ceratopteris richardii; assembly: GCA_020310875.1. Taxonomy (NCBI): domain Eukaryota; kingdom Viridiplantae; phylum Streptophyta; class Polypodiopsida; order Polypodiales; family Pteridaceae; genus Ceratopteris; species Ceratopteris richardii. Next base: position 11,880,655 of record CM035444.1, read on the forward strand.
GCATGTGTGTGTATGTGTGCATGTGTGTGTGTGTGTCTATGTGTGTATGTGTGTGTATGCATGTGTATGTGTGTGTAAATCTATGTGTATATGTGTGTGTATGTGTCTATGTGTATGTATGTGTCTATGTGTGTGTATGTGTATGCATGTGCATTATGTATGCGTATGTATGCATATGTGTGTGTATGTGTGTGTATGTGTCTATGTGTGTGTATGTGTATGCATGTATCTATGCATATGCATGTGCATTATGTATGCATATGTATGCATATGTGTGTGTATGCATGTATGCATACACACACATATGCATATGTATGCATATGCATATGTATGTATGTATGCATATGTATATGCATTATGTATGCATTATGTATGCATATGTATGCTGTATGTGTATGTGTGTGTATGTCTCTCTATGTGTGTGTATGTCTCTCTATGTGTGTCTATGCATATATGTGTGTGTATGTGTGTATGTGTGTATGTGTGTATGTGTGTATGTGTGTGTATGTGTGTGTGTCTATGTGTGTATGTGTATGTGTGTATGTGTATGTGTGTATGCATGTGTATGTGTGTGTATGCATGTAAGCATGTATGTATGCAAATGCACGTGCAGTATCTATGCATATGCATGTATGTGTGTGTATCTATATATATGTGTCTGTATGCATTTGTATGTGTGTGTGTAAATGTGTGTGGATGTGTGTGTGTGTGTGTAAGTGTGTGTGTCTATGTGTGTGTGTATATTTGTGTGTATGTGTATGTGTGTGTGTGTCTGTGTGTGTATGTGTGTGTGTCTATGTGTGTATATACGTGTGTATCTATATATATGTGTCGGTGTGCATGAGTATGTGTGTGTGTAAATGTGTATGGATGTGTGTGTGTAAGTGTGTATGTGTCTATGAGTGTGTATGTGTTTATGTGTGTGTATGTGTCTATGTGTGTGTATGTGTCTATGTGTGTGTATGTGTCTATGTGTGTATGTGTATGCATGTATGTATGCATATGCATGTGCATTATGTATGCATATGTGTGTATGTGTGTGTATGCATTATGTATGCATATGTGTGTGTATGCATTAAGTATGTGTATGTATGCATGTGCATTATGTATGCATATGTGTGTGTATGCATGTAAGTATGTATGTATGTATGCATATGCATATGCATTATGTATGCATGTATGTGTTTGTGTGTGTATGCATATATGTGTGTGTATGTGTGTATGTGTGTGTGTATGTATGTGCGTGTATGTGTGTTTGTATGTGTGTATGCATGTGTATGTGTGTGTATGCATCATTATGTGTGTATGTGTGTGTGTGTATGTGTGTGTGTATGTGTGTGTGTCTATGTGTATGTGTGTGCGTCTATGAGTGTGTATGTGTTTATGTGTGTGTATGTGTCTATGTGTGTGTATGTGTCTATGTGTGTATGTGTATGCATGTATGTATGCATATGTGTGTGTATGTGTGTGTATGCATTATGTATGCATATGTGTGTGTATGAATTATGTATGTATATGTTTTTATGTGCATTATGTATGCATGTGCATTATGTATGCATGTGCATTATGTATGCATGTGCATTATGTATGCATATGTGTGTGTATGCATGTAAGTATGTATGTATGCATATGCATATGCATTATGTATGCATATGTATGCATGTATGTGTATGTGTGTGTATGTGTGTGTATGTCTCTCTATGTGTGTGTGTGTGTATGCATAAATGTTTATGTGTGTATGTGTGTGTGTATGTGTGTGTGTATGTGTGTGTGTATGTGCGTGTGTATGCATGTGTATGTGTGTGTATGCATCATTATGTGTGTATGTGTCTATGTGTGTATGTGTATGTGTGTGTGTATGTGTGTGTGTGTCTATGTGTATGTGTGTGTGTCTATGAGTGTGTATGTGTTTATGTGTGTGTATGTGTCTATGTGTGTGTATGTGTATATGTGTGTATGTGTGTATGTGTGTATGTGTGTATGTGTGTATGTGTGTATGTGTGTATGTGTGTATGTGTGTATGTGTGTATGTGTGTATGTGTGTATGTGTGTATGTGTGTATGTGTGTATGTGTGTATGTGTGTATTTGTGTATGTGTGTATGTGTATGTATGCATATGTGTGTGTATGCATTATGTATGCATATGTGTGTGTATGCATTATGTATGTGTATGTATGCATGTGCATTATGTATGCATATGTGTGTGTATGCATTATGTATGTGTATGTGTGCATGTGCATTATGTATGCATATGTGTGTATGCATGTAAGTATGTATGTATGCATATGCATATGCATATGCATTATGTATGCATGTATGTGTATGTGTGTGCATGTCTCTCTATGTGTGTGTGTATGCATATATATGTGTGTATGTGTGTATGTGTGTATGTGTGTGTGTATGTGTGTATGCATGTGTACGTGTGTGTATGCATCATTATGTGTGTATGTGTGTATGTGTCTATGTGTGTGTATATGTGTGTGTGTATGTGTGTGTGTGTATGTGTATGTGTGTGTGTGTCTATGAGTGTGTATGTGTTTATGTGTGTGTATGTGTGTGTGTGTGTGTCTATGTCTATATGTGTATGCATGTATATATGCATATGTGTGTGTATGTGTGTGTATGTGTGTGTATGCATTATGTATGCATATGTGTGTGTATGCATTATTTATGTGTATGTATGCATGTGCATTATGTATGCATATGTGTGTGTATGCATATATGTGTGTGTGCATGTATGTATGTGTGTGTATGCATGTATATGTGTGTGTATGCATCATTATGTGTGTATGTGTGTGTATGTGTGTGTATGTGTGTATGTGTGTGTATGTGTGTGTGTCTATGTGTATGTGTGTGTGTGTGTGTCTATGTGTATGTGTGTGTGTGTCTATGTGTGAATATGTGTGTGTGTATGCATATGTATGTGTGTGTGTGCGTGCATACTTGGCATCAATGATAAATCCTTGCTCTCTCTCTCTCTCTCTCTCTCTCTCTCTCTCTCTCTCTCTCTCTCTCACCGAGAGAAATCAAAATTTTCTTTTAACATTCCAGAGCGTCGCTTATGCGATGCTGTGGAACACACGACCTCGCTTATGCGATGCTAAAACGTCGCAGCCAGTTAACCAACATGACAAATAACATCGCTAGTTAGCGACATTATTTGCGACGCAGACTTTTATGCGACGCTACCATCGCTTATGCGACGAAGGCTTGTTAAAAAAAAAAACCCAAAAACAGGGTCATCGCTTATGCGATGCTAGCGTCGCATAAGCGACAAATCACGTTCTTTTTTCAATTAGGGGGCATCGCTATGCCCCCCTATTTCTTGTAGTGATTCTTTGTGAATCTAACTTGCAATCCTTTCTCAACAATCTGACCTACACTTATGAGATTTTTGGTGATAGTTGGCACATAGAAAACCTTGCTCAATAGGTTCATATTACCATCTCAAGTCTTCACATTGCCTATCTTCTCCAATGTATGCCTTGTGTCATCTCTTCTTTGGACTTCATGTCGATTCCTTGGATCCTCCAAGTCTAAGAGTAGAGCTACATTCCGTGCTACATGATTTGAGCAACCTGAGTCTACATAGAATACATGTTCATCTGCTTTACCTTGCTTCATGGTCATGTTCATAAGAAGAAGTGATTATTATTGTGCTTGATCAATTGCATAATTGTTGTAGTCTCTCCTTTATCTATATCCTCCTTGATAGTTAATGTTATTGTATGAGTTGTTGTTGTAACCATTGTTGTTATTAAATCTACCTCTTGAGCTTCCATAGCCTCCTCTATTGTAACCTCTTCCTCTTTGGTTCCTAGGATTCCTAAAACAATTCTTAGTGATGTGATTAATTAAGCCACATATGGCACATGGAGATGAGCTTCGAGCTCCCCCCATGCCTTGTCTTCCTCCTCTACTTCTTCCTCTTGAGCCTCCACATCTTCCTGCAATGAGAGGTACTACCTTCGTCATCTGAATTTTTACCTTTGCCTTTACTATGTTTACTCTTGTTCTTATCTGTATAAAGAGCAGAGGATTGATTACCTTTTGACTTGTCTCCATTCTTCATAATCTTTGTCTCATGTGTGAACAATTGTCCCATGAGGGTGTTGAAATCAAGAACCTGCATGTCGATGTGGAGGTCCATGGCTAGTGAAAGCATCTCATTTGTCATCTGTCTTTATTCCATTGATCACTTGCCTTAATATATGCTCTTCATCAATGATTTCTCCAATGCTTCCAAGCTGGTCTACTATGTCCTTGATTTTGGTGATTACACTTTGCTTGGGCATCTTCTTGAGTGTGGTGAATTCCATCCATAGTTGATTCTTCCTTGCCCTGGTACTTGATGAGAAAAATGCTTCAAGAGCATTCCAAGTCTCTTGAGAAGCCTTGCAACTCCTGATGTGTCAAAGTAAAAAATCAAAGTTTAGAATATATGAGCTTGCTAGAGCACCCTTTGAGCACCATGTGTTTAACCTCTCTTGTTCTTCTGGAGTTGGTTAACCCTTGCTTCTGAGGATTGGAATCATCTCATCTCTAGATCTGTAACCATAGAGATTTCTCCCTTGAAGATAAGCTTCCATTTAATGTGACCAAGCTGAGTAGTTACCTCCATCCAATTTGTCTATGGATGAAAGAAATACATCTCCCATGTTGATTTGTTGTTGCTCTGATACAACTGTGAGGAGATGGTGAGATGCATTCTAGAGATGAGCTAGTGTTGCACAAAACCTGCTCTAAACCTACCAATCCAACTCCACGGATGCTTAGTATAACACTTCAGATTCACAATGATGCATTCAGAACTACCAAGTCCTTTGGAGCATCAATCTCAATTGTTGGCATCAAAACAGATAACTAGGATATGCATGAAAAGTGAAGAACCTTATATTTTGGGAATAGAAGGTCTTAGTCTTATCCTCAGAGCTCACAACCTAGTATGAGTTAACCAGAGATCTTTTGCATACATATAATTGAAGTGCATAGCTAACTAAATCAAGTCATTTCATGAATTTAGTTGTACCATACATTGAGGAATGAATCTAACAAGTCAGGGGGTCATCCCAAGTTTTTCAGGATCTAGAAGATATGCAAACACAGTCACTTTCCTAGCTTCATATCTCAAGGTTTGCTAAACCAATCTTGACGGAAATCAACACATGACCACTAGACACTTTACTCTAACTAATCCAAGTTAAACTATAGCAAATGATTAAGTATATGCAGAGAAATTGATTCCACAAGATCATTGTAATGAAGAAGATGCAATAGTAGACAGTAGACTGAAATGTACTTGAAGAAATGTATCAAAATGTACAAGATAATGAACATATGATACAAGGGAAATGTAGTGGACTACGTAGATAGTACGAAATCAATGTATGCTCAAGTTTGTAGCTCAATGCCTCTAAGATTGTCTCTCATTCCCCATGACTACAAGTATGTGTATTATACACTTGTGAAGAGTTTGAATTTGAATTTTTCCTCACCTAAAAGTGATCCTACACTTTAGGGATGATTTAAATTGTTACTTCCTACCACATGAGTCGTGGGTTTAGCTCCCGAACTTTATGAAATCCCTTATTCTCTTGGTTTTTATCCAAAGTAAATATGCTCAAAGTGACAAGCGTGAGTTGAGATGTAGTTCTCTCTTGTGAGGTAATAAGAGAGTGTGTAATCATGAATACTTAGCAAAGCTCTTAGGCTTGCTAATTGTACCAACAGCTATGCACTCAAAATATGATGCTATTATGAAGAATGGTACCTAGTCTTTATGTGACTTTCCTCGTGGCAAGAAGGCCATTGGCACTAAGTGGATATACAAGGTGAAGCATACTCCTGATGGAATAGTTCATAGCTATAGGGCTAGGCTTTTTGCAAAACGTTATGTTCAAGAAAGAGGCATTGATTTTGATGATACCTTTGCTCCTGCATGTTGAATGACTGATGCACGTAACATCTGTGCACTTGTAGTTCATCATGATTGGAATGTACATCAGTTGGACATTAAAACTACATTTCAGAATGGTGACTTCCATGAAGAAGTGTATGTTTTTCAGCCCCATGGTTTTGTGTAGAAAGGGCATGAAAATAAAGTGTGAAAGTTGAAAAAGGAATTATATGGTTTGAAGCAAGCACCACGTGCTTGGTATGAAAAGATGCATGCCTACTTAATTGCACATGTTTTTGAGAATAGTCCAATTGAGAGCACCTTATATGTTAAGCGTGCAAATGATGTGCTTCTAATCATTGTTGTCTTTGTTGATGACATGCTGCTTATTGGTGCTAATGAGAAGCATATTGCTGATTTTAAGGCTGATTTTCATGCCTAATTTGAGATGTCAGATTTGGGACATTTGCATCATTATTTGGGCATTCAATTTATGCAAGTTGATGCCAGAATAGATTTCTGATAAACAAAATATATTGACAAATTATTGCAACATTTTGGCCTTGAAGACTGAAAATCTATTGCCACTCCTAAGGAAACAAGTTTACAGTTGAGTCTTCATGATGTTGAAGATGCATTTGATGTTGTTCTCTATCATCAATCTGTTGGATACTTGATATACATATGCATTACTCTGCCAGATATTCAGTTTGATCTCTCATAGATCAGTAGGTTTATCCATTGCCGAGGTGTCACGCATTGGCAAGTAGTTAAGTGCATCTTTTGCCACTTGAGTGGTACCCAATTACTTAGATTGTTTTATCCCACGGGGGATCACTACTACTAGATTTCCATGCTTTTTAATCTAACTCAGAGTGGGCTTGTTGCTATGACACTTGTGTGTCCACTAGTGGTTTTTGCTTCATGCTTGGTAGCTCATGCATATCTTGGTTGAGAAAGAAGTAGCATACTATGGCCACTTCTAGTTGTGAGGCTGAGTATAAGGTAGCTTTCACAGTGACTATTCTGTGTGTGTGGCTCAAATGCCCTATGGCTGATTTGGGTGTTGGTCAGTCTTCTATCATCACCATCTTCATTCACAATCAGAGTGCATTGGAAGTTGTGAGGAATCTTGTGTTCCATACTCACACTAAGAACATTGTGGTGCACTATCATTATGTCAAGGAGACATTCTCTACTGGAGAGATTATTTTGACATATGTGCCCACACAGGAGACCACTGTAGACCTTTCCACAAAGGCTCTACCTAGGGAGAAGTTTGAAGCTTTCCACAAAGCTTTGGGCTTATTTCCTGCTTGGCACTTCCTTATACATGAGTACTAGCTCCTTGTTCACCACATCACTTCTAGGGGGGATTTGTTGATATATTTCCATAGTGATGTGTGTGCACATACTAGGACATTCGGGGTAGTTTTTTCCCTCTTTAGGAGGTTTTTCCTCCCAGGTTGTATATACGCCTATAACCCTAATGGGTCACTTATGTTTGTACATTCTCTTTGTAATAAATTTAGTATTGTGTGTTGTGCTCCAAGCTTCTTCTTCTTTATGTTGTTTGCATGCTTCTGCAGACCTCAAACTCCAACAATATTTATAGAAGCTATTATGAGTCATAGTGTGGACCAATGAGTAAATGAAAAAAGGTTGTAGAAGTCATAAGGGAGCTTTAGGCCTATTGAGGAGGCTAAAGAAAAGTTATGTAACTATACTTGAAGGTCTTATTTTCTAATAAACAACAAAACTAAGAAGTCAAGTGTTTATGTGTATGCATAGAGGTCCTAGGACCTAGTCAAAGACTCCATCACATGTAAAAATAGATAAAAGGTGAGATGAGTGGAAGATGGAGTGAGACCAAGAATTCACTCCTAAGGGATAAAATGGGGGCATAAGAAGTAGCTTCATGACTTGTACACCACTCATATGGTCAAGAACGACATCCTCCTTGGCATTCATGTGCTCTCCAAACATTGAAAAGTTCAAGAAAGGTTGTAGACTAGTCGAGAAGAACTCTTTGTAGCACACAAGTAGCAAAAAGAGGGGCTATATGGTTGGAGTGACACACAAATCACTACCAAAAGGGGAGAGTACCGAAGCAATGCCTCAAGACATTATTAAAAGGGAAAACCCATGAAAGGTCTCCCTGAGCTACAAATGCTAGGAGACAACATGGATATTTGAGGTTCTAGGGATATCCCTCCCAGTGGAGTGGATCCAAGAACTTTATTGCCATCATATATGGGGAATTTTCTAGTCCCATATATAGCCCAGAAGCCCAATAGGAAGTAAAGAAAAGAAGAAATGTGAGGGAAATTCCGGAACAAGGGCAATAGAACCTTTAAGAGTTCACAACATCCTTTAAGTGCATCCTAAAACATCCCTCAACAAGTCTAGGAATCCCCATGATGTCTTGAAGAGTAGTCTAATAGAGAAATTATTTGGGATCATTTGATCAAGAGCACACTTGAGTCATCCTCAAGTGCATAAAAGAAAAACCAAGGAGGAAAATACATTCCTAAACCATGGGCTCCAAGTCAAGGAACATCCCAACCCATCCCTCCAAAGTCCAAGGATGTCCAATGTCATCCCAAACACACTAAGTAGTAGGTACATTGTATGCCCATTAGAGACACCACTGCAATCATTATCCATGTTTGAGATTTAAGAACAAAAAAAAGGGGGGACATTGAGAATTTATCAGGTGTGGGGTCAAGTCAAAGAGTTTGTCCCTACAATAATCGATAGATATTTAGTTCCCATCCATACAAATCCACATCAAGGATCAAGGAGGTCCCTCTAGGGACATGGATCCTTCAATTCAGTGTCATTTGGGAGCAAAGAAAGCTAAAGAGTTCACTCCAAAATGGTGGGAGCTGCAATGAAACTTTAGAGATTCAACACATAAAAAGCAACGATCTAAACTCCAATGATGCCCCAAAATTTCAAGGTATTGGGACATGATTCATGGATTTGAAACCTTTAGGAGTTTGTGGAGATAGAAGCTTTGACATTAAGCCTTTAAATAGGCTTAACAAAAGTGTCTGCATACAATTGTTCTTCCTTATAGGTTGAGAGGACATCAATGATGTCTCAAGGGCTGATCATTTCTTAGAGACATTGCCTTGATGTAAAGAGATCATCTAGAAACCATATAAAGAATCAAAAAATACAAAGGTGTGAGGACATCAACTCCATTCAAAGATGGTAACTAGAAATAAAACAAGGGAGTGAGTAGGGCAATAATGTGGGATAGTACTATCAAGACAAGGGACAAGGAGTTAGCCCTAAGTGCACTCTTTGAGACCCCTACAAGTTCAGGGGATACCCCTAGGTTACACCTCAAGAAACTGGGTGCAAACAAAGACCACACAATAACGCCAAGGGTTGGAACATGTGATCTCACTAAGCAAAGAGGGATTTGTGAAGAAACTTTTGGATTCAAATATTCAATGAAGTCCCTAATAAATGCGTAGCAAGAGTGAGTGCAATCAAAAGCACAACATAGTAGAAACATCACACGTTTCATTGGCTCTAGGATTAGCCTTTCACGTTCTGTGGAGTATGCGTTCCATGAATCTTAATGGAAGCTCTATCAAATCTTTAGAAAGATAAAATCTTTTATATGGTGGATCGTTCACTAAGGATGGTAGAATGAAGGTGCCTGGCAAATCTTTGTTCTCTGAAGCCGTCAATGTTGTGACTAAATAGTAACATCTGTAGAAGTCAAGTTTAGGCAAAGGGTCGCTGAAATACTCTGTAAACCCTGCTCTTGCCCAAACATGTGTTAGGTCTTCTGTGTTCTGTAGTCCTTCGAACTCTCTGGAGAAGAACTGATATTTGCCCCAGGTACGGTCATCAAACGTCAAATTAGCCTCGAATATAAAATCAGCATCTGCCAATGGTCCTACTAGCCCTTGAAACCAGTGAGAATTGCGATGAATCTTCTCAGTATACCCTCTAGGAGGATCGTCAACAGGCATGGGTCCTGGGAAACCTTGAAATTCTCGCGGTTGAGCCGTCGGATGGGGCTCAGCAAGTAATTCACCAATAGTAGCCCTGGGTACACTGGGTCTAGCTTTTGATGGCCCTTCTGCCTGCATGATGTATGATGCGAGTGCGTAGAAGATCTGCTACAAAAGATTAGCACATTAGTATGGAAATTAATCATGATCCCATGAAAGTGAGACCGCAATCCCTTTCCATAACCGATGTGTAACCCGTGTAGCCGAGTGTCGTGATGTGGTTTATGGAATTATTTCTTGCAAACTAATGTAGGTCTCTAGACACCTACATGCTTCAGATGATGCATACATTTCTTGATGAGGTGTTATTACAAGTGATGTTGGGTGATAGTGTGTGGATTTATACAAAGTTCAAATGTAAGTGATTTATTACAAGGATGGAGATTAGTTGGGGTGGGAGTTATGTTAGATAAGGGTGTCGGGGAAGTCTTCTAGATACGTTTCGGCATCCACTTCCTAAGAGTTCGTGTGCGGGTGATAGGCTTTTGCTGAGGGACAAAAGATGAGATCGGATGTGATGGTATTGAGAGGTGAAGAGATTTCTAAGGGTTATATATTACATGGATTGAGTGTTGAGCTATAATACATGGTTTGGGTACCCAAATCTGCGTGGGTGTGGGTCGACTCATAAGGTACTTTTTGGCGATCCAAATCTGTCGAATGTTCGTATTCGCAGAAGAAGGTCGAGGAGACCTTGGATACTGATTCTGCTTTTGCCTTTATTTCTTCGTATCAATGTGTGTGTTGTTGAAATCAGTTGGTGCTTGTTGTCCTTTTGGCACCCATATTTGTTTCGTGCCTCTTGCTTTATGATACTGATACTCCTGCTTTCTTTGTGTCGTCGCATATTGTCGTCGGTCTAGGTTCCTTCGTCGTGGTTGACTCCTTAGTGGTTGAGGTTGAGAGGTCGGATGGACACTCTACTTTGGAAAAGAAGGGAGTTCCAACACTTGCGAAACCTTCCCTTAGGAAGTGAGGCATTCTGTACCACAGATCTAGGCCAATCCGTAGTAAGTGTGGAAGGATGGGCACCGCAAGGTGTTTTGCCCATGTCGATGTTGATGAAGTCCACCTGACCGTTGATCGTCCCCATCTGTCCGCTGATAGTGCCCATTTGGCCAAGCGGTTGGGTGGTTGACCCTTCTAATTTGCAGGAAGCCCAAGGGAAAATCTCCTGGCATCCTTCTGATTGACAATTGTCCATAGCCAAGCCCGCATGGGTTGGTGTAGACGTAACGTGACTGATCTGACCAAAGATATTTCGGTCTTCCATCGCATGTTGTTCATAGGGTCTAGGGTCGCGTACCTCAATCGGAATGCCATTAGGGAAGTCAAGCGGTATCACTCGCTTCTGATCTATTTTGTAAGGAGCCTTGTCTAAGATTTAGGTCCACTGAGTGATCGTATAGCCAATCTTAGCCAAGGATTAGGGGTTCTATCAGGTCGTCATCATGGCACACTAGTAGTTTCGTTGTCATAGTCACATCGTGTATGAGGATAGGAAGGTCCACCTCACCCATGCAAGGGGTTTCCATGCCTCCTAGCCCTATGAGGTATGCCTCAATTGGCCGCATTTCTATTCCTGAATCCTTATAGTGGGACCATCTAATCGCACTAGTCACAGCACCTCAGTCAATTAAAGCCCTGAGCTCTTGGCAAGCATTACCGTGCTCTAGCCTGACTGTAATGAATGGTCTCCGATCCACTATGCTAGGATGAGTGGTTGACTTTACTTGACACATGGCCATGGGGTATCTGGGCGTTGTTTCCAGATGATTATAATGTTCTCTCCCTAGTCCTTGTCTTCTTAGCTTCATGCGCTTAATGTGTTCTATAGCTTTTGCCTGAGCTTCAGCTCGTATTCTACTTTCTTCCTCCTTATGCTTCTTTGCCAATGTGAGTCTTCTAAGCATGTCCTCAGTAAGAGGTTCCTGGTATAGCTTGACTCTACAGCCACTAATGTAATTAGGCATTATGTCTCCTTCTAAGGTGGCTAATTGTATTGCTCCACTTGTCGAGAGTCTGTTAATGATCATAGGTCCATAACCTCACTTTTCTAACTTTCGTGCGTGCTGTTTCAGCGTATATACGAGGACTAAATCTCCTTCTTTTAAGCCTTTATCTTTCACATGTGCATCAAAATATGCTTTCTATCGCTTCTTAGCTGCATATATTCCTGCTGCTGCTTTCAGCCTGGTTTCTCCTAATCGTTCCAAGTCCATTATTCTTGTTGATAATTCATGGCCGGTCCACTGATGTTCTTGTGCAACCTTAAGGGTCGGTATCAAGAATTCCAAAGGAAGCACAGTATTCTGACCAAAAACCATCTGAAAGGGAGTTGCATTGAGTACGGTCTTATAGGCCACTCGATATGCCCAAACAGCGTGGTGTAACTGTTTGTCCCAATCTAAACGTTTGTTGTTCACGAGTTTCGTCAGTACGTTACAAAGGATCTTGTTAGTGCTTTCAGCCTGACCATTGGCCTGAGGATGATATGGTGCGGATTTCTTGTGAATCATCATAAAATCCTGTAACAAATATTCAATGACCTGGTTTAGAAAGTGAGTTCCTCGATCGCTCACTAACTCTATAGGCAATCCATATCTTGTAAAGACATTTTCAAATAAGAATTTTGCAGTCGTGTGAGCATCATTCTTTTTTGTGGCTTTTGCCTCTACCCATTTGGTAAGATAATATGTCGCAACAATAATGTATTCCGCATGTGTACCTTTTGCAGGGGGGTTAATGGGTCCTACAAAGTCTATACCCCACTTAGAAAATGCACGTCCGCCCATCATGGGTTTCAATGGCATTTTGTCTCTGCGAGTAGGAAACTTAGTTCTTTGGCACACATCACATCTCTTTACATAGGTATGCGCATCCATGTGAAGAGTGGGCCACCATAATCCTGCAAAGAGAATGGCTTTGATTATCCTATCAGGTCCAAAATGACCTCCAGCAACACCCTAGTGTGCAGTCTCTAGTATGCTTAGATAATCGCCTTCATGAACACATTGTCTTAAGTATCCGTCTCGTCCTCGTTTGTATAGATTATGGCCAATAAGTGAATAGTCTTGAGCTTCCTGCTCTAGACTGCGTTGTCGTGCTAAGGTCATTCCTTGAGGGAATGTTTTCGTCCTCAAGTATGTCACTAAAGGTTCACTCTAGTCTGGTGTGAGAGACACGTGATATAATGTAGCATGTTCTACTGGTGGTCTTTCACAACAAACATGACATTCTTTACACAACTTGTAGACATCTGCTTCCATTGAGGGCCAATATGCAGAGTCTGCAATGTACGATGTTTCGAATGATGTTGCGTTAATGCACCTATGTGTGCTAATTGCAACCAATTCGCATGTTCTGATTCATCTACACAATAAGCAAGAATCTTTTGATTATCCTATTTATATATACTTCCTGCTATTATTTGATATCTCTGAGATTTGGTAATCTCTCCTTATTTGATCCTTATCCTTGGATTCTTAGGTCCATATGTGAGAATAGGGACTATAGGCTTAGCCCATTCTGGTGCTATCTCAAGGTTAAACAAATATGCATCTGATAATTCATCTGCTATCCCTTGAGGAGCTTCTAGTGAGGTTAATCTTGAGAGGTGGTCAGCTCTAAGATGGGTCTTTCCTTTCCTGACTACTACTTCAAAATCGTACTCCATGAGTAATAGAAACCAACATATTAATCGTCCCGTGTTACATGGTTTATTGACTAAGTACAATAATGCTTGATGATCTGTAAAGAACTTGAACTTGTTTGCCAACAAATAATGCCTGAATTTCTTTACTGCGTAGATCATTCCTAATCCTTCTCGTTCCGTAGTGGTGTAATTTCTTTCTGCTGCATTCAACTGTCTACTTGCGTAAGCTATGGGGAGATCTATATTTCCTTCATTTGTGGGTTGTGCTAACACACATCCTATGGCATAATTGGATGCATCCACATGTACATGGAATGGCTTACTCCAATCTGGGGTGGTCAATATAGGTGCTGAGCACAGACGTCGTTTAAGTTCATTGAATGAATTCTCACATTCATCTGTCCATTCAAAATTGGTGAAAAGAGAGTACAGAGGCTTGGCTATGATTGCACACATGTGTATGAATCGTCTATAATAACCACAATGGCCCATAAATGCCTGTACTTCTTTTACGTTATTTGGTCTAGGTAGTTCTGCAATTACTTTCACTTTTTCTTCATCTATCGAAATTTCATTCTTTGACACAATGTGTCCTAAAATTTTGCCTTGTCTGACCATGAAAACACATTTTTCTGGGTTCAAACAAACCTGATATTCTCAACATTTGTCAAATATTTGTCTTAGCTCTGGGATATGTGTATGTCTTACATTCGAATGAGCACATAAGTCATCGACATAGACTTCCAAATTCTTGCGTAAGAATTCCTTAAAAACATGGCACATGAGTCGCTGGAAAGTAGCGGGTGCATTTGTTAAGCCAAAAGGCATCACACGAAATGCAAATATGCCCCATTCTGTGGCAAAAGCCGTCTTTTGTTGATCTTCTGGAGCAATGGCTACTTGATTATAGCATGAGAATCCATCAAGAAAGCTGTAAACTTCCTTGCCCACAACTCTTTCCAATAAATGTTCCGTGATAGGAAGAGGATAACTGTAGCTCAGTGATGAGTAGCACCTCCTTTAATGTCAATCCGGGAAGACATGAGGATGGTATGATGACCTCGAGCAAGTGAAGGCACAAGTGCGTGAGTGAGAAGCACTCCAACATGCACACACATACACACACACGTGCACACACGGCAAGACAACGAGGAAGACAATGGAGTTCTCTTAGATTACTTCCAAAATGCTCATACAACTTCAAATCTATTACAAGCTAACCTCAAAAATGAGCTCTCTAGCTCTATTTATAGTTTTTTACTAGCTTTTGGCCCTATCCAGACCTAGTGTCCGGCTTAGTTAAAAATTAGGTTCTAGGGCCTATTTGGAGGCTCAAATGAAGTCTAAAAATTATGAAAATTGGTACGATGCTACTTCTAATACTCCTCAAGCTTGAGGACTCCTCTTCTTGCACAAAATGGAGTTAAAAAAAAGGTGAAATGGTATTTACAATGATTTGTAGTGATGAGAATCACTGTTATGAAGATGTTGTTTTGGAAAAATTTGAATGGCCTACTTGCCAGATCTTCGTTGACTGCTTAGTCTGCTTGTGCCTTCTCTCCGCTCTGGCTCCCTTCTTTGGCTTCCTTGTCTTGTGAGTCCTTCAGTGCCTTGACTGCTGCTACCAACACCCCCCCCTCTCTCGCGTCTGTCGTCTCTGACAGACCCTTGTCTAGCTGTGCGTTGGACATAATATTGAACCACATCGGAAGCAAGGTGGTGTTCTTCTAGTCGTAGCCCCCATGCTAGGTCTGTTAACAATGCATCCCAATCCACTAGACCTGGGACTTCTGGATGGGGCACCCGCAATTGATCTGAGTGGATGGTCCTCTCCACAGCAAATAGTTGGAGGAGATGTGAGGGCTTGGGTACAAATATTTCTGAGTGATATTCCCAGAACCCTGTGATGAACATCTCCTCGAAGGTCTGCTTGAAGCATGTTGGGAGGTACTTTATTCTTGCGTGCCATGCATATACTACCTTTATTGAGGGGGTAGTGCTCATGTCATATACCAGATCTTGGTTGCCTGCAGTGAAGCCAACTCCTGAAAAGTGGGGGTCCTTAATGTTCTTGAATGTCATGAATGTGATGAGCATTAATTCAAAGATTTTCATGCACATTTGTGCCATCACATCAGGTGTGTTCCGTAGTCGAATGCTCCAGTGATGGATTGTAGAAATCATGTAAGCAACAGTGGGAGGTCCTTGTGGAGGTGCTAGATAGACATAATTTAACCACTTTGCACAACCTTTGACGTTTTTTACATCAATAGTAAATTTGGGCCAGGTGCGTCTACGGAAGACTGGAACATAACAGGGGTTGTATTTGATAAATAGTGGCATGTTAGTCCAAGTACGAACCATCTCGGGATAGGTCTCAAGAAGACGGATCCTCCAGGTGGGTTGATGAATGGATCCTTTTTTAGCACTCTCAGGGATATCATCGGGCCCAAATTGTGTGGCAAAGGTTGGAGCTTTGCCACATCGTCGTTGAATCTCTACGTTGTAATCTGCCAGGAGTACACAATAAGGCACATATTGATCATCGTTGGTGCCTATCCATCTGTGATGGGACATACTGCGGAAATACTCTGACTTTATGATAGTGTCTTCTAATTTGGCCATTGATTGGATTTGGATTGCCACTCGATCTTCATGGGTTTTTGCTGTCTTTTCGCGTGTCTAAAGCCATTTGGGTACTTCGACTTCCAAGGTGTCCATTCCTTCTGAGGTTTGCTGACCTCCTGGCATCAGCATAGGAACATATGGTTCCTCATACGATTCATCCACCTCAATGGGTACCAATTCATCTAGCTCTGGTTCCACAACTGGAGAGGGTTGTCTTTCATATTCCAATAACTTCTTCTGCAATTCTGCCACCTGCTCTGTTAATGCCTTTACTTCCTCTGAAGTCGTGGTTGTCTCTATGATCTTGGGTTGTGCCTCCTGTTCCCTGAGCTGGCGGCGTAGCGCATCCCATTCCTTTTCCAAATCATCATGTGCTTCTAATAGATCGGCATAGCTTTCCAAGATTGTCTTCATTGTTTTTGAGGGAACTGCTTTGAATTGTTCTGGGTCCATCTCGTGGGGAGAGCCTTCCATGGCAGCTTCCAGGTTTTCTTCATTTTGCTTCTGCTGACGCTTGTTTTCTTCAAGGGCGGTAGCCATGTGTTTTTTGAGTAGAGTCAAATTACGCCGGACTCTTAGATTATCTGTTTGGTAGACTTCCAGTAAAGCTTCGAGTTGTTTGACACTTGGCACTTGTGATGGTTGGGGTGCCTCCAGGAGGGTTTGATGGGCCTGCTCGAGTGTGGTATAGTGTTGATTGAGGTCAGCCTTTTCATCTTCTATGGTTATAAGCCATCTCTGTAGTTGTTGGTGATTCGTAGTCAGTTGACGATGACGGTCTTCGAGAGCCTGATACTCACTCTGAAGTTGATACACACACTGATGTAACGTTGAAAACATATTATTTACATTAACGAATGCAGGGAAAGGGGAGGATGCAGGGGGAATGGGGAGGGGAAAGGGAGTCGTGAATGATGTGGAGTCAAGTGGTGATGTGGGTGGAGGGGGTTATGGGAGATTGAGGCTGCGTGGGGGGAGGGAGTGGTGCTGTGGCGGGTGATGTTTCCATTGTGTCGAACGTGTGTGTGACTGTGTAGATGGGGACAGTGGGTGGGGTGGATGTGATGTTTGTGAAGAGTGTTGTGAAAGTGGGCATGGTAACTCCTCCGACTTGGATGCCGAGAGAGAGAGGAATTCCCATGACATATGTGGTAATGGCAGAAATAGGCGTGGTAGTGCCAGGTGGTGAGGTGACTTGTGTAGTGAGAGGTGAGGTGGGTGGTGAGAGTGGTTCTGCCTGATGTTCTTCTGTTTGTGTGTTACCTCCTGGTTGTGATACATTGATGTGAATTTGCTTGCCGGATTGCATGGGGCGAGTAGGCACTCGTTTCTCAAATCGATGAATATAAGCTATGGCTGCATGAACGGCTTCATCTAATCCTACCGCGTCTGCATGCAGGTTCATTGATTCAATAAACATGTCATCCACACCTTCCTCGGCCAACATTTGGCTCATGAGCACCTTTCCTGTTTCAAGCGACAGTTTGTGTTGTTCTTGGACTCGCTTCATGGTTTCATACAATCTTTTTATTTGGGCCGAGTAGGCTGGAGCACTTGCTAGTTCTGAAAGTTCTTCATATTCTTGATCATAATCCTCGTTTGCTTCCTCTTCTTCTGTCTCTTCTTCATCCTCTTCTACTTCTACTACTTCCGGTTGGGTCGGGGCTGAAGTTGTAGTAGTGGGTTGTGGTCCTTGGGTCTGCTCTGCTTTTGTCTCCAGGTTAGATTCATTGATCAAGCGGGCAATTTCTTCATCTGTCAAATCGGCTAGGGTGTAACCTTGTGGGAACTCCAAGTCCGATGGAATCGGAGGTAACACTAGATTGGGTCCTTCTGCACTTGGTCTGGGTAGGCGAATGGTAAATGGTCGGACACGTCGCGTTTGTGGAGGGGTCACCTCTGGTGTGGTGGTGGCTCCCCTTGCTTGGGCACATGGTAATTGAACTCCCCCTCTCATTTTCTTTGATGGAGGACCCGCCGTTGACAGTCGTCTTTGGAATTCTTGGGCCCTGGACCATACTAGTGCTCTTTGAATGGGCACGTCATACGCTAAGCACCTATAAATTATTTTTGTCAAAGCACAGCACCCATGAAGCACATTCTTCTGTTTCTTATTCCATCGTTGATGGGCTAGATGGATTTGATCGATGATCCAGTGTGGCAGATTGATGGTGAGATTCTCTGTCTCTGCCAAGTACAAGCTGAACCATATCTTTTTAGGTGGCATTGTGAAGCGTTCTTGGGCAGGGAAAGCGAAGTGCTACATGATTGTTTGTAGGTGGAGAGCGATGGTTGGTGTCATTGCTACCATGTCCTTCAATTTGTTGAGATCCTTGTGCTTCATCCTGCCTGGAATCATTGTTTCTTTCTTAGTGGGAATATGCATACCTTGCATCTTCAGTGCTTCTTGTACTAGGTTGAGGGTCAGTTTGAATCTTTTGAGTTCGTGGCCTGGCATCAGTGAAGGTAGCACAAAAGTACTATCGCCTCCCTTGGCCCTGCTAGGGGTGATGGTACTGATAAAATAGGAACAGCGCAAGAAATCTGGCTTAGGTAAATGTCCCCAGAAATAGCCATCCAAGCCCGCTTTGGTCCATACTGATCGCATCACTTCTGCATTCTGATATTGCTCAAATTCGTGGGTGAAGAAATGATATCGTCCCCATTTGCCATTAAACTCAAGTTCTGCCTCCCAAAAGTAGGTGCCATCTCCCAATGGCCCTGCGACATCACTGAACCAATGTGCATGCTTCCCCACTTGAGAAGTGTGCCCCTAAGGCGGGTCTTGAATAGGGAGCACATGCACAGCTCTAAGTTCTTGAGGTCTCTCAGTGAGTTGTGGTTCCAGCAGGAGGGTTTCGATGTCCACTATCTGGGTGCTAGACCCTGCCTGGGAGCTAGTGCCTCCGGTTTCTGCCATGTTACAGCTTGCTTGCTAGTTCTGTGAGAATATAGAAGCATGCGTTAACATTGTAAAGGACAAGGTAGAACAATTTTTGTCCCCATTACAACATTAACCTGAGGTGAATGATGAGTTAGCCGATCGATGAGTGCTCGATGATTGTGTGTGTTGTTAATCCTATGAGCTAAGTGAACAGATGCAGTTAGTAGGTGGAGAGGAATGTACAAATGGGATCAGGGGGTTTATTACAAGCTTTTGGCTGGCAAACATAGTGAATGACTTTATGTTTAGATTTCGTGAAGACTTTGGAGGGCTTTATGAGGGTGTCTGCTTGGAAATGAGGCTTTATAGGGGCCAATTTACAAGTGATTCCACTCGTGCTCATGTGTGAATATGTGTTTGTGTGTATTGAATGAGAGTGGGCATCGGCTCTTTGAGTGAGTGAACCCTGTTGTGCATGGTGCGATTTGTGTGGGACTAGTTGAGCCCGCAAGCAAGCCTTAGGCACCCAAATTTGTCTTGATTATGGGCCAGCCTTCATCGACTTCTTGGGTACCCAGATAGATTTCACTTTCACAGAAGGAATTTTGGAGGACTTCTTATTAGTGTCGTGTCGTTGATCACTAATAGGAAGTTGAGCCAGTTGTTGTGGCTGGACGGCAATAGGATGCTCGTTCTTCCGTACCCACACTTCTTTTGGTGGTTGAGACACCGTGCGTCATATTTTCTTTGAGCCTCGAGCACAAGTCGTCTGCTTCTTCTGCATTTGATCCACCTTTGGTTGTTGCATCCATGTGGCTTTTGGAAAAGAAGGGAGTTCCGTTGTACCCTCAACTTCTTTGTTGAGACAATCATCCCTTTGCATCACATAGTTTTGGACAAGAATAGCATTGTCAACTTCATGTGTACTCCTGGAAGGACCAGGAGTGTGTGCCTTGCCTAATTCCTTGAGTGCTTCATTTTCTAACTCAATTGTAATGCGTGTCTCATTGACCCAAACCTGAAGGAGTCCACTTCTTAGGTTTAAGTTGACTACATGGTCATAGATCCAGTCTTGACCCAAGACCAGAGGCTCAGTGAGGTCCTCATCTTGACACACCAGTACTTTCACTGTCATTAAGACATCTTGAATGTGGAGGGGAAGCTCCACCTCGCCCATGCAAGGGGTTTCCACTCCTCCCAATCCTATGAGATATGCCTCTACAGTACTGACTTTTAATTTCAATTCTTGACAGTAAGAGAGTCTAACGGCACTAGTGGCTGCACCTGAGTCAATCAAGGCCCGTGCAGTCCTTGCACTCTTTCCTTGTCCTATCTCCAAGGTTACAAAAGGATGTCGGTCAACTATTCTATGGGGGCTTACACTTGAGACTTCACACATAGCCATATGATATCCTAGGTTCGCATAGTCATCTGTCCTTGGCTGATCTCGTCCTTGTCTTCTCATCTTCATTTTTCGGATGCGTTCCAAGGCTTCTGCCTGTGCTTCTTCTCGAACTCGTTTTTCCTCTTCTTTACGTTTCTTGGCAGTGTTGAGTCGATTGAGCATTTCCTCAGTGAGAGGTTCCTGATATAACTTGACTCTGCATCCGCTTATGTAGCTAGGGAGAATGTCGCCTTCGAGTGTGGCTAATTGGACTGCTCCACTAGTCGAGATCCTATTTATGATCATAGGTCCATAACCTCTCTTCTCTAATTTTCTCGCATGTTGCTTCAAAGTGTAGACTAACACTAGGTCCCCTGCTTTCAATCCTTTATCCTTCACATGGGCATCAAAGTACACCTTCTGCCTTTTCTTAGCTGCATATATTCCTCTTGCAGCTCTTAGTCTTGTTTCACCTAATCGTTCGAGGTCAAAAATTCTCGAAGCGAGTTCATGACCCGTCCACTCATGCTCCTGTGCTACTCTCAATGTGGGAATCAAGAAGTCCAAAGGTAGCACCGCATTTTGGCCAAATACCATCTCAAAGGGTGTGGCTTGGAGTACCGTTTTATAGGCAACTCTGTATGCCCAAACAACATGGTGTAGCTGTTTGTCCCAATCAGAGCGTTTACTATTTACCAATTTAGTCAACACATTGCATAGGATCTTATTTGTGCTCTCAGCCTGGCCATTAGCTTGTGGGTGATAGGGGGCAGACTTCTTATGTACTACCAAGAATTCTTGGAGAAGATTTTCAATAACTTCATTCAAAAAGTGAGTCCCCCTATCACTGACTAGCTCTATAGGTAGCCCGTATCTCGTGAATACATTCTCAAATAAGAACTTAGCTGTCGTTTGAGCATCGTTCTTTGTGGTAGCTTTCACTTCTACCCACTTGGTTAAATAATCTGTGGCCACAATGATATATTCAGCATGTGAACCCTTGGCTGGGGGTTTAATAGGACCTACAAAGTCTATTCCCCACTTAGAGAATGCACGTCCACCCATCATAGGTTTTAAAGGCATCTCATCTTTGCGTATAGGATACTGAGTTCGCTGACAGACATCACACCTCTTCACATAGGTATGTGCATCCATGTGAAGGGTCGGCCACCAGAAGCCCGCAAATAGTATTGCCTTGATCACCCGATCTGGTCCAAAATGTCCTCCTAACCATCTTTACCACGCTTGTATAGATTATCATTGGGGCTTCTTGTTCTAGACTTCTTTGTCTGACCAATGTCATCTCTTGAGGGAATGTTTTCATTCTCAGGAAGGCTACTAGTGGTTCACTCCAATCTGGCACTATGGACACTTGATAGATAGTGGCATGTTCCACGGATGGTTTAGTGCAGCAGATTGGGCATTCCTTGCACAGCTTATGAACATCAACTTCCATAGTAGGCCAATGCACTCCAAATCACCTAAGTGTCTGTAAAGTTCTTTGCTTTGAGTAGTGTTGCTCTAATGCACCTACATGTGCTAATTGCAACCATTTTGCGTACTCGTCCTCTTCCACACAACAAGCTAATATCCCTTGATCTGTCTGTTTGTACATGCTTCCTGCCATGATATGGTACTTCTGGGCTTTTACTACCTCTCTATCTTGAGTGTTTATGACTGGGTGATTAGGCCCGTATGTCAGTACTGGCACTAATGGCTTAGCCCACTGAGGTACAACTTCCAAATTAAACAAGTAAGCATCAGGAAGGTCATCTGATACTCCTTATGGGGCTTCTCCAGATGTGAGCCTAGAGAGATGGTCTGCTCTCAAGTGAGTCTTCCCTTTCCTCACCACAACTTCAAAGTCGTATTCCATTAGTAAGAGAAACCATCTCACTAATCGGCCTGTATTGCATGGTTTGTTTACCAAGTACAATAATGCCTGATGATCAGTAAAAAATTTAAACTTATTTGCAAGCAAATAGTGTCTAAACTTTTTAACTGCATATACCATGCCTAATCCTTCTCGTTCAGTGGTGGTATAGTTTCGTTCAGTTGCATTCAACTGTCTACTAGCATAGGCAATTGGAAGATCCATATTACCTTCGCCCGTAGGTTGTGCAAGCACACATCCAATAGCATAATTGGATGCATCTACATGAACATGGAAGGGCTTATTCCAATCTAGTGTGGTCAAGATTGGTGTTGAACACAATCTTCTTTTGAGCTCATTGAAAGAGTCTTCACATTCATCAATCCACCCCATGAAAGCTTGTACTTCCTTGACATTCTTTGGCTTAGGTAGCTCTGCTATGGCTCTTACTTTCTCTTCATTGGTGGATATGCCATTCTTTGACACTATGTGTCCTAGAATCTTGCCTTGCCTGACCATGAAAACACACTTTTCTGGGTTCAAGCAGACTTGATATTCTCTACATTTGTCAAAGATTTGCCTGAGTTCTGGTATATGTGTCTGTCTAATGTTGGAATGAGCACAGAGATCATCAACATAGACCTCTAAATTCTTCCTCAAGAACTCTTTAAACACGTGACACATCAATCTTTGGAAAGTTGCAGGAGCATTGGTAAGCCCAAATGGCATTACTCTAAAGGCAAATATGCCCCACTCTGTGGCAAAAGTTGTCTTATGCTGATCTTCTGGAGCTATGGCTACTTGATTGTAACCCGAAAATCCATCAAGGAAGCTGTATACTTCCTTGCCTGCTACCCTTTCTAATAGATGCTCGGTAATTGGAAGTGGATAGTTATCTCGAATTGTGGCTGCATTAACCTTTTTCAAGTTAATGCACACACGTAGCTTTCCATTCTTCTTGGGCACCACCACAATGGGGGATACCCACTCAGTGTGCTCAATTTCATAGATGAATCCAGCTTCTACCAGTCTATCTATCTCCTCTTTGATCTTAGCAGCATAATTATCGTTATATGTGTATGGCTTTTGCTTAGAGGGTTTCGCGTCTGAGGTCATGGGAATTGTGTGTGAGCATATGTCTAGGTCAACACCCTTCAAATCCTTGTAACTCCAAGCGAATACATCTCTGTATTCTCTAAGCAAGGCTATTAATGCATGCTCTTCTTCCTCTGTTAGGTCATGGCCTATGTACGTGCATCTCTCCTCTCCTTCTTCTAGGGCTACCACTATTTTCTTGGTGGTTTCTTTGTTATCATAGGCCTCTCCTGATTGTGCCTCGCGTTTAGGCATTCTTATCATGACTCTCCTGTCGTCTATCTCATACTTTTTAAAATTGTCAGGGACCTCAAACAAAGATTCTTCCTCTTCGGGTGTGACTTCTCTCTTCTTTTGTTTCTTTCCTTCATCCTTAGGGGTCACTTGTGTGGCTAATCTTACATCATTTGTAAGTTCTCCGTGTCTCTGGGGTTGAAATTCTACTTCATAGAAGTATTCTTCATCTGATGCAAAAGGTGGGTCCATAATGATGGACTCTAGATCGGAGTCACTTGCATCCTCAATTGCATCAGGGCTAGGTTCGCACTCTTCTAAAACTGCATCTCCCATGATTGGCTCTATGGAGAAGACTGAAATGTCATAGCCATCCTCATCACAGTGGGGTGTCCATTGTTCTTCATTGATGGCTACATCCATTGTTGCTAAAATTTCTGCCCAACCATGAGGCTCAAATTCTTCATCAGGAAATACTACAGGTGCATAGGCTGGGTCTTGAATGGATCTATGGGTTTCCTTCGCACCTACCTCTCTGGCTTTTTCTCTCTTCTCCTCTTCTAGTGCTACTTTACACATCCATAAGTGAGTGTCTTCATGCATCCATGAGGATCCTGATCCTATGGAACGCACTGATTCCGCGTCATCTTTTGCTCTATGGATGGGATTCCATTGGATTGGAGGGACATCTCTATGAGAGTAATCTTTGAGATTCACTTTGGTCGTAACACCTAAGTGTTGCAAGTACAAGGAATTGGTTCCCCAATCCTGTACTACTTGCAACTGTCGCATAAATGGTCTTCCCAAAATCATCTCATAGGCATGGTTCTTGCTAAAATCACATATAGCAAATGTGTGCTCAAACTCTACACCACATGTAGTGAGAGTTATTCCTTCTAGCAAACCCAAGGGTCTCTCTATGTGATCGTCAACCATCTGCAATTTCATTCTCGTTGGCCTAAGTGCTGGCTTGCCCCAATGCTTCCATAGGGAAGTGGTAGCAATTGCAACTCCTGCACCTGAGTCGAGAATTGCCTTGGTTGTGTACCCCTGATGGGTAATGGGAAGATAGGTGTTTCCTTCTTCTCCTTCGCTCATGTCTCCTATCTTGTCTAGAGGAATTTTTGGCACTGTTCTATGTGATCCTACCTGGGAACAAGGTTTCACTACTTCTGGCACTTGGTTAGCTACATGTTTCCATAACTCTGGCCTAACTTTGAGTAGCTCTTCTAAAATGAGGTTGCACTGCACTTTAGTGTTTTTCACTACCTCCGTATTCCTAGGTATGACTGAGTCTTCGTTTCTTACCATGACCGCGGGTGTTCTCATACAAGTAGACTTGGCTTCCCATGGGCCTATAAAGTGGGGTAATTCCTGTAAAGAATTAGACTCAAAGTCTAATCTCTCTTGACTTTGTGCACTCTCCTGCTCTCCATAAATGGAAGGAATATCTTGTGGGAATTGATCATGCGTGTCATCCACAAGTTCAATGGGAGGATGGACTTCACTCTCTTTTGCCCATTTCTCTTCTTGAATCTCTTGTAGGAATTCTAGTGTGTACCTATTCATAGAAGAAGAGGTGTCTGGTTCGATGGAATTGGGCACATAAGCTTCCTGTGGGGGGATGCTTCTTCTTTTACTCGCCTCATTTCTTCCTTGGTTTTTTTCTTCCTTGGCAGATCTTGCAATTATGCTCTCTAACTTCTCTAATAGTCCATCCAAGTGCAATTGTGTCTTAGCTGAGCCAGAGTAGTTGAAGAGGCGACTGGCTTCAAACATGGTCTGAGCCAATGCGACCATTTTCACTCAAAGCTTGGTCCTTTCTATCTCTAGGTCAGCTCTAGGGTAGCACTTGTCATGGTTCGCCACATTTGGCCCTTCTTGGATTCTGGCCTGATATGCCTTAAGCATCATGTCTATGTCTTCAGGAGTGGGGTCAGCTAGCACTGATCCTACTCTAGGGGGTGGGTGGATGGTCTGATGTGGGTTGAAAGATGGTGGACTAGATGGTGATGGAGATGAAGGTGGTGGTGGTATGTGAGAGTTTGTTTGAGAGGTGAGTTCAACAATTTTGGCTTTTGTTTCTCTTATGCTTTCTTCTAAGTCGCTCATCTTTTTGGACCATTGTCTTTTCATTCTCTCTCGGCTATCCCTCCAGGCTCTCGACCGTTTCTTGGCTATGCTCTCAGTTTCACTAACCTCTGCACTCTTTCCTTGACCTACTCCTGGGTTTGATTGCAAAGCCTGGGCTCTAGTGACCACTTGCAGTGGTGCAGTGGAAGTGACACTTCCTGTTGAGTCTACAACTAACCCAATAACGTTAATTGGAGTTATTGTTGGCATATTATTGGGATTCTTTGGGCAATCTTGTAAGAGATGCTCCTTTTCGCAATCTTGACAAAAGCCATGTATGGTTACTGACTGTGGTTGTGTAGGTGCAAGCATTGGACAATCACGAATGAGGTGATCTCCCTGACATCTATAACATGGTCCTCTAGGGAATGGGGGTCTTACCTGCCTAGGTTGAGGTCTAGAGTTGGGGTTTGTGTACATGACATTTGTGTAATCCGGCTCCCAACTAGGTTCACTCGGTTCTTCACTATAGTAGGACTCACCATGTTCAGGCGACTGCATGTAGGAAGCCTGTGGACTATCTATGTGAGTGGAATCAAAACTATGATCACTCGGGTCACTTTCTGAAAGCAATGGAGTCACTGGGACTATGGCTCTATTCAAATTTTCCTCAGCAGTTGCATACTTTACAGGAATCACATTAGCTGGGGTTGGAGGTTGTTGAGCTAACACAGGTTGAGGCCTTTGTTGGTTTTGGTAGGGTTGTTGATAAGATTGCTGCGGTCTACCATATTGCTGTGGAGGGTATTGGTTCTGGTATCTTCCCTGTTGTGGATAGGGCTGAGGGTAGGGTTGCCTAACTGCTTGCTTATTGTATGGGCAGTCTTGTGCTGTATGATTTGTGTATCTCCGTTCTATGGTGCAATATTGGCTACTAGGGTTCACTTGGGGTTGAGCCATGATGGGACATTCGTTCGCCATATGGTCACCACCGCAAGTATAGCACCTCTTTACTGGGGCAAACCTTGGGATTTCTTTGCTAGTGACTCCTAGTTTTTGAGCTACTTTCTCCGCAAGTTCCTCAATTGATGTGGATTGCGAGGAAGAGAGGCTAGAGGCACTATCAGAATCTTTGTAGATTTTGGAAAGCTCTAACTCCTCCCCTAGGTTATCCTCGATGTCGATGCACATGCGTACACACTCTTCTATCGTCCTAGGGTCCTTCAAGTACACATATGACCTCAATTTGGTACTTAGCAATCCATCCAAGAATAAAGCTCTCAAGATATTTCCTAAATCTTCTTCTTGCAAGTCTCACGGTCTCTTGAGGGGTCTGCTTGAAGCTATGTATCAATGAGGAAGTATTATGCCTTATGCCACTTTTAGAGAACTCAATGATGAAAGCCTCTAAGAGTTGGTCTATGCTCCTGAACTGTCTCTCATTCAACGGTTGAAACCACATAAGGGCTGTGTTCCTAAGGGTTAGACCAAAGGCATTATACTGCATGAATAGGTCCTCAACTTGTTCAGCTCTCAAGACTTGCCTAAACTCAGCCACATGATCATATGGGTCTCCTGTGCCATCGAAGTAGTTCTTCATGGACTTAACCAGCTATGTAGGTCTCAAGGTTCTGGTGTGTTCTCTAGGTCTTGGTAGAGGGAATTCATCCGCATTCCTTTGGTTCCTTGGGGCTCTAAGTCCCTCAGGTTCTGCTCTATTTGTTTCCATTCTCGTTCTTTCTCTTCCCACTAGGTTGGCAAAGCTTACCTCAGGTCTATCTCTATGTCTATCTCTTTGAGCTCCATGAGCTTGGGATGTTCCAGCTCCAGGGTGACCAAAGGACACATTCGATCTTGGTTGGGGGAAAATAATTTCACCTTTCCAAGTGTAAGCACGCCTATCATTTTACGTAACCACAAAGATCCTCTCTAAAGCGTGATCTAAGTAGGTCACTCTGCCTGGGCTATCAGGATCTTTGAACTCATATATCATGATTGTTCCTACCTCATTCGGTTGATCAGATCTATACCTCCAAAAGGCTTCATCAGTTTCTCGGTTCAGGAGCAGATCTATGCTCTTATTGTCTTGGGGAATCCACTCTGGTGTGATAATCCTAGTGAGAACAGATTTGCCTCGGGGGGTTCTAGGTTCTACACCCATGTTTCCTTGCTCCAGGTCACCTAAGTCCGTTTCTGGGATCACATTCCCGAATTCATCTATCCTCTCTGGGTGACTGGTGACTACATATATGGTCCCTTCCTTGTCTAGGTATGCTCCGTTTTCAAACTTTACAGCTGGGTGCTCTAGTCCAATGGATTGGTCAGCGTTTTTAATCTAGACCACAGATCTTCCTAGGCCGTCCTCATAGATGCAAGCACCTAATCGGTTGGTCCTAAGGTATTCGAGTTGCGTCTTGTAAGGGCCTTCTACCCTATGTAAATATGGCACTCCTGAACTTCCTGTAGGTCTCTCCATACCGTGGGACATCTCAGACTCGCTAGTCTCAGAGCTAGGGTAGTACAAATGATGGCTCAACTGCTTGGCCCAAGACCTAGCAGTATGATTGACACTAGCCTCTGAAGATCTAAGACTTTGCCTATCTCTCCCTAGGTGTCGTTCTGATCTAAGGTTCATAAGCCCAATTGAATAATCCCAAATTTTCCCAAGTACAATTTTCATTGCTGAGTTCTTTTGTATTAGTCACTTGTTCTTTTTTTAATTGCCCTTAGGGTGTCACTTCTTGTCCAATTAATCTTAGTCGCAAGGAACACTTAAGTTTTATCATATTTTGAGTGTGGTCGCTCGATTTAAATTCTTTTCCCTTAGGTTGTTTCGCAATTGTAATCTCCTAACACTTGCACTTGAGTGATTAGAGTTCTTGGACTTGGTCGTTCTTAACATATCCCTAATTAATCAAAACCTCTATCCGTACTTAACTTAAGCTAGGGGTTGACAGAGGGTGTTGAGAATTTCCAACCTTGAGTTTCTTTCCTTGGCTGCCCTTGTGTGCCCAAGAAGCGTGTTCCCAAGCTTGCACTTACTCTTGCTTGGAGTACCCTTTGATGCTCTCAAAGAACCTGAAAAAGTCCCAAAGTTAGCTCAAGACTTAAATTCGATTGACAGACAGATCACTTTCATGCATGTAATTCACTAACCAAATTGCCTTTTGCCTTTATGAAAAACAATCCCAAGGGACCCTCAGTTTTTCCTACCCGGAATATGATCAACTTCAAATTACCCTATCTAATAATCCTCATATTAATTTTACCGTAACCAGTGGAAGTTTTGGTTGTACTCCCCACGAGCTTTCCAACAAAACAAAAATCACAGCAAACGGATTTCATATGAGAAAGTTATGTCAATTCAGGGTTTTGGGGCTAAAATAGGATTTAAGACAGGTTAACAGGCAGACAAGACTTCTCGAAATGCTTTGGGTGTCGGCCTCACAATGCTCTACTAACCCTTAAAAGCTCCCCACAAATTGCCAAAAATTAGACCACTATTTTTGCCCTAAAAAATTGGTCGAATTTGCCTGTCAATCACGATCGAAAGCTCTGTCAATCGCGATTGATATGTCAGTCGCGATCGACACGTCGGTCGCGATTGACTAGTCCGTCGTGGCTGTCAGTCGCGATTGATGCGTCAATCGCGATTGACACGTGGCCCATATTTTCAGTCGATCGTGGCCAAAGGGTCGTTGACTCTGTCGATCGTGATTGATGGGTCAATCGCGATTGACAGGTATGTCGCGAGTGTTCAGTCGATCGTGGTCAAATAGTCGTTGACTGGGTCGGTCGCGATTAACAGGTCCGTCGGGGCTATCAGTCGCGATTGACTGGTCGATCGCGATTGATGGCTCGATCGCGATTGACATGTGTCATGCGTAGGTTCTGTCAGTCGTGGTCAGTCGGTTGTTGACTCTGTCGATCGCGATTGACAGGTCGATCGCGATTGACAGGTCGATCGGCAAGTGTCCGTCGTGGTTTGTCGATCGCGATTGACAGAAAACTGAGGAATTTCAAAATTTCAAACACATATTCATGAAGCTCTAGGCCTATACATCACAGTTATACACTTTGTTTTGCAAAATAGTCAACTTTTATGTCAGTCGCCATTGACAGAGGTCAACGCCTCGGGACCTGCACAGTCAAAATTTTTTTACCTGCTGGAGCTGGGGCAGCTGCTGGGGATGCTGATTCCTGCAGAAAATCTCAAAAAACACAGAAAATAACAAGCACACAAACTCTCTCACGCTCTCTCTCACAAGTGAAATGAGGGAAATGGTATGGGTGGGGTGTTATGACCCAAAAACTGAAATTTTTTGCGATGATGGAGGTGGATGTGGGAGATGGTGAGGATGATGATGGTGATGAGAAAAACAAAAGAAAATAGATAAAAGTGAAGAAAATACCTATGTCTCCAACACCTCAACTCTACGTCTTACCATCACACGCTCGTCCTCAAAGCTCGATCCCTGGCAATGGCGCCAAAATTTGGTGTAGCTCAGTGATGAGTAGCACCTCCTTTAATGTCAATCCGGGAAGACATGAGGATGGTATGATGACCTCGAGCAAGTGAAGGCACAAGTGCGTGAGTGAGAAGCACTCCAACATGCACACACATACACACACACGTGCACACACGGCAAGACAACGAGGAAGACAATGGAGTTCTCTTAGATTACTTCCAAAATGCTCATACAACTTCAAATCTATTACAAGCTAACCTCAAAAATGAGCTCTCTAGCTCTATTTACAGTTTTTGACTAGCTTTTGGCCCTGTCCAGACCTAGTGTCCGGCCTAGTTAAAAATTAGGTTCTAGGGCCTATTTGGAGGCTCAAACGAAGTCTAAAAATTATGAAAATTGGTACGATGCTACTTCTAATACTCCTCAAGCTCGAGGACTCCTCGGCTTGCACAAAATGGAGTTACAAAAAAGGTGAAATGGTATTTACAATGATTTGTAGTGATGAGAATCACTGTTATGAAGATGTTGTTTTGGAAAAATTTGAATGGCCTACTTGCCAGATCTTCGTTGACTGCTTAGTCTACTTGTGCCTTCTCTCCGCTCTGGCTCCCTTCTTTGGCTTCCTTGTCTTGTGAGTCCTTCAGTGCCTTGACTGCTGCTGCCAACAATAATTGTCTCTAAACGTGGCGGCATTAACTTTTTTAAGGTTAGTACACACATGCAATTTTCCATTTTTCTTGGGCACAACCACAATGGGGGATACCCATTTGGTATGCTCAATTTCGTAAATAAATCGTGCTTCTATCAAACGATCTATTTCTTCTTTAAATCTTTGCAGTGTAATTATCATTGTACGTGTATGGTTTTTGTTTCGTGGGTTTTGCATCTGGAGTCATAGGAATTCTATGAGAATATATATCCGGGTCTACTCCTTTCAAATCTTTGTAACTCCATGCAAACACTTCTCTATATTCTCGCAATAGGGCCACTAATTCTTCTTCTTCTTCATTCATCAAATCATGCCCGATGTATGTACATTTTTCTTCTTCTCCTTCTATGGCTACTATGATTTTCTTGGTTTTCTCTCGGTTATCATATACTTCTCCAACATCAGCTTTTCTGTTAGGCATTCGTACCATGATTCTTCTATCTTCTATCTCATACTTCTTGAAGTTCTCAGGAACCTCAAACGAAGATTCTTCTTCTTCTGGCATGGTTTCTTTCTTCTTTCTTTTCTTACCTTCACTCTTGATAGTCACTTGTGTGGTTAATCTCACCTCATTCGTAATTTCTTCGTGTCTCGGAGGGTAAGTCTCTACCTCGTAGAAATATTCTTCCTCTGATGCAAAGGGTGGGTCCATAATAATTGACTCTAAATCAAAGTCACTTGCATCCTCAAATGCATCAGTGGTAGGTTCACATTCTTCTAAAATTGAATCACACATGATCGGCTCTATCGTGAAAACTGAGATGTCATAGCCATCTTCATCACAGTGGGGTGTCCATTGTTCTTCATTGATGGCTACATCCATGGTTGCTAGGATTTATGCCCAACCATGGGGTTCAAACTCTTCATCTTGAAACACTATAGGTGCGTAAGCTAGGTCTTGAAGGGTTCGTGGATGTTGTTCTGCACCTAAAGTTCTGGCTTCTAATCGCTCTTCCTCTTGTTTTGCTACTTTACACATCCATAAATGAGTGTCCTCGTGCAACCATGAGGGGTCTGACTCCAAAGAGTGTACTGATTCCGTTTCTACCTGTGTCTTATGGATGGTGTTCCATTGTATTGGGGGTACATCTCTATGGGAATAGTCTTTAAGATTGACCTTAGTAGTCACTCCTAAATGTTGCAAGTACAAAGAATTATTTCCCCAATCTTGTACAATTTGCAACTGACGCATGAATGGTCATCCCAATATCATCTCGTAAGCATGATTCTTACTAAAATCACAAATGGCAAAGGTATGCTCAAACTCCACACCACAAGTGGTGAGAGATATGCCTTCTAGTAAGCCTAAGGGTTTTTCTATGTGTCCATCAGCCATTTGTAGCTTCATCCTGGTGGGTCTGAGTGCTGGCTTACCTCAACGTTTCCTCTCCTTCACTTACATCTCCAATCTTTTCTACGGGTATCTCTGGTACCTTCTTGAGTGATCCTGTCTGTGAGGGAGTAGTAGCAAGCTCGGGGAATTGATTTGCTACATGTTTCCACAGTTCTGGTTTTACCTTTAACAACTCCTCTAGAGTGAGATTACATTGTACTTTAGTGTTCTTGATCACTTCAGTGTTTCTAGGGATCACTGATTCTTCATTCCTCACTATTATAGTGGGTGCTCTCATGCTAATAGACTTTGCTTCCCAAGGTCCTGTGAACTGAGGTAATTCTTGTAAAGAATTGGATTCAAAACCTGTGTGTTCACTCAGTTGTTCTTCCTCTACATCATTGTAAATAGAGGGGATGTCTTGGGGAAATTGTTCTTGTAAGTCATCTATTTCTTGAATAGGAGGATGGGTTCCTTGTTCTTTTCTCCACTTGTCTTCTTGGATTTCTCTCAGAAACTCATGTGAATACCTATGTATGGAAGACAGGTTGTCTTCACCTTCCGTGTTTGGCACTTGAGACAGGGATGGTGCATTTATTTCTTGTGTCTCTGAGGCAATAGGGTTCCTATGCTGATTCTTTTTCTCCTTGCTATCAATCAAATGTTCTAGCCTCTCCATTAATCCTTGAAAGTGTAATTCAGGTTTTGCCATGTTATTCCAATTTAGATATCTAGAGGCTTCAAACATAGCTTGTGCTAATTCTACCATCTTCATGCAAAGTTTAGTTCTCTCAATTTCTAGATCAGCTCGAGGGTAGTTTTTACTCATTTCAGCTATTTGAGGTCCTTCTTTTAATCTTGTCTGATATGCATGAAACATCATGTCTAAGGTTTCTGGTATGGGTTCCGCTAAAACTGATCCTGATTTTTGAGCTAGGTTCTCTTGATTCAATTCCTGTGAAGTCAATTCTAGGATTTTAGCTCTAGATTCCTTCAAACTTCCTTCCAACTCAGTTATCTTTTTACTCCACTTTCTCTTGATCCTTTCTCTGGAATCTTTCCAAGATTTTGTCTTTTTACTGCTAGATTCTCCAACTTCACTGGTTCCGACTACTTTCTCCTGATTAAGCTGTTGGTTCTGTAAGAGCGCCTGGGCTCTTGTTATAGCTTGGATAGGCACGTATGTAGGGTTGGATGCATCTGCATTGTTCACAATACCTATCACGTTGATGGGTGTCACATTTGACACCTTAGCAGGGTTCTTAGGACAATCTTTTATGACATGCTCTTTACCGCAATCGGCACAAAAACCTTGTATGTTATAATATTGAGACTGTCCTGCTATTGGAGGATGTGGACAATCCTTTATGAAATGATCTCCTTAAAGCATGGTCCTCTAGGGCCCTGTGGTCTTTGTTGTCTCAATTGTGGCCGTGGATTAGGGTTTGTGTACATCACATTAGCATAATCGGGCTCCCAACTAGGTTCCACTGGTGGACTATCATATTGATAAGTTTCCACGTGTTTTGGTGACTCTGAGTAGTATGTGGGTGGACTATCTACATGAGTAGAGTCAAAAATGTTTGACTTTGGATCACTGTCAGTAATTAAGGGTGAAACGGGAACTAACGCCCTATTGAGGTTCTCTTCTACAGCAGCGTATTTAACTGAGATGACATTCGCTGGTGGGGGTGGCTGCTGAGCTAAAACAGGTTGAGGTCTCTGTTGAGCTTGATATGGGTAGTTTTGAGGAGGACTATAGTAATAAGGTTGAGCATTGTAATGACCTTGATACCTACCTAGCTGTGGGTATGCTTGCGGGTAGTTCTGTCTCACTGCTTGTTTGTTGTATGGGTAGTCTTGAGCCGTATGATTCGTGTATCTTCTCTCAATCGTACAGTATTGGCCACTAAGGTTGGTTTGTGTTTGTGTTGCATTGGGACACACATTCGCCATGTGATCACCACCATAGGTGTAACAACGCTTGTTTGTTGTTAACCTAGGCATCTGTTTACTAGAAACTCCTAGTTTCTGGGCCACTTTTTCTGCTAGGTCCTCTATCGAGCTAGACAATTTTGTGGATGCTAGAGATGAATAGTCCAAGTCCTTATAGACCTTTGAGAGTTCCAACTCATCTCCAAGGTTCTCCTCAATGTCTATACAAATTCTTACACATTGCTCTAGCGTTCTGGGCTCTTTTAAGTACACATAGGAGTGTAGTTTAGAGCTCAACAGGCCATCTAGAAACAATGACACTTGTTTGGCCTGTGAAGGTAATTCTTGCATTGGACATCTTTCAACATATTGTCCAAATCTACGTCCTGCGAGTCTAACTGTTTCTTGAGGGGTCTGTTTGAAGCTATGAATCAGCGAAGACGTGTCATGTCTGATCCCACTTTTAGAGAATTCTGTGATGAATGGTTCTAAAAAATGATGGATGTCTCTAAATTGCCTTTGTTGCAATGGTTGGAACCAAGTTAAAGCAGAATTCTTTAAAGTTAGTCCAAATGCATTATATTGCGTGAACATGTCTTCTACCTGCTCTGCTCTTAGTACTTGCTTAAATTCTACAACATGGTTGTAGGGATCTCCTGTCCCACCAAAATAATTTTTCATGGATTTTACTAACTGAGTGGGTCTCAGTATTCTTGCGTGTTCACATGGTCTAGGTAGAGGAAAATTATCTCTACCACCTGGTATTCTAGATTCTCCTTGTCTATCCACTCTGTCCGTGTTTATGGTGGTTCTATCTCTCCCTATGGGATGATTGAAACTTACTTCGGGTCTCTCTTTATTTTTCTCCCTTTGATTAACGTGGGCTGAGGATGTTCCTGCCCCTTGTTGGCTCCTGTTTACGTTTGTTCGAGATGGAGGGAATACCAACTCACCTCTCCATGTGTATGTATTTCTAGCGTGGTCTGGTACCACAAATACTCTTTCTGAAGTCTCATCCAGGTATACAACCTTTCCAGGTGTATCTGGGTCCTTGAACTCATAGATTACAATGGAGCCTACCTCACTAGGTTGTTTCGTTCTATACCTCCAAAATGCTTCATCAGTTTCTTTATTCACAAACAACTCTATGCTTCTGTTGTCCTGAGGGATCCATTGTGGAACTAGTACTCGTGTTAGTACAGATTTCCCTCTAGGTGTTCTAGGTTCTTCTCCTACTGGTTCTTTTTCTTGGGATTTAGCTTCCGTCTCTAATTGAGTTACGCCAAACTCATTCGTATTGTTTGGCTGCGTACTTAAGATGTACATCGTTCTTTCTTTGTCTATGTATGCGTCTCTTTCGAATTTTGCCATTGGACATTCCAATCCAATGGGTTGGTCCGGGTTATGCATTTGCACTTCTTGTCTTTGCAAACCATCCTCATAGATGCAAGCACCTAAGCGGTTGGTTCGGAGAAATTCTAGTTGAGTCCTATAGAGTCCTTCGGGTTTTTCTAAATATGCTACATTTGACCCTCCTTCTGGTCTTTCTATGCTAAATGTCATTTCTGATTCACTCGTATCTAAGCTCTCATAGGGATAATTACTATTCAATTGTTGAGCCCACGATCGTGCAGTAGTTCCTACACTTGCCTCTGATGATCTAAGGCTTCGTCGGTCTGACTTACCTATATGCTTGTCCGATCTAAGGTTCATCAATTTACTTCGCGGCACTCTCTGATCGTCAATGTTCCTTGTTTTTACTTTCTTGATTCTTTTTATATGCCTTAAGTTCTTGTCTTATCTTTCTATAAGCTTCAGGAATCGACTTTCCGTGGTACTTTTGAGTTCTCGTTCCGTCAGACTTATGTTCTTTCTCTTAGGTTTTCGTATCACACACCTTTACTTTAGTCTTGAACTTAAAAAATTAAATCTCTTGAACTTGAGGCGTTCCTACCGCCGCTAATCTAATCCACAATGCTAGCGTTTAGCTCAAGCTAAGAATTGACTGAGGGGGTTGATTAATCTTCCAACCTCGAGTCAGCTTTGTTGGTTGCTCTAATGCCCAAGAAGCGGCGCTTCCCAAGCCCTGCGTTCTTCACTGCCTTGCCTTGATTCCCCTTGCTTGACCTTGCTAGACCTGCCAAAACTCAATGTTAGACCAATTTCCCAAATGGATGATCAAGCACTTGAGTATATACACCCTTAAAGGTCCTTTCCCTTTTGCCCAAAATTTCAATGCTGCCCCCTGGCTTTCTAGTCCCGGCTGTGTCAACCTCAAATTATCTTCTCTAAAAGACAATGTATTCTTTTTGAAAAACAGTTGAGGTCACGTAGTACTCGTCAAGAGCTTTCTAACGAGCTATAAAGCTCAAAAAATGGACTTCGGATGAAAAAGATATGATCGTTCAGGCCCTGGGGGGTAAAAACTCACAAACAGGTTTTTTTCTTCAAATATGAGCTAAGGGGTCTCCTATGAGTCTAATCACCCAAAAACTTGCCAAAAATAGCCCCAAAATTGGTCAAAAAATCAAACCCTAAAATTTGTGTTTGGGATGAGCAATTGCGATGGTATGAGATAATCGCGATGGTCTAGGACCGTCGCGATGGTCCAGGTGAACCGTCACGATGGCGTGGCACAATCGCGATGGTCCGAAGGTGCGAACTGTCGCGATGGCGTGAAAGTGAACAACCGCGATGGTGTGAAGGTGAACCGTCGCAATGGCTCGATCGATGGACAATCACGATGGTGTCAATCAACGGTCAACGCAAACCATCGCGATGGTCCAATGTGAACCGTCGCGATGGTCACAGATGCGATGGCATGAGCCAATCGCGATGGTCCAAAATTTGAGTCATCGCGATGGTATTAGGGTATCGCCGCGATGGCGTAACTAGCGAACAATCGCGATGGTCTAGCTTGCCACATGGCAGCATCGGCGCGATGGCTTGAGCCAATCGCAATGGCATGGGGTCGACGGGATTGTCGCGATGGTCAAGGACTGTTGGCATACAAAGCAACAGAGGAGTCATGCACAATACGGCAACAAGGCCAAATCATTTTTTTCCATGGACTATTTACAACTCAAGTGATTTTAATCACTACACAAACATTGTAAATCCCGTTTTTGGTAGAATAGACTCCATTTTGTGCAAGCCGAGGAGTCCTCGAGCTTGAGGAGTATTAGAACTAGCGACATCTCAATTTTCATAATTTTTAGACTCTGTTTGAGCCCTCAAATAGACTCTAGAACCTAATTTTTAACTAGGCCGGACACTAGGTCTGGACAAGACCAAAGCTAGTTAGAAAACTATAAAAAGAGCTAGAGAGCTCATTTTGGAGGTTAGATTGTTTGTGAATTGAGCTTATGTAAGAGACCTTTTGATTAATGCAAAGAACTCCATTGTTCCTCTCCTTGTTCTTGCCTTGTGTGCGCGTGTGTGTGTATGTGTGTGCATGCTTGTGTGCTTCTCACTCACGCACTTGTGTCTTCACTTGCTCATAGTCTTCATACTAGTCCTCACGTCTCCACGGATTGACAATTATGAGGTGAATCTTCTCACGTTGGTACTCACCATTGTGCTAGAGTGACACCAAATTTGGCGCCGTTGCCGGGGAGAGAGCTTCGAGGACGAGCGTGTGATGGTAAGACCTTGACTTGAGACATTGGAGTTATAGGTAATATCCTTCTTTCTCTTAATTTTTCTTCATTTTTTCCCTACTTTCGCATCACCATCATCACCATCATCATCTCCACCATCTCCCACCTCCATCTCCATCTCCACAAAAAATTTCAGTTTTTTGGTCATATTACACCCCCCACCTCATTTCCCTCATTTCATTGTGAGAGAGAGCGAGAGAGAGCTTGCATGCTATCTGTTTTTGGTGTGTTTTTGAGCTTTTGTTGCAGGAACTTGCTGTACCACCTCCTCCAGCAGTGTGCGCAGGTACGACAGACTCTGCACAGGTCCCGGAACGACGACCTCTGTCTGTCGCGACAGACAGAAAAACTTAAAATTTTGTGAATGCATGTTGGGCACGGTAACCTACACCATTAGGGCACTCTAAATCACTAGAAGTTTCTCAAAAATTTGCGTTTTTTCAGTCTATCGCGACAGACACCGTCTATCGCGACAGACACTGTCTATCGCGATAGACACCATCTATCGCGACAGACAGAAATCCACGATAGACCCCGTCTATCACGATAGACACCGTCTATCACGACAGACACTGTCTATCGCGACAGACACCATCTATCGCGACAGACAGAAATCCACGATAGACCCCGTCTATCGCGACAGACACCATCTATCGCGACAGACCAAAATTCCACGACACACACCGTCTATCGCGACAGACCAAATTCCGCGACAGACACCGTCTATCGCGACAGACCAAAATCTGCGACAGACACCGTCTATCGCGACAGACCAAATTCCACGACAGACACCGTCTATCGCGACAGACACCGTCTATCGCGACAGACCAAAATTCGACGACAGACACCGTCTATCGCGACAGACAGAGACACACGATAGACCCCGTCTATCGCGACAGACACCGTCTATCGCGACAGACACCGTCTATCACGACAGACCAAAATTCCACGATAGACAGCGTCTATCGCGACAGACACCGTCTATCGCGACAGACAGCCCCCACGATAGTTTGTGTCTATCGCGACAGACACCGTCTATCGCGACAGACAGACATTTTCGGCAAAAATTAAGGGGTAAATTTTTGGAAATTTAGACTAAATTTTGGGCATATTTGCACTCTCAAATACTCATACATTTGCAAAGGCCTTAGAAAAATGCATTGAAACCCTGAAAGGTTCTGTTTGTCTAGTTAACCCCCTAAACCCTGAACGGTCATAACTTTTTCATACGAAATCCATTTTTTGAGCTCTAGGGCTTGTCCGAAAGCTCGTGGCATATACTACGCGCCCTCAACTGTTTTTTGTAAGAATAATGAGTTGCTTTTCAGATAAGATATTTGGAAGTTGGCACACTGAGGGGTAGGAACACCAAGGGAGCTCTAGAGGAAATTTCTAGCAATACAAAAGGGGGAACAAGGGTCATTAAAAAAGTGTCTGAAATAAATTGTCTGTCAATTGAAAGGTCAACTTGGAGCTAATCTTGGGACTGATGCAGGTCTATTGAGAAGCAATTGAGAGCGTCCAAGCAAGGGTTTTGCACAAGCTTGAGAATCAACTTCTCGAGCACTAAAGAGCAAGGATCAGCAAGAAAGGTCGGAATACTCTCAACTCCTCTTCGTCAATTCCTAGCTTAGGCTAAGAACGATTAGAAGTAGGAGTAAGTCAGGGCGACGATAGGCAACTATCAAGTTGAAGCATACCTAAATTTTCAAGCTCAAGCTAAGGGCATAATCCTTGTACTGTCGAGAATTTTAAAGGGAAAGAACTTAACGTGGAACGATCAACTGTAAGTGCGAAACAACATTCAAATATTCCTGACGATGTGATATCAGACAAGACCTTAAACACGATAAAATAACTAAAAAGAACCAAGCGACTAATATAAAGTAACCAGCAACGAGGTTGTACTCTGGGCAAAGAATTGGGCTACTTAGATAGGCATATGAACCTTAGATCAGGACGACATCTAGTAAGGGAGAGACAAAGCCTTAGGTCTTCAGAGGCTAGTGTCAATCACACTGCCAGGTCTTGGGCCCAGTAGTTGAGCCACCACTCGTACTACCCTAGCTCTGAGACCAGTGAGTCAGAGATGTCTCAAGGCATGGACAGACCTACGGGGAGTTCAGGTGTGCCATACTTGTACAGGGTGGAAGGCCCTTACAAAACACAGTTGGAATACCTTAGGACCAACCGATTAGGTGCTAGCATCTATGAGGACGGCCTAGGAAGATCTGTGGTACAGATTAAGAATCCTGATCAATCCATAGGACTAGAGCACCCAGCAGTCAAGTTTGAAAATGGTGCATACCTGGACAAAGAAGGAACCATATATGTAGTCATCAGTCACCCAGACAGGACAGATGAATTTGGGAATGTAATCTCAGAGGCGGATTTAGGTGACTTGGAACAAGGGAACATGGGTGCGGAACCTAGAACACCCCGAGGCAAATCTGTTCTCACTAGGATTATCACACCTGATTGGGTTCCCCAAGACAACAAGTGCATAGATTTGCTTCTCAATCGAGAAACTAACGAAGCCTTTTGGAGGTATAAACCTGATCAACCAACTGATATAGGAACAATCATGATCTATGAGTTTAAGGATCCTGATAGCCCAGGCAGAGTGACCTACTTAGATCACACTTCGGAGAGGATCTTTGTGGTGACACAAAATGATAGGCATGCTTACACTTGGAAGGGTGAATTCATTTTCCCCCAACCAAGATCGAATGTATCCTATGGTCACCCTGGAGTTGGAACATCCCAAGCTCATGGAACTCAAAGAGACAGAAGTAGAGATAGACCAGAAGTAAGCTTTGCCAACCCAGTGGGCAGAGAGAGAACGAGGACGGAAACAAATAGAGTAGAACCTGAGATACTTAGAGCTCATAGGAATCAAAGAAACGCGGATGAGTTCCCTCTACCACGACCTAGAGAGCACACAAGAACCTTGAGACCGACTCAGCTAGTCAAGTCCATGAAGAACTACTTCGATGGCACTGGAGATCCATACGATCATGTGGCTGAGTTTAGGCAAGTCCTGAGAGCTGAACAAGTGGAGGATCTATTCACACAGTACAATGCCTTTGGTCTGACCCTTAGGAACACTGCCCTGACATGGTTTCAGCCACTAAATGAGAGGCAGTTCAGGAGCATTGACCAACTCCTAGAGGCTTTCATTATTGAATTCTCTAAGAGTGGCATAAGGCATAATACCTCCTCGCTGATTCACAGCTTCAAGCAAACCCCTCAAGAAACCATGAGACTTGCAGGAAGAAGATTTAGGCAATACTTAGAAAGATGCCCCGTCTCGGAGCTACCCACACCAGCCAAGCAAGTGGCTTTATTCCTGGATGGAATGCTAAGTACTAAACTGAGATCTTATGTGTACTTGAAGGACCCTAGGACCATAGAAGAGTGTGTACGCATGTGTATTGACATTGAGGACAACCTAGGGGAGGAGTTAGAGCTTTCCAAGATATACAAAGATTCGGATAGTGCCTCTAACATCTCTTCCACGCAATCCACATCAATCGAGGAACTTGCGGAAAAAGTAGCTCAAAAATTAGGCGTCTCTAGTAAACAAATTCCTAGGTTTGCCCCTGTGAAAAGGTGCTATACTTGTGGTGGTGACCACATGGCGAACGTATGTCCCATTATGGCTCAACCCCAAGTTAATCCTAGTAGCCAGTACTGCACCATAGAACGGAGATACACCAATCACACCGCACAAGATTGCCCACACAACAAGCAGGCAGTTAGGCAACCCTACCCTCAGCCATACCCGCAGCAAGGAAGATACCAGAACCCGTACCCTCCACAACCATATGGCAGGCCACAACAGCCGTATCAGCAACCCTACCAAAACCAACAAAGGCCTCAGCCAGTGTTAGCTCAACAACCCCCTGCCCCAGCTAATGTGATTCCGGTAAAGTATGTTGTTGCAGAAGAAAACCTTAATAGAGCTATAGTCCCTGTAACACCCTTGCTTTCTGAAAGTGACCCGAGTGACCATAGCTTTGATTCTACACATGTTGATAGTCCCCAGGCGTACTACATGCAGTCTCCAGAACATGGTGAGTCCTATTACAGCGAGGAGCCAAATGAACCTAGTTGGGAGTCAGATTATACAAACGTCATGTATGCAAACCCCAACCCTAGGCCTCAACCTAGGCAGGTAAGACCCCCATTCCCTAGAGGACCATGCTACAGATGTCAAGGAGATCACCTCATTCGTGATTGTCCCTTACCTCCACCTACACAAACTCAGTCAGTGACGATCCAAAGCTTTTGCCAAGATTGTGGAAAAGAGCATCTCTTACGAGATTGCCCAAAGAACCCCAATAATATGCCAAGAATCACTCCTATCAACGTTATTGGGTTAGTGGTAGATTCCGCAGGAAGTGTCACTTCCACTGCTCCCGTACAGGTAGTCACTAGAGCTCAAGCATTGCAACAGAATGAAGGGGTAAACCAGGATAAGAACCCAGAGGCGAGTGAAACAGAGAGCATAACCAAAAAGAGGACTAGAGCCTGGAAGGATAGTCGTGAAAGAATGAAAAGGCAATGGGCAAAGAAGATGAGTGAACTTGAGGAAAGCTTGAGAGAAACCAAAGCAAAAATCATAGAGATCACATCTCAACCGCACTCTCACACATTCCCACCGCTACCATCCCCGTCACCCTCCATCCCTCCACCCTCTAACACACCCCACGTAACCCACCCACCACCCCGAGTAGGATCAGTATTAGCTGATCCCACTCCTGAAGACATAGACATGATGCTTAAAGCATATCAGGCCAGAATCCAAGAAGGGCCAAATGTCACGGATCATGACAAGTGCTACCCTAGGGCTGATCTAGAGATAGAAAGAACCAAGCTTTGTGCGAAAATGGTAGCATTGGCTCAGACTATGTTTGAAGCCAGTCGCCTTTTCAATTACTCGGGTTCAGCCAAGACGCAATTACACTTGGATGGACTTCTAGAGAAGTTAGAGGGCATAATCGCTAGATCGGCCAAGGAAGAAAAAAATCAAGAAAGGGAGAAAGCAAGCAAAAACATGACCCATCCCCCATCAAAAGTTTATGTGGCCAATTCCACTGAACCAGACAACTTCCCCTCCTTAGAAAGAATAGAGAATCTAATGGCACAATCACCAAAGGAACCAGCCTCTCAACACAAGGGCAAGGTAAGTGAAAGAGTAAGCATTCCTGCTCAAGAAGCCTATGTGCCTAACTCTACGGAGCCGGACACATCATCTTCTATGAATCGGTTCACACCAAAATTCCTACACGAGATTCAAGAAGACAAATGGGCTAAGGAAAGTGAAGTCCCTCCTCCTATTGAACTTGTGGATGAGGCACATGACCAATTCCCACAAGATATCCCATCCATTTATGGAGAGCAGGAGAGTACCCAATCTCAAGAAAGATTAGACTTCGAGTCTAATTCTTTACAAGAACTACCCCATTTCACAGGCCCATGGGAAGCGAAGTCCACCTGCATGAGAGCACCCACAGTCATGGTAAGAAACGAAGATTCCGTTATACCTAGGAACACAGAGGTAGTAAAGAACACTAACGTGCAGTGCAATCTCAAGTTAGGAGAGCTACTCAAGGTTAGACCTGAATTATGGAAACATGTCGCCAAACAAGTACCAGAAATAGTCAAACCTCGTTCCCAGGTAGGATCCCATAGGACAGTGCCAGAAATTCCCTTGGATAAGATAGGAGATATGTGTGAGGGTGAAGAAGGTAATACCTATCTTCCCATTACCTACCAGGACTACACCACCAAGGCAATTTTGGACTCAGGTGCAGGAGTTGCAATTGCCACTACTTCCCTATGGAAGCGTTGGGGCAAGCCAGCACTCAGGCCAACGAGAATGAAATTGCAGATGGCAGATGGTCATATTGAGAGACCCTTAGGATTGCTAGAAGGAATAACTCTCACCACTTGTGGTGTCGAGTTCGAGCATACATTTGCTATATGTGACTTTAGCAAAAATCATGCCTATGAGATGATTTTGGGAAGACCATTCATGCGACAGTTGCAAGTGGTACAGGATTGGGGAACTAATTCCTTGTACCTGCAACACTTAGGTGTTACGACCAAAGTCAATCTCAAGGATTACTCTCATAGAGATGTCCCCCCTATCCAATGGAATCCCATCCATAGAGCCAAAGATGATACAGAATCGGTGCATTCCATAGGGTCTGGATCCTCATGGATGCATGAAGACACTCACTTATGGATGTGCAAAGTAGCAGTAGAAGAAGAGAAGAGAGAGGAAGCCAGAGAGAGAGGTGCGAAAGAAACCCATAGATCAATCCAAGACCCAGCCTATGCACCTGTAGTCTTTCTTGATGAGGAATTTGAACCCCATGGCTGGGCCGAAATCCTAGCAACAATGGACGTAGCCATCAATGAAGAACAATGGACACCTCACTGTGATGAGGATGGCTATGACATTTCAGTCTTCTCCATAGAGCCAATCATGGGAGAGGCAGTTCTAGAAGAATGTGACCCGAGCCCTGATGCATTTGAGGATGCAAGTGACTCCGATCTAGAGTCAATCATTATGGACCCACCATTTGCATCAGATGAAGAATACTTCCATGAAGTAGAATTTCAACCCCAGAGGCATGGAGAGATTACAAATGATGTAAGATTAGCAACACACGTGACCCCGAAGGAAGAAGGAAAGAAACGAAAGAAGAGAGAAGCCTCACCAGAAGAGGAAGAATCTTTGTTTGAGGTCCCAGAAAATTTTAAGAAGTATGAGATAGATGACAGGAGAGTCATGATAAGAATGCCTAAACGAGAGGCACAATCAGGAGAGGCCTATGATAACAAAGAAACCACCAAGAAAATAGTAGTGGCCCTAGAAGAAGGAGAGGAGAGATGCACGTACATAGGCCATGACCTAACAGAGGAAGAAGAGCATGCGTTGATAGCCTTGCTAAAAGAATACAGAGATGTATTCGCTTGGAGTTACAAGGATTTGAAAGGTGTTGACCCCGATATATGCTCACACACTATCCCCATGACCTCAGATGCTAAACCCTCTAAGCAAAAGCCCTATACTTATAACGATAAT
This sequence comes from Ceratopteris richardii, assembly GCA_020310875.1. NCBI lineage: Eukaryota > Viridiplantae > Streptophyta > Polypodiopsida > Polypodiales > Pteridaceae > Ceratopteris > Ceratopteris richardii. Next base: position 11,925,618 of record CM035444.1, read on the forward strand.
TACGCTGCTAAGATCAAAGAAGAGATAGATAGACTGGTTGAAGCTGGATTTATCTATGAAATTGAGCACACTGAATGGGTATCCCCCATCGTAGTGGTGCCCAAGAAAAATGGAAAGCTGCGCGTATGCATTAACTTGAAGAAGGTTAATGCAGCCACTATTCGAGATAACTATCCGCTTCCCATCACAGAACATCTCTTAGAAAGAGTGGCAGGCAAGGAAGTCTACAGCTTCCTTGATGGATTTTCGGGTTACAATCAAGTAGCCATAGCTCCAGAGGATCAGCATAAGACGGCCTTTGCCACTGAATGGGGCATTTTTGCCTTTAGAGTAATGCCATTTGGGCTTACCAATGCACCAGCTACCTTCCAAAGGCTGATGTGCCATGTATTTAAAGAGTTCCTGAGGAAAAACTTAGAAGTCTATGTTGATGATCTTTGTGCTCATTCCAACATTAGACAAACCCATATCCCTGAACTCAGACAAATCTTTGACAAATGTAGAGAATATCAAGTCTGCCTGAACCCAGAAAAGTGCGTTTTTATGGTCAGGCAAGGCAAGATTCTAGGACACATAGTGTCAAAGAATGGCATATCTACTGACGAGGAGAAAGTGAGAGCCATAGCAGAGCTACCTAGGCCAAAGAATGTCAAGGAAGTACAAGCTTTCATGGGGCATTGTGGTTATTACCGACGATTTATACACATGTATGCTGTCATTGCAAAGCCCATGTACGGACTTCTGACGAACTTTGAGTGGACGGATGAATGTGAGAATTCCTTCCAGGAGCTAAAACGAAGATTATGTTCAGCACCAATCTTGACCACACCAGATTGGAATAAGCCATTCCACGTTCATGTGGATGCATCCAATTATGCCATTGGATGTGTGCTCGCACAACCTACTGGTGAAGGTAATATGGATCTTCCAATTGCCTATGCCAGTAGACAATTGAATGCGGCTGAACGGAATTATACCACTACAGAGCGAGAAGGATTAGGCATGGTATATGCAGTTAAGAAATTTAGACACTATTTGCTTGCAAATAAGTTTAAATTTTTTACTGATCATCAGGCATTGCTATACCTCGTAAACAAGCCATGCAATACAGGAAGATTAGTGAGATGGTTTCTCTTGCTCATGGAATATGACTTTGAAGTTGTGGTAAGGAAAGGTAGGACTCATTTGAGAGCTGATCATCTCTCTAGGCTCACATCGGGAGAAGCCCCACAAGGAGTATCAGATGACCTTCCTGACGCTTACTTGTTTAATTTGGAAGTGGTGCCGCAGTGGGCTAAGCCATTGGTACCAGTATTGACATACGGGCCTAATCATCCAGTGGTAAACACACGGAATAGAGAGGTTGTAAAAGCCCAAAAGTACCACATCAAGGCAGGAAGTATGTACAAGCACACAGATCAAGGGATCTTGGCTTGTTGTGTAGAAGAGGATGAGTACGCTAAATGGTTGCAATTAGCACATGTAGGTGCGTTGGAGCAACACTACTCAAAGCAACGAACTTTACAGACCCTAAAGAGACTCGGAGTGCATTGGCCGACTATGGAAGCGGATGTCCAAAAGTTGTGCAAGGAATGCCCAATCTGTTACACTAAACCACCGGTGGAACACGCCACTCTATATCAAGTGTCCATTGTGCCAGATTGGAGCGAACCTCTAGTATCCTTCCTGAGGACAAACACATTCCCTCCAGACATGACTCTGGCTAGGAAAAGGAGTTTAGAACAAGAAGCCCTGGATTACTCACTCATTGGTGATAATCTATATAAGCGTGGTAAAGATGGTTACCTGAGGCTATGTGTCCATGAAAGTGAATATCTTAAGATCTTAGAAACTGCTCACCAAGGTGTAGCAGGAGGACACTTTGGACCAGATCGGGTGATCAAGGCAATACTATTTGCGGGCTTCTGGTGGCCTACCCTTCACATGGATGCACATACCTATGTGAAACGGTGTGATGTCTGTCAGAGGACTCAGTATCCTATACGCAAAGATGAGATGCCACTGAAACCTATGATGGATGGACGTGCGTTCTCTAAGTGGGGAATAGACTTCGTAGGTCCTATTAACCGCCACCTAAGGGTTCTCATGCGGAATACATCATTGTTGCAACAGATTATCTCACCAAGTGGGTGGAGGTAAAGGCTAGGACAAAGAACGATGCTCAAACAACTGCTAAATTCTTGTTTGAGAATGTGTTCACAAGATATGGGCTACCTATAGAGCTTGTAAGTGATAGAGGCACTCATTTCTTGAACGAAGTGATTGAAAATCTACTCCAAGAATTCTTGGTAATACACAAGAAGTCTGCCCCTTATCACCCTCAAGCTAATGGACAAGCTGAGAGCACTAATAAGATCTTATGCAATGTACTGACAAAATTAGTGAACACTAAACGTTCTGATTGGGACAAACAGCTACACCATGCTGTTTGGGCATACCGAGTTGCCTACAAAACGGTACTCCAAGCCACCCCCTTTCAGATGGTATTTGGCCAAAACGCTGTGCTACCCCTGGACTTCTTGATTCCTACATTGAGAGTAGCACAAGAGCACGAATGGACAGGTCATGAGCTCTCCTCTAGGATCTTTGACCTTGAACGATTAGGGGAAACAAGACTGAGAGCCGCTGCAGGAATATATGCAGCCAAGAAGAGACAGAAGGCATACTTTGATGCCCATGTGAAGGATAAAGGCTTGAAAGCAGGAGATCTAGTCCTAGTCTATACACTGAAACAACACGCGAGGAAGCTAGAAAAGAGAGGCTACGGACCTATGATCATCAATAGGATCTCCACGAGTGGAGCAGTACAATTAGCCACGTTAGAGGGTGATATTCTCCCAAACTATATTAGCGGCTGCAGAGTCAAGTTGTATCAGGAACCCCTCACGGAGGAAATGCTCAGCTGACTCAACACTGCTAAGAAACGCAAAGAGGAAGAAAAGCGAATTCGAGAAGAAGCTCAAGCAGAAGCTTTAGAACGCATCAGGAGGATGAAGTTACGAAGGCAAGGTAGAGATCAGCCTAGAACGAATGACTATGCAGATCACGGATATCCTATGGCCATGTGTGAAGTCGCAGGAACAAGCTCGCATAGGATAATTGATCGACATCCTTTCATAACCCTAGATATAGGACAAGGAAAGAGTGCAAGGACCGTAAGAGCCTTGATTGACTCAGGTGCAGCCACTAGTGCTGTTAAATTGTCTTACTGTCAAGAGTTGCAGTTAACTGTCAATCCTGTGGAAGCTTATCTCATAGGATTGGGAGGCGTGGAAACCCCTTGCATGGGCGAGGTGGAACTTCCCCTCTACATTCATGATGAGGCAATGACAGTTAAAGTACTAGTGTGTCAAGATGAGGATCTCACTGAACCTCTTGTCTTGGGTCAAGACTGGATCTATGACCAAGCAGTCAACTTAAACCTAAGAAGTGGACTTCTTCAGGTATGGGTCAATCATAGTCGAATTACAGTAGAGTTAGATAATGGAGCACTTAAGGAACTAGGAAAGGCACAGACTCCTGGTCCCTCCAGGGGTACACATGAAGTTGACCATGCTGTTCTTGTCCAAAACTATGTGTTGCAGAGGAATGATATTCTCAAAAAAGGAGTCAGGGATGCAACGGAACTCCCTTCTTTTCCAAAGGCCAGAAGGAGGCAGCAACCAAAGGTGGATCAAAGGAAGAAGAAGCAGAGTACTACCTATGCCAGAAATCAAAAGTACCTGCACAGCAAAATGTCTCAGCAAGTAAACCAAGTGTGGGTGCGAAAAGGCGAACACCTGGTTGCACTCACGCCAACCACACGGGCAAAGCCTCTTATTAGTAACCAACAACACGACACTAATAAGAAGTCTTTCAGGAATTCTTCTGCTAACGTGGAAACTATTTGGGTGCCCAGGAAGTCGATGAAGGCTAGCCCACAATCAAGACAAATTTGGGTGCCTAAGGCTTGCTTGCGGGCGCAAATAGCTACGCCGAAGCCACAACCGATACAGCATAACCCATTCACTCGCGCAGCCAGCATTCACTCGTTTCCAACACTCAGGAACACACCAAGGCCCATGAGCACGAACATAATCGCTTGTAAATGGGTCCCTAAAAAGCCTCATTCTCAAGCCGATACACCTATAAAACTCTCTAGCGTCTCTACGAAACCAAGAGCAAAACACATCCACTGCATTTGGCAGCCTAAGACCTGTAATAAACCCCCCGACCCCAATTTGTAAATTCATCCCCACTTACTAACGACATTAGTCTCCTAGGACTACCCAAGCATTAACTACACACACCGTCTTCGTGCACTTACTAACCACTAACTCACCATCTACCTCATGTTAATGTTGTAACGGGGACAACAACGGATTTATTCTGTCCATTACGATGTTAACACGTGGTTCTATATTCTCACAGAATCAGAGGGCAAGAAGTAAAATGGCAGAAGCGACAGGTCCGAGCTCACAAGTAGGAATACTTACTGCAGGAATCGATGTGGATAGTCTACCTGTGGATGTGCCACCAACTGAACGACCTGTGGAGCTGCAACACCTTCAGCAAATCCCGGTGCCGGATCCACCCACAGGGATCACAGAAAGAGTCCATGCCAATTCTCATTGGTTCAATGGCATGCCAGGTCCATTAGGAGAGGCCAAGTATATATGGGAGTCTAAGTGCGAGTATGACAGATCATGGGTTCGATTCCAATTTTTCTCCAAGGAGTTCGAGACTTTACAGAACACCGAGGATCTCCAGACCATATGGCAACGAGCAGGGCTAGCAGAATACTTTGAAGCCCCACTACCTAAACCAGATCTCCTCCGATGCTACTATTTGGTCTCCACATTACAAGCTAATGAAGAAAAGGACAAACCCGGATCATTTGTTCTTCCCTCCTTGCTGGGCAACAACGAGTTGAAGAGATTTGAACTTACTGTGGAGTTGGTGAGCGATGCTTTGAATATGCACGGCACACATGTACCCTCTGAAAAGGATGCTCTCGTTCCCACTAACATGAAGGATAGGAAACTATTGAAGCTTAAAGACATGGCAGCACTCACACCAAACGTGTCCATCCCTCTCCGTATGTGCATGCAACATTTTGCTTTCCCCGGCCAAGACCGCTTCACACAACCACACAAGAGAATCTGGTTCGCTCTCTACTTAGCGGAAGCAGGTGCGTTACCAATTAAGCTACCAGTATGGATTATAGATCAATTGTATGAAGCAAATAAAAGGTCTTCTAGGAAATTAGTGGTGAACGGTTGCTGTGCAATCACACGCATTATTTACCGGTGCCTGGCATACGATGTTCCCATTGAACGTGCCTTAACTTGGGCACAATTACAAATGTTTAAGAAGCTCAAGACGTCCACACATCAATCCAAGCGCATGAGGGGTGCGATCCCTTGTGTCCAGACAAGGGAAGTTTTGACTACTCCTGAGGTATCGCCATGAAGGGAGACCACTGTACCTCCCTTTACCATTAGGATACCCAGGTCGGGATCTGAAACTACGACACAAGCTACCCCATCGGCTCCTCCTGCTCCACCTGAATTTGAATTCGCTGCAACTGGAGATGCTGAAGGAATGGATCCCCAGGACTTCGAAGCATTCTTACAAAGTACACAATTCTCTGATGTAGAGTTTTATTCAGATGCAGAAGAACAAGGCACATCGTCACGAAGAAGAAGAAAATCTACAGACGGTCGACATGTACATTGGAGTGACGCCCAACAAGGTCAACAACAAGGACACCTAGAAGAAGAAAGGAGCGTATGAAGAGGAGACCACTGAAGCCCCAGCCTATACAGCAGAACTCCGAAGGCTGTATCAGATTATGGAAAGAGTGCGATCGCAACAACTGCTCACCGAACAGAGCAGCAGAGTACTCATGACTCAGTTGTTGGAAGAAGCAGGAGTTGACTCAGAGTATAGGGAAGGTCTCTTATTGATGGCAGAAACATATGGGGTAGTGGAAGCAGTGCGCACTGCCATTCGGAGGTCTCCAGTTCAATATGATCCACGAAGGTTCCAGACACGACCACGCTCAGGTAAGAATATCCAGATTCCCATTACAACTACAGAAGAGCCAACTATTACATCTGAACCTATCAAGACAACCTCCCAAGCAACCGAAACGGCTAGCCAAGAGCACTCAGTCACCCATGAGGAGTCCACCGAGCCACAACCACCCACACCCCCACCATCGCCTCCTAAGCAAAAACAGTGGAAATCACCTCGACCACTCAACCCACCGAACCAACCTTCATCTTCCGTACTCCCATCTCTAGTTCCACCCTATTCTCTACCACTGATAACCCAATCTTTGAAGCAACCCCCATCACCACACAATCCACCGAACCGCTCATAGAGCCTGCCCTAGGGCAACCATCCCCCATGCCCTCAGCCATAGGTCATCCTGACCTTAGATCCACATTCATGGGTTTCCCTGCTACCACGCAACCCTTCATGCCCTCCTCAAATCTACGACCTCAACCCCCGACCTCCATCTCTCCATTTCTACAATCCCTTCATGACCTCCTGGCTAGAACTTTTCAACCCAGGTCTCAACCATTTCCTTTCTTTTCAACTCCCCACCCCACTTCTCATCTATTCACCACTTCCACACACACACCACCTACCATTCCAATGTATATGGCAGACCCCACACTCGCACCCACTCCTGAAGGTATGGACATTTCACCACCCACGGCACCTCCCCCCACGATTCCACCTCCTTCCATTCCCCCTTCACCAATTTCACTCACACACACGACTTCAATAGACACATCATTCACTCTTCCCCTTCCCCAATTCCCTTCCCATGCATCTTCCGTTGTAAACACCACCCACTCATCTATAGGAAATGCATTGGACACCATGCTAGCTTGTATATCAAACTTAAGGACAGATTACATTCAGCTCCAGCAACAGAATGAACGCCTGCATGAGCACTCAGAGACACTACAGCACCGCCTCGCGGCACTAGAGGAGGAAAATGCTCGCCTCCACACACAGTTCCAAACTCTCCAAGAAGCTCATGGCATATTGGAGGTACAGTTACAGAACACAGATCAGGAAGCGATACAGGTGGTAGAAGGTCATCTACGGACACAGCTGGAACGCAACTCCAAGCTTCAGCGAAATATGGCTCTACTCAAACGCCATCTTGCGGCCGCTCAGGAAGAGAATCGATGCCTGCAAGTACAAAATCAAGAGAACCTGGAAGCAACTATTGAGAGCACACCGGGGGCACCCATCAGCCCATCAAAGTTTCAAGCAGTGACCCCCGATAATATCAAGATCATATTGGAAGACTATGCCATGCTGCTTGAAGCACATGATCAGCTATCGAAGGAACTGGGACAATTGAAGCAGAAACACCAAAAAGGACCAACAGCAGCCTCTCCAACCACCCCCTCCGCGGCTTCACTTCTCACAGACTCAGAGGCCATAAAAGATCTCCAGAAACAGATCACCGAATTGCAAACACGTCTACTACAATATGAGAGACCACCTTCCCCTCCAGAGGCTCCCACTGACGAAGAAGTTGTGCAAATTCCTGTGGAACAAACGTTTGACGAAGAATACGATCCACAACCATTCCCAGGAGGCCAACACACAGAAGAAGCTCAGGACACATTCGAGGCACCACGGCCTCCATGGCTATGTCAAGTGGAGGAAATCGGGAGTTCGCACGAAGAGCGCACAGTAGTGCAAAATCAGGCCATGAGGGTCATAGAGGAAACTGTGCTACAATCGGCTTACTTCAAGAACCTGTCATCAAGACGCCTCATCCTCTCATCTGAACTCCAATACCGGCCTTATTATATTATCTTGGCTGATTATAATGCAGAAATACAGAGAGTCACGGGTCAGATTCCTACCTTTGCTACCCAATTTCAACCCGAAGACCTTCCTCCAGAGGTGCAAAAAGGCAAAATTCGTCAACCCACCTGGCGGCAGAAACTTCTAGAGACATATCCAGAAATGCTACGCACATGGAACAACGCGCCTTTACACCTCCTATACAATCCATGCTACGGTCCAGTTCCACGCCGCAGGTCTTGGAAGGCATTCAATATCAAAGTGCAGAACAATGCGCAATGCAAAGAATGGCTAAACTACCCGTACATTAGGCCACCACAGGGACCACCATCGGTAGCATACATGATGGGAACAATTCGCCACTGGATGCCGCGATTGAAGCCCATGCAAGATGTAGCAACGCAATTGATGCTTAAAATCTTAGATATGATGCAGGTAGTCCTGAAAACTTTTAGAAATGCAGCCGCACCACAGGTACGTCTCCCGGGGTTCAGCAATGGAAATTATGACTTGGTGTATGACATGAGCACCACCCCCAGTATTCGTGTGGCTTACGCCTGGCATGCACGCATCAAATACCTCCCTGCCTGTTACAAACAGACCTTCGAAGAAATGTTCAGATCAGGTTTCTGGGAGTATCACTCGGAGATTTTCGCACCGAAGCCAACACACCTACTCCATCTTTTTGCTTGTGAACAAGCAATGTACTCTGAGTACTACACCACCCCGCAGCCAGAGGCCCCTGGTGCAATAAATTGGGATGCATTGGAAGCTGATCTAGCAAGAGGCTTAAGGATAGGAGAACATGAACTTGCCACCAATGTCATCCAATACTATATCGACCACCCGAGAGAACAAAGGTCTGTCAGGGGCGACACACGCTAGGAAGGGGGGCGTGTTGGCATACAAAGCAACAGAGGAGTCATGCACAATACGGCAACAAGGCCAAATCATTTTTTTCCATGGACTATTTACAACTCAAGTGATTTTAATCACTACACAAACATTGTAAATCCCGTTTTTGGTAGAATAGACTCCATTTTGTGCAAGCTGAGGAGTCCTCGAGCTTGAGGAGTATTAGAACTAGCGACATCTCAATTTTCATAATTTTTAGACTCTGTTTGAGCCCTCAAATAGACTCTAGAACCTAATTTTTAACTAGGTCGGACACTAGGTCTGGACAAGACCAAAGCTAGTTAGAAAACTATAAAAAGAGCTAGAGAGCTCATTTTGGAGGTTAGATTGTTTGTGAATTGAGCTTATGTAAGAGACCTTTTGATTAATGCAAAGAACTCCATTGTTCCCCTCCTTGTTCTTGCCTTGTGTGCGCGTGTGTGTGTATGTGTGTGCATGCTTGTGTGCTTCTCACTCACGCACTTGTGTCTTCACTTGCTCATAGTCTTCACACTAGTCCTCACGTCTCCACGGATTGACAATTATGAGGTGAATCTTCTCACGTTGGTACTCACCATTGTGCTAGAGTGACAAGGACCGTCGCAATGGTTCAAGTGAACCGTCACGATGGCGTGAGACCGTCGCGATGGTCCGACCGAGCCATCACGATGGCGTGAGCCAATCGCGATGGTGTGACACAATCGCGATGGTCTGAGCCAATCGCAATGGTCCACCAAAGTACGAATTTTTTTGAAATGCGTTTGTGGATCCGTGTATGCGCGTGTGTCGCCTACCTTGTGGTGAACTCGCTTACCAAAAATTCCGAAGTTGGCAGACCATCGCGATGGTCTGACACCTACGGCAGATCTCTGACAAAAAGTGAATTTTTACCTTTTTGCAGCCTTCCTGATGCACTGGAGCACTGTACCTGCAAGAGAACTCAAAAACACAATAGCACATGCAAGCACAAAAGCTCTCTCTCACTCTCTCGCATGCACAAATCAGGGGAAATGAGGAGAATGGGTGGATATGGTGAATTTTTTTTATTTTTTTGGAGATGAAGATGATGATGCGGTGATGAAGATGGAGTGTGGGGAAGGTGAAAAACACCAAAAACTAACTAAAAACAACAACAAAAACTGAAAATTTTACCTTCCAACACCACTTCTTGCTATACTCTTACCATCACACATTCGTCCTAGACTCGATCCCCGGCAACGGCGCCAAATTTGGTGTTGCTCTAGCACAATGGTGAGAACCACGTTAAGAAGCTCCACCTCCTTAATGTCAATCCGCGGAAGAGATAGGAGTGATATGAAGATCGTGAATGTGAAATGAAGTGAGAGTGAAGGTGAGAAGCATGGAGATGCACACACACATATGCACACACTACGAAGAGACAAGCAAGACACAATGGAAGGTGAGAAATCAACTCTATTACTCAAGAACACTCTTACAAGCTCAAAATAGCTCTAAGCTCTTCTCTACTTAAACAAGCTAACCCCAAAAATGAGCTCTCTAGCTCTTTTTATAGTTTCTAGACTAGTTTTGACCGGTTTCACATCTAGTGACTGGCATAGTTAAAAAATAGGCCCTATGCGCTATTTGAGAGGGTAAACGGTGTCTAAAAATAACCAAAATTGGTACGCTCATTCTACCTAAGCTCCTCAAGCTCCAGGACTCCATGGCTTGCACAAAATGGAGCTATAAATTACAAAAAGGGTTTTTCTATGTTACATATGTTACAATAGTGATGAAAATCACTGTTGGAGGTTTTGAAGAATATTTATAAAACATAAATCTTTGAAAAATTGATTCGACTGACTCCCTACTCTGTCTTTACATGCTTCCGCGTCTTCTGTGCCTCTGGCTACTGCCAACACAAGGAGTAGAGACCTTCTAGGGAGGGTGATTTTTCTTTCTTTCTCCATTCTAGAGAGTATTCTATAATACAATGTACACAAATCACAAATCCCACCATACCAAGGCGTATAGATCCTAATTCTTTCAAGTGTAAGTATAACTTGTGGTTTTATTTTAAATGTAAGTGTACAATTGAAGTGATTGTTTCGTGATCCAAAGACAACATAGAGCCAAGTAAGTATTAGATTTATTGTTTTCAAGATTCAAGATGGTTCTAATTTATCGAGGCAAATTTTATTTCAATTTGAGTGAGGAAAAGAAATCATTGCACTGCATGGATTGTTTGGATTGCTTCCTTGGGGTGTACATGATCAAGTGCTTAGCAAAATTAGTTGGAACTAATTGATCTACACATAGTAGCATCTCCATAGTAGATAGTGATATAGGCTTGATTAGGAGCACATACAAGACATCAAGTGATTCAGAGAAGAAAGTTGAGATAATCATCTCATCAAGCTTTAGAGATACGCAAAACTTAGATCCCCACATGTAAGACGACTAGGATATCTAAAGTTGAATGCAAATACCGAACTTGGTATACCTTTATACACATCAACGCAATTGGATCCACCATATATGAAGATGGATGTGGATAATGAAATTGTTGGATTAGGCTAGCTTAGGGATCTAACTCTCCCAGAATCATTTCACATGTGGTAAAAGGCCCAAATAATATTGGTCCAAACCTAAAACAACAAAAAGGCCAAAATAAGATCGGTTCTAATTCTTTACCATCTCTTATAAGGACCATTTATGTAAGTAAAGTTGTACATGATGGATTTTCTTTTTAATATACTTTACTTCAAAATCAAAAGAATACTTTTGGACTCTACCACTACATAAGGGTAGAGATCCTTTCCACTTGGACATTCACATGTTTAAGTACTTACATCCATGTTTACTATCCATCAATGAGGAGAAAAGAAATAGGCCATATTATCAAATGGGGATGGATGAACAACATCTTAGACACCATGGTCTACCCATATTCATGAATGGAATTCTTAGAATTGTGATTAATTTAACTCCCGATCCTTGGAATCCCATTCCACCCATCTCAATATTTCTAGTTAATAAGGTTGTCACTACTATAGCATTGAGTTCAAGTGTACCATCTAAAAATGCAACTACAATAGTATAAACTAATCCAATTTCAATGACTTAGATAACACAAGTCTGTACACCTCTCAAAAATGTTATATCTATACATTTGATTATAAAAACAACATGGAAACCTCTCCCCACACTCTCGTTTGGAGCAATACCTATAATGATTCCCTAGGTATGCTCTCAACACATTTAGCCATACCCCCACATTCTGCACAATGGCCACCACAAATGCCAAATCCAATCTTTCCCGTAGAACACCAATCACCTGCAATGCAACATGCTAATCTTGTTTCTGAAGGCTTGGTACAACACCTAATGCCACAACATCAGGTGTTGAGACCATATTTTAGAAGAAAGTTGTTAATGCCCGGATCCCGAAGACGCATGAACGCAAAGGATAGTACAAAAACACAATCACACAAAAGTTCTCATAGATAGAAAGAGACAAGAGAGGACACCAGATTGGGTACAATCTCCCCCCACATACTCTAATGGACATGTCTATCAGAGCATGTGTATTTATAGGAAATTCATATTACGTCCTGAATAGAAGATACATGAGGGCCGCGCTTTGAAAAGCGTTCTTTTGTTTTATTTACAAATTCGTATTTTTTCCATTTTTACAAAAACATCGCTTTCTAAAGGGATCTATTATTTGTTTTACAAAAATATAACTAAAAATACTTTCTTCTAAAAATAACTATCTTCCAAAAGTATTCTTCTAAGTATCTCCAAAAATATTGGAATAAGTCCATGTGGGTTCACACCCTCATGGATCTTCACCTACTAAATCAAAACACAAACACATTAAAATCCTCAAGACATTAAACCTTCATTCCAAATATTCCATAAAGTATAACATGCCCCCCAGTTGTCGAGCAAGTGACCTCAGTTGATAAGAATAAAATAGACATGGATGGTCAGTCACATGTCCCATCACTGAACAATCATAAGCATGTTCCATGTAAAAACACATGCATGGAACTGGAAAACTGGAATTTAATGTGATTGTGAATGATAAGGAGAAATCAAATGATCATAATGTGGAGTTAGTGATGTTTTGTGAATCCATTGAGATTCTTCAAGTGAATGATTTTTATATTTAACCAAATATCTATGATATTGGTTACCTGTGCATCTAGTAGTAAGACCATAATCAACTATTTTCTCTGGAATTAAAATCTCAGCACCCTCTTCTAATAAAGGAGGATCATCGAGAATAGGAGTGAGTGGTAGAGTTCCTTTAAACGATTTCAATAAATTGATATGAAAAGAATTATGTATATTCCAATGAGAAGGTATATCTAATCTAAAAGCATTCTCATTAATCTTCTAAATAATACGGAAAGGTCCATAATAACGTGGTGCAAGTTTGACCTAAGGATGTTGTGAAATATTTTTCAAACTTCTTTTAATTATTCGTAACCATACATAATCATTTTCATTAAATTCTTGAGCTAATCATTTATTATTAACATTATGCATGTAATGTTCCTGACTCTTTTTAATGCGCTCATGAACCTCATGAAGTATGGAAATCTGATCATGTGCAAAAGAATCATCCATAGGTATGTCAGTTTGAGTGATAGACATGGTAGTGGGAAGCTTTTTACCATACACAATTTCATACGGTGCACGTCCAGTAGTGGTATGTGTTGTGTTATTATATGTAAATTGTAGTAAAGGAAGTTTCTCATCCCAATTACTTGGATTATCTAAAGAATAACAATGTAATAGATCCAAAATGGTACTATTCATAGCTTCACTTTGCCCATTACTTTCAGGATGAAATGCGGAACTAAAGTCTATTTTAGAACCTAAATTTTTAAATAATGCAACCCAAAAGTGATTACAAAAACAAACATCTCGATTTGATAAAATAACTTTTGGAAGACCATGATGTAGAAAAATACATTTAATAAATAACTTAGCAGCTTGAGGTACAGAAAGAGTCTTTTTACAAGGGATGAAATATGCTTGTTTACTAAACCTATCAACAATTGTCCAAATCATATAATTATGTTGTAGGAAGACTAGTAATAAAATCCATAGAAATTTGTTCCCATGGTCCATTAGGTATGGGAAGTGGCATTAACAATCCAAATGCTTTACCATGATGTCTTTTGACACGTTGACACACAATGCAATGGGAAACATACTATGTAATATCCTTTTCCATATTGGGCCAAAAGAAGAATTCTTTACATGTAGAAATAGTACTTTGTATGCCCCTATGATCCATATGGTGGTTCATGCATCTCTTTCATAACAAATTCTTTAAAACCTTGTGTAATGCATAGCTTGTGATCAAAATACAAGAATCCATTATGAAAAGTGTAGTGATTCTCACTAAATGTGGTAGAATTATTGAAAGCATTCCATGTTTGCGAAAAATACAAGTCAGATGTATAAGTAGGAATCATGTCATGAAATGAATGAATATGAACAACAAAAATATTATTTGTTTGTGGGGATGGGAAATGACTAAGGGCATCAGCTACAACATTAGCTTTCCCAGGTTGATATTGGATCATAGGCTGAAAAATTTGTATGAATGAAGCCCATTTGATGTGTCTATCGGAAATCAGTGGTTGATTTAGTAAATTCTTAATAGCTTGTTGGTCGGTTTTGATTATGACTTTTGAACCCATGAGATAATGTTTCCAAATTTTTAAAGAATGCACAACAGCCAAAAGTTCCTTATCATATGTACTGTAGTTCTTCTCAGAAGGTTTAAGTTTCCTACTTTCAAATGCAATGGGATGATCATTTTGCATCAATACAGCACCTATACCTAAGCCACTAGCATCTGTAACTACATGAAAAGGTTGTGAAAAATCAGGTAGTTGCAAAATAGGTGCATAAGAAAGTGCATGTTTGAGTTTTTCAAAAGATTGTTGTTGTGCTAATCCCCACACAAATTTTAATTTTTTCTTCAATAATAGTGTGAGTGGGAGTGCTAAATAAAAAAATCCTTTTACAAACTTTTTATAAAAACTAGCTAATCCAAGAAAAGAGTGTATATCATTCATAGATTGTGGTACAGGCCATTCTTCAATTACTTTAATTTTCTTTGGATCTACATGAACGCCTTGACTTGAAACATTATGGCCTAAATACTCTAATTCTCTTTGGAAAAAGTAACTCTTTTCAGAATTTGCATAAAGTTTGTTTTTGCGTAACAACTTAAAAATTGTTGCTAAATGTTTTTCATGGTCATCATCATTCTTACTATAGATAAATATATCATCAAAGAAAACAAGAACAAAAGCTTGGTATTCAAGAAAAATATTATTCATCATGTGTGTAAATGTAGTAGGTGCATTGGTGAGTCCAAAAGGCATTACCATGAATTCAAGGTGACCAGTCTGAGTTCTAAAAGCAGTCTTATAAATATCATTTTGTGTCATTCTTATTTGATGATACCCAGATTTAAGATCAATTTTACTAAAGACACGTGCTCCACGAAGTTTATCTAACAAATCATCTATCCTAGGAATAGGATATCTATCTTTAATTGTGATCTTATTGAGTGCTCTATCATCAATGCACATCCTTTAAGTCTTGTTCTTCTTCTCTACTAAAAGAACAGGTGCTCCAAAGGGAGAAGAACTAGGCCTTATAAGTCCTTTGTGAAGTAAATCCTTAACTTGATTGGTTATTTCTTGTTGATGTAAAGGTCCATGCCTATGAGGTGCTTTATGGGGAGGAGAACTACCAAGAATTAAGTCTATACTATGAGCAAGAGATCCCCTAGAAGGTGGTAGTTTAGAAGGAAAAACAGCCATAAAACAATCCTTATAGGAATCCATAAATGATTTATGTGTATGAGGAAGTGTATGTGTATAATCGACTATGTTATTGACAAAAACAATACATGAATTGTAGCATTTCCAAAATGCACGTTTTACTTGAGTATGACTAATTAATGGAAATGGTTGGAAGTCATATATTGCAGACAAACAAATATCTTGATTTTTAAACTTAAAACTCATGGTGTGTGTATGATAATCAATGCATGGGTCATAATGGTGACGAAAAGGCATACCAAGAATAAACATCATAGGACTGCATAGGAGAAATTCAGAATGTGCGCTCATCTATGTATGAACCTATACAAATTTGAACATTATGCACATCACTTGTGACATTATATCTAGTTTTATAAATAGAAGGAAGTGGGTTTAATTGGAGATTTTTCACTAGTGTGTGAGAAATAAATTCATGGGAACTACCATCATCATGTAAAAATATTAACAATTTCACCATTAATAGTACCTTGCATGCAAATTAAAGAATGGATAGAAATTGCATTACCCAAGGTATTTAGATCTTGCTCCAATGCTTCTTCGGTCCAATCAAGTTGAATGTCTTCAGGTTGAATGTCTTCAGGAACCACCTCCATGTTGTGTACTTGAGCTCCAACAAGCTTCATTTGGTTAGTTTGGAACCTACATTTAACTTTAATATGACCAAACTTACCACAATTCCAACAAGTGATACGGGCCCTCTTTTGTTGGGCATCCATCATCCTAGTTTGAAGGGTTGGAGATTTGGTAGGGTGTAAGGGGGTTGTCTTGGGTATTGGTGAGAATTTTTTGGATTGAGGAGGGCATTGAAAAATAGGTGGATGTTGAAAAGTAGGTGGGCGTTGGGAAGGAGGAGAAGAAAAAGTAGAAAAGGGATGCTTGAAGGGAAAAGTGGGTTTGATTGGTTGTGGTCGTTGACGTGTTTGTTGTAAGCGGATGGACGTGGTGATGGATTGAAACTCTTCTCAGCATCATGTGCAAAAGAAATAGCTTCATAGAGGGTCATCGGACGTAGGGTGTTGAGCTTAGATTGGATTCCCATCTCCAAACCATCTTCATATTTTCGTTGTAAAGTATCTTGAGGAATCGCTTCAAGCGAACGAATAAGTAATAATCATTGCCAAAAACATTCAGTATAGGTAGAAACAATATCTCCATCTTTCCATCCAAAAGTTGTCCATGATCAATGTGCATGTAAGTGAAACTAAGGAGGAAGGAAGGAATCCTTGATCTTGTCTTGAAATGCTTGCCATGTGGTGGGGCAATCAGTGCTATGGCGCAAAACATTCCACCATAACTGAGACTTTCCCACTAAGTAGTTTGTTACGAATTTCGCTTTTTCATTTTCAGAATATGATTCATGAGAATAGAAGTCATCAAACTAAGATAGCCATGAGAGAACAAATTGGCCATCTTTTCATCCCCCGACTTAACAAGGTTACTGACATCACTTTTTAGTTGTTGGAGTGAAGCATCACGTTCTTTTATTTCATTTTGGGCATGTTGGAGTTCATGCCACAAAAGCTCTAATTGTTTCTCAATTGATGCCCCAGGTAGGGGTGAGGAACTAAAATCATCAATATTTTGAGTAGGGTCCATGGCCTTATGTAGAGATCCAAAACCTAGGTCTGGATCGGACGGTTGAGATGAATGTCGAATTGCAAACGGAACAGACGCCATGAATCGCAATTGAACTCCGAAACCACCTTTGCGGATGCCTTGGCTCTGATACCACTGTTGATGCCCAGATCCCGCAGATGCACGAATGCAGATGATAGTACAGAAACACAATCACACAAAGTACTCAGAGATAGAAAGAGACAAGAGACGACACCAGATTGGGTACAATCTCCCCCCACATACTCTGATGGACAGGTCTATCACAACATGTGTATTTATAGGAAATTCATATTACGTCCTGAATAGAAGATATATGAGGGCCGCGCCTCGAAAAACATGCTTTTGTTTTATTTACAAATTTGATGCAATTGGGACCTTTTTCTTAGACATTGACCACTTGTGCAATAAGTCTCCCAATTTCCAGCAATATCACCCACAAAATATTTTTGTAGTGATCATGGTGAAACTCACTTATACAAAGATTTTCCTCAAAATATGGATAGGAGAAAACTTTCACTTATAAATATGATGATACTCCTTCCCTCTAGCAATGAAGAGGAGAACGAAAAAATAGCATGATTATGGGCAATCACGCATGCACAAGTGAAAGCTCAAAAAATGGTAAAGGGAAGAAGATGCTTGATCCATCTAGTTCTAAAAGCGAAGAAGAGATTCCAAAGAACTTTGGAGTGCAAAGGGCAATTTGACGACTCAAAGAGCTAGAAGAAAAGAAAAGTAGCGGAAGAATTAAGATGTGGAACTTGAGGATTCCCTCAAGCATTATCAAGATGAGCTCACTAAGGAGAAAATAAAATTGCAAGAGAGATCACAAGCTTAGCTCATGCACACCACCTTACCCGTATGCAAATCCATGGCCATAGCTTGGATTTCTCCTAGCTCACCGTGTAACACTCGAGTTAGAATGATAATTGAGAGGATACCACGAGAGACTTAGAGTTGAACCATCTATTCAACATCATGAAAAATCATACCCATGGGGGATTTGGAAAAGTAACGTGTAGCTATGTGTCAAGAGATGATTAGAGTTGCTAAAAAACTACTAGAAAAAGGTTCCAATGTTTTTCTTCACACATGTATGCCAAAATAACATTTCCAAAACGTTGTGAATACACACCGACCAAAAGACCAATCCCTCAAATAGAGGGGACTCCAACTCCAATACAATCAAAACCGGTCCAAGTTATTGTTCCCCTCCTACAAGAATACATTGTTCTACCACACATGGAGATTTCTTGGCAAGGGAACTTTGGGAGAGAATTCTAGAGTTAAAATGGAACAAGGAGGTCCAATCCCAAGAATAAACTTCCTTCTTAGAGTTCCAAACATGCGACGAATTGATTAGAATCGACTTACCTCTTTAATAGTTTGTAAGTCCAACATCGTGGAATGTTGTGGAGGGCCACTCCAATCTATACTACAATACCTTAGAGATTATGAAGTAGGTTTAGAATGTAAAAAGACCACTATGTAAAAGCTAAAACACTCTTCCAAAGGATAAAACAAAGAAACCAAGTCACACATTCATTTCTTGATAAGATTAGATATTCATTAGAAGGAAATACATTATTGCTAATCAAAAATAGCATTGGCTATTAAAGCTATTATACCTTAAGTGTGGGAGTATCCATTACTACTAAGAAACTATGGGAGAAATCATGTAAGCTAGCCCTACATCCCACTTGTATACATCTATAATCTGTTGATAGACATATGAAAGAGATTCTTAGGTCTCATTGAGAGTGTTGTTTTGACCACATGCGATTTTGAATTTGAGCATCACCATTTGGATTCATGAATTTGGAAAGGTAATTAGTTAGGGGCTACTCTTAGGAATACCATTTCTAAGGTAGATGAAAGTGATTCAAGGCTAGGGATAAATTCTATCTTCATCCAAGATTCAGGGACAACAATGAAGATTGATTTGCATATCAATGCTTATATATATATGTTCCATCCCTCTAATGTCATGTGATACTTGATAATGAAGACAAAAGCTCTGTAAAGCGTGCAAGTTTAAGTCAGCCTTCTTTGATGCACAAAGGCACGAGTCTTTGGTTGTATCAAGAAGGAAAACAAAAACCAAGTCACCAAATTGAAAGGAATTTTCAAGATCCTCAATAAATTCCAAAAGTTGATCTTAAAGAGGATGAAGTTGATCCTTTTGATTGGACTCCTATTTTCAGTGACATCGAGGTAGCTGTCAAAGAAAAAACCCTAATATATCATTGTGATGAAGATGGCTAATAATTGGATACATTTATGGTGAGTGTAATAGAAGATCAAGTATGCTAACTATTGAGACATTGTGGAGTTATATCATACCCACCAAGTGAAGCAAGATTACACATTAGTGGCTACCCAAGTCTCTATATGGAAGGGCACTATTCTAACAAAAAGGATTACATGAATGATATGGGGACCCTAGCTGATCTTTCTAAGATGCATTAGCCCACGCATACTACCTTCCAAGTCCATGAATAAAAAGTTGAGCATGAGTGGCTAGTGTCCCACGCAGTAAGTCGACAAAGTCAACAACTTTTTGAGTTCACGAGCACATTAATAAATACCAAGTTGAATAATGGAAAATGGTAGCTTCAGTGTGAAAAAAAGAAAAGACAAAGGGAGAGAGTTATGAAAACAAAGAAGATACCAAAAAAGTGGTCATAATAGTGGAGGATAATGAATGAAGATGCTCATACAATGTGAATGAATGTCAAGTTTTGAGGGAGAAGATCTCACCAAACTCTTGCAAGAGTATCAAGATGTCTTTACTTGAACATACAAGGAATTAAAAGGGGTTGATGTAGAAATTGGTGCACATTAGATACCTATGACACTATATTTTTTACCATCAAAATAGAGATCATACACATACAAGGAGACCTACTCTTCCAAGATCAAGGAAGGGATAGACAAACATTGAGCAATGAGTTGCATTTATAAAATCGAGCACATCAAATGGGTCTCACCCATAGTGCTTGTCACAAAAAATAATAACAAACATAAAGTTTGCATTAATCTCAAGAAACTGAATCCAGTCACTAAAGTTATCCCTACTAGTTGTAAATCATTTGTTAGAAAGGGGAGCTAGGAAAGAAGTGTCATGGACAAAGGGAACCATCGTGAACCTCATATTCCATGTGTCACTTCTATATCTCATGATTGGTTGAAAATATGAAGAAACTAATGCTTCCATTCCATCTGCAACATGCAAAGCCCTAAGATCGATTGTCTTCTTGCTTGAATTTGATATCCAGAGGTCATGTTCTGAATTGATGACATCATCATTGAGATCATCAATTTGTAACTACCATTGATGAAATGCCCTTGAAAACCTATATAAGGAGGGTTTGGCCTCATACATACTCACTCTTTCCAATGCCAGCCTTGGGAGTTGAAGGGGTCGTGATCACCAAGTAAGTACTTTCAAGTTCTAGTTCGAGTTCTAGTCTTGCCCTTTGCTCTAGTCTTGTATCCTATACATTCTATCTTGTCTTGTTGTAATCCCCTAGTGCGAGATCCTTTCCACTTATTCCTTGTGTCTAGTTCATCTCCTTGAAAAGAGTTCATGTAATCTAGAGATCTTGCTTCATACCTACGATCCTAGGTTGTGGGATCTTCTGACATTTTGAGTTGAATTATCTATACCTATCAATCTCGACGGCTAGGACTTTTTGTCTCAGTCATATATTCTTGTATTATTTCTCTATGTCTATGATCTTTTAATCAAACGAGTAATTCCAAAATCTTGTCTATTCTAGTCAGAGGGCACAATCTAGTGCTCGCAAAGCCATTGGCCATAAGTGTGTCTTTTGAGGGTGTGTTCACATGTGTGGATGCCTCTCAAGGGGTTGTTGAGCTTCTTGGGTGGCTCCCATATCAACCATTTTTGCTATAGGAGGTCAATGTCAATGCGATTGGTTCTTATATGAAAATGATGATGCGCCTAAGTGTCACGTATCTATTTTTCCAAAATTAGTGAAAGACTATACTTATGGATTTGATATTAAGTATGAGGGAAAATGCTAATTTTTTGTTGTGTTTGCTACTCTCCTCCCATCCTATTTATACCCTTGCTCCTAAAATATATAGTATCTTGAGTATTTTAGTGTGGACATGTCGCCATCATGCACACTTACTCTACTATCACCTTAGGAACCTTAGGATAACATCCAAGCTAGGGATCTTTTGATAATCTAGCCCTTGTCCCACACACACATGAGATGGCCTACCAAGCCTTATGCCTAACATAGAAACCTTAACTCCTTAATGGCCATGCACTTGTTCATAGTCAAATATATGATGAATATTATAAAGACAAAGATGGCATGGTATATTTGTTGTCAAGTGATCGTCAACAGAGAAATCATAGGGGTCTGATAGTCACCATGCTTGACTATAGTGACACCCTCTCTTAGGGAAACACAACCCTAACCTAAATCATGACATCGAAATTTTCAATTCAAGATGTCTTGGAAGTCCACATATAGGGTTAAAGTCACTTATAGAAAATTTTGGACCATTAACTTGAGGACCCCTCCCACCAAGAGTATGATTATATTTGAATATGAAAACACTATATTCTTGAATGTGCCTCTTCAATACATGTAAAAGGGTAGAGAAACCTATTTAATAATGCACAAATCTTCCAGGACTAGTCCCATTACCCTTATTTGGTGGTGCACAAGAGATTGCACAAATGCCAATGCAATATATATTACACAAAATTGTGGAGAATCAAAATTCAAAAGGTAAAAACCCTCTAGCTAACCCCAAAAAAATAATATTGACCAATTTGTAAATGATATAATGACTCAATTCCAAAATGATTTACTTCAATTTAAAAATAGACCCAGAAATGCTCTAGTTGAGCAAATAGTGGAAACAATTTACCTAGCTCAATGCCATCAAGTCCTTGGATGATGACTTTGATTATCCCAAGTGGTGAATGAGTCTATAGATCCTTATGATAATGTACTCAAACTCAAACACGTCTTGAAAGTTGAATGCATCACTAATTTCTTCAAGCAATACAAAGCTTTTGGCTTGATCCTTTTAGGAAGATCCCTTTCTTGATTATAACTCTTGAAAATTATGTCATTGGGAACGTACATGTGCATATGGAAGAATTCATGAAAGATTTTTCCAAATTTGGAGTGAAGCACCACTCTTTATCCCTAATCTACAACTTTAAACAAGGGACTTATGAATGACTTAAAAATACAAGCAATCTATTGATCAATGTCCTATCATAGAGAGACCATCAAGAACAAATTTGACCTCAGTATTCTTATACGTACTTACTAATGAACAACTTGGATCCCTTTTCCACATCCCTACACTTTCCACTTTCAATGAGTGCATCAAATAATGTGTATACTTTGGAAGATAACCTAACCGCACTCTTTAAAATTCTAGTATCCAATGTGGGAAGAGAAGCTTCAGCTTCCATTAGTGATTTTGGATCCTTGATAGAAGAGATAGTAGATCTTGTGGTAAAATAATTGAACATGGAATGCACTATGAAATAGAGGATCATATCCTAATGAAAAAGGGTTTGAATGCTTAGAAGGTGTCAAAAATACAATGTTGACCATCCCACATACATTTGTAATAGGGGGCCTAGAAATTACATATAGAATAGGGATCCATGTCATTTCATGAAATTGAGTAGAAGTGGACAAAGAACCCCACATATAAATGTTATTGCAATCAGTTTTTTCTTAGAACTTTATACCAACCAAGGCCTATGTATCAAGTTCCAACTATAGAAGTATATAGGGATCCACAAAGAGAATCTATTAAAGAACCCTACTAC
Organism: Ceratopteris richardii; assembly: GCA_020310875.1. NCBI lineage: Eukaryota > Viridiplantae > Streptophyta > Polypodiopsida > Polypodiales > Pteridaceae > Ceratopteris > Ceratopteris richardii. The sequence continues at coordinate 11,948,658 of CM035444.1, forward strand.
AATTCTAGGCTTAGATACAAACATGGTAGCCTAGAACCTCACTGACCTATCCTTCAGCTAGTGCCAACCTCCACAAAATGTTGTTCCAATCGAATATGTAGAAGAAAATATTAAGAGATCAATTGTGCATGTGGAACCCCCCATGGTGGACACTAATATCAACCAACATTAGCTTGGGGAAATTTCGGAGTATCTAGGAGATAGTTTTAGTAAAGGAAGATGGGGCCAAGAAGAAGCTTGTTTCCATGTATATACTATAGAGAATTCAAGTTGGATGGGATAGATTAAGAGTGCATAATGATGAGAAATGGGCACTATGGTAGTGAAAACACACCACAAATGCACATGACAATGGGTTCCATTCTCCAAATGTGGATGCAACCATTTCTTCCAAAATCTTTAGCCACCTAAGTCTTTCACTTCGAAGATTGGGCATTGTGAGGATTGCCAGAAAGAACACCGCATTAAGATCTATCCTCAAAGTCCTACAGGTCCACATATGCTCCTCTCAAAAGTGGTAGAGATAATAGAAAGTGTTAGTGATTCAAAAGAGCATATTTTTGTTCAAGCTGTCACAAGGCCTCATGGTAAAATCCTAGACGCAACTAAGAACATGGGAGACAAAGAGACCAATCCACATCACGCCATTAGTAAGGAGTTGTCTTTTGACAAGCGGAAGGAAAAGAACTTGACTTTGAGATAGAGGAGGGAGAAATTAGAAATAATTAGAAGAAGATAATGAATACCCTAGAGAAGCATCCATAGGAAATACAAATAAAAGTCTTTAATTCTAAGTCCATATCCTTTGTGTCTAACCTAGTAACGCATTAAGACCTTATTATCCATTGTTCCAAACAAATGGGAAAAGATAAACCTCAAATTGTCCACAATTTTTGAGAAGAATGAGCCCTTTGGAAAAGGGAAGATGTAAGTGGAGCTATTAATGGTGAGGAGGAAACTAGGTATGTGGTCCTTAAAATGGAAGAAGATTTTTGAGAAAAATTATGTAGCCAAGTACAAGAAGTTAGATCTTTCAAAGGAAAAAGATAGGACCTTCTGGGTACTACACCAATACATGAGAAAATATGAGAACCAAAGAATCCATAAGATTCCCCCTAAAAAAATGAAGGTATTACACCCAGGTGCTCAAGATAACTTAGTTAAAATTTATTATTACCTTAAAGGAACTTTTTCATGTAAATCCACATTTATGGAAACAAATGTCCAAGTTTTCAAACCCTAATGCTATTGCAACCAAGAATTCAGAGACCAAAATTCTTGTAGATAGTTTAAGAATGGAACAAGTTTCAATTGAAAAGGTAGGAGAATATAAGGAAGATGATGACATCAATACATGTCCACCTATCTAAAACTTATGCTAATGTATTTGGCTAGCATTACAAAGATTGGGGAGTCTCTCAAGCAATTTTGGGGAACATAGAATTCCGAGAAAAACTAGTAAGGGGTAAAAGCTATAGGTCGAATCCAAATTATGCTAAACTTGTTTAGCAATCGATCTAGAAAATGTTTAGCAATCGATCTAGAAAATGAAGGATGTTATCATTATTATCCCTATTGGGCACTTTGAATGACTTTCTCCCATGATCATTGTGCCCATAGAAACACCAATAAAATTTGGGTATGTATAGATTTTAGGGCACTAATCAAAGGGGAAATTTTGGATGGCTTTCCTATGATCTTTGCAAAATAGCTTATTGAAGAAGTTGTTGAACACACATTGTGCAACTTCATGGATGGGTTTAGCGGGTACAAGTAGATCTCCATTCACGAGGAAGACCAAGACAAGATGGATTTTATGAAAACTTGCAGCACTTGTGTTTATTTAAAGATGCCATTCATACTAAAAAAAGCTCTTGCAACCCAAATGTACCACCATCTCCCCCTCAAACCTAAGATGCTTGAGTATTCATTCCATAGGTATCTCCTACATTCCAATCATTGATTTGAAACTGTTGAGTTTGCTTCCATCAAGTGCTCTGGTCATCATATCTGCACATTGCATCTGTGTAGATACATAAGACAATTGTATCTCTTTGCTTGCAATCTTTTCTCTAACAAAGTGGTAATGGACTTCTATATGCTTAGTCCTGGCATGGAAGGTAGGATTAGTAGCTAAGTGCAAAGAACTCATGTTGTCTCCAAATATATATGGAGTGCCAAAATCTAACCCTAAATCTGTATATAGGGTCTTGATCCACATTGCCTCTTGAGTTGCATTTTTCCAACCCTCTGTATTCAGCTTCAGTTGAAGAGAGTGCTACTGGTGGTTGTTTCTTGGAAGACCAAGAAATGAGCTTTGTACCTGCAAAGGACAGATATCCAGATGTACTTCTTCTATCATCTTTTGATCCTGCCCAATCACGCGTCAATGAATAGCTTTACACTTAAATCAGATGTGTAAAGATAATATAAGCCTTCATTAATTGTTCCCTTCAGATACTTCAATATCCTTTTGGTTGCATCCATGTAAGGTTTCCTAGGAGTGTGCATAAATGGGCTAAGCACACTTACTCCATAGCAGATATCAACCCTAGTTAGGGTTGCATAATTCAAGCTTCCAACTAGACTTTGGTAGCTTGTAATGTCTTTAATAGGTTCCCCTTCATGTGCACTTAACTTGTGATTGACCTCCATGGGAGTACTTGCAACCTTAGTATCCTGCATCTTGAACTTTGCAATCATATCTTTAACATACTTCCTTTGAGTAAGGAAGACCCCTTTATCTATATAAACAACTTCTAATCCAAGAAAGTAAGTGAGCAATCCAAGATCGCTTATCTTGAATTCTTCCTTCATTTGGTCTTTGATCTTCTTGATTCCATCTGCATCATTACCTGTAAGAATAATATCATCTACATACACACATAGACATATAACTTCAGAGTTATTCCTCTTAATGAAGAGTGAAGAATCAGCCTTGCTCATCTTGAATCCTTTGTCCTGCAAGAATGTAACCAATCTATGATTCCAAGCTCTAGGAGCTTGCTTGAGACCATAGAGAGCTTTCCTGAGTTTGCACACATACTCAGGATGTAAACTATCAACAAACCTAGGAGGTTGTGCCATGTACACTTCCTCTGAAATCCAACCATTTAAGAATGCATTTTTTACATCCAACTGATAAATGTTCCAATTCTTTGAAGCAGTTATACTTATGAGAACTCTGATTGTTGGCATCTTTGACACAGGAGAGAAGGTTTCCTCATAGTCAATCCCTTGGGTCTGAGCAAACTCTTTAGCCACAAGTCTTGCTTTGTACCTATTTATTGATCCATTAGAATTCTTTTTTACCTTATAACTCCATCTAGATCCAATGATCTTCATGGATTGGTTCTTAGGAACTAGGTCCCAAGTCTGATTCTCTTGAAGTGCTTGTATCTCTTCCTCCATTGCTTCCTTCCATTCTCGTTTCTTTTTTGCCTCTTCAAAGGTTGATGGCTCTTCTGAATTGATATCCTAAGCAATATAGATTGAGTGTTTAGTGACTAGAGAGGTGTCATATCCATACCTTTCTGGCTTCTTCTTTTCCCTAATTGATATCCTTATTGTTTGTTGAGAGGATTCTGCAATATCCCTCAAGTCGTACATCTTTTCTTTACCTTTATTGCTCCATACCTTGAAGTTCCTTCTTGGTGTCTTCTGATCATCATCAAAGTCACTTGAATCTTCATGTTGTTGATTATTTGCCTTTTGAATTGTAGGAAAGTTCTCCTCTAGGTCATAAGGTAGCTTGACTTTTCTGCAATCATTCAAAACACGAGTTATTTTCATCAAAGACAACATCTCTAATAACAATAAAGCCTTTAGTACTTGGATTATACAACATGTACCCTTTTTTATTAAGATCATTTCCTATGAACACACATTTCTCTGCCTTAGGATCCATTTTACCTCTAATTTGTGATTGAAAATGTGCATAAGCTATGCACCCAAAGATTCTGCAATGATCTAGGCTAGGCCTTCTTCCATTCCAAGCTTCATATGGTGTCATCCCATCTAATGCTTTAGATGGGAGTCTGTTAGATAAGTGGTTGTAGACACAGCCTCTGCCCATAGGTAGTTGGGCAATTTTTTCTCATTAATCATGGACCTTGCTGCCTCCACAATGGTCCTATTCCTCCTTTCTACTACTCCATTTCGTTCTAGAGTATAGCTGCTATTAATTTCTCTTTTGATGCCTCTATCTTGGAGATATGCATCAAATTCATGGGAGAAGTATTCTCCCCCTCCATCTGACCTTAGCCTTTTCAATGTTTTCCCTGTTTGATTTTCAACAAGAGCAAGATATCTTTTGAAACAATTGAATACTTCATCCTTGTGCTTCATAAAATAAAGTATAGTCCATCTGCTACAATCATCAATGAATGATACATAGTACCTCGATCCTGAAATTGAAGGGTCTTTGCTAGGTCCCCAAACATTTGTGTGGACTGGCTCCAATAGATCACCATGAATGTAAACTTTCTTCATAAATGGTTGTCTATGAGACTTCCCAAATTGACATGCAATGCATTTATATATCATATGTTGCTTGGATATGTTTGGCCATCCAAGCAACTCTGGTCCGTGCATATTTGCTTTAAACTTCTTTCTCCTATATGAGCTAACCTTTTGTGCCACATTTCTAATTCTGATAAGGTTTGTCCTCCATAATTGAAAATTGCTATATCCCTAGTATCTTGTAGCTCAAATGTAAAGAGTCTACCTTTCTTTTCTCCTTTGGCTATCCTCTTGAACCCTTGTTGAGGATCTACAACAAATGCTCCATTTCTTGTAAACCTTACCTGCAAACCTTTTCTACAATTTGTCCAACACTTATCAAATTCCTTACAATTTTTCTACAATTCTTGGTTATGGTAGGTACATACAATACCTTACTGAGTAGATTCATATTTCCATTTGAAGTCTTCACATTCCCAATCTTTTCAACTGAGTGCCTTGTGTCATCTCTTGTTTGTACCTCATGCTTGTTCCTTGGATCCTCCAAGTCAAATAGCAATGCCACATTTCCTACTACATGATTTGAACAACCAAAATCTATATAGAACACATGTTCATCTGCTTTACCTTGCCTCATGGTCATGTTCATCAACAAAAGAGTCTTCTTGTGCCTGCTCTTTAGTGTAATTGTTGTATTCTCTTCTTCCTCTATAGCCTCCTTGGTTATTGTAGTTGTAGTTGTTGTTGTTGTTGTTGAAATTGTTTGATCTTCCTCTTCCATAGCTTCCTCTATTGAAGCCTCTTCCTCTCTGATTTCTAGGGTTCCTGAAACAATTCTGAATTTTGTGGTTAGTCAATCCACATATGGCACATGGAGAGGTGCTTTGGAATCTCCCCCTACCTTCTCTACCTCCTCTGCCTCTTCCTCTTGTACCTCTACCTCTTCCTGCAAAGTTAGCTTGGGAGGTACTAGCTTCATCATCAGATTTCTTGCCTTTACTTTTACTATCCTTACTCTTATTCTTATCAGTGTATAGGGCTGAGGATTGATCACCTTTTGAGTTGTCATTGTTCGTCACAAGCTTGGCTTCATGAGTGAATATTTGTCCCATTAGAGTATTGAAGTTAGGTATCTACATGTCCATATATAGATCCATTGTAGTGGTGAATGCTTCCCATTTGTCATCTGCCTTGATTCCATTGATCACTTGTCTCACAATTTGCTCCTCATCAATGACTTCTCCAATGCTTCCAAGTTGATCAGCTAAGTCCTTGATTTTAGTGACATAATCAGTCACATTCTGTTTGGGCATCTTTTTCAGTGTTGTGAATTCCATCCATAGTTATTCTTTCTTGTTGTAGTGCTTGAAGAGAAGAATGCTTCAAGTGCATTCCTCCAGGTTCCCTGTTATTTCTTACAGTTCCTAATGTGTGGAAGCAAGAAATCAAAAACTAAGTTGAGAAGATACGACCTGGCCATCCTTTGAGCACCATGTTGATAACCTTTCATGTTCTTCTTGATTGGGTTGCCCTTTGCTTCTGGGAATTGGCATTGAATCATCTCTAGATATGTAACCATAGAGATTTCTACCTTGTAGATATGCTTCCATTCTAATAGACCAAGAAGAGTAATTACCTAAATCCAATTTGTCAATTGATGATGGGAATCCATCTCCCATGCTGATTTGATGATGGCTCTAATACCACTGTGAGGAGATGGTTGGATACACTCCAGAGATGACATGGTGCTGCACAAATCCTGCTCTACACCTGCCAATGTAGCTTTAGAGTACCTTAGTAGACACCTTTACCCTTCCAAATATGCATTTGGATCCATAATGTACTTTGGAGCATCATCTTCAATTAGCTATGTCAAAACATACTACTTCCAAGATTGAAGAGTTGCAAAAACTTGCTATTTTAGGACTTGCACCTGCTCAATATTTCACTCAGTGCTCACTCACTGATTACAATTGACCCAAGAGCTTTTGGGCATATATGATTGGAGTCCTAAGCTTGCTATAGGAAGTTATTTCACTAAGGATGAGTGTATGCTGAGAAATCACATTAAGAAGTTAGGAGGTGTAATCCCGACTTTTTAGGAGGATGATAGTGAGCAAACATAGGTAGCTTGCAGAGAACTTATCTCACAAAGTACTAAACCAAATGAAATGAAACTTAACATCCTAAAACTAGAATGTCTAAGATACATATACCAAGTTGAACCACATTAATTGGATAAGTGTACGTAGAGAATTCCTCAAAACAAGTTCACTAAAATGAGAGCTTAGCAACATACAATAGTAGACATGAGATAACTTGCATAATCTGAATCAAATGTGTAATATTATGAATTTATAATACAAAGGGGATGATGTAGGCTTACTCATACATGTGTGAGCTTAGTGTACCCATAATCTGGAAGCTCAATGTGTCCTTCTTCTTGCTCTGTTACACGCGACTAAAAATCAGTGTCTTTTATAGATATGATCTAAATTTGAATTTTGAATCCGCCACCTAAAAGTGATCCTACCTTTTAGGACTCTAATAAATTTGATTCCAACAACTTAGTTGTTGTGACTTACAACTCATAACGCTATGAGATTCTCTCAAGCTTTTCCTTTAACAATTATCTGAGTTAAACTCAAGAGATTTGAAAGAGGTGTTCATGTGTGACTTATGAATAGTCATGTGAAGTAAGCCTTTGCTATTTGGTCAAGCATCAAGGCTTGCCAAATGTACCAACAAGATATATACAGGTTTTGGTTCACCAGTATAAGTGCCTCAAATTCTACTATAGATTTAGTAGAACTCGACAGGGTAGTTCTATTCAACTTTTTGAGATACAATCATTTTTCTACATTAGGGTATTTTAATCAGTGGTCATGGCTAAAAGTAGTGATGTATTCCATATGTTAGCTATTGAGGATAAGTTGGATGGTACCAATTACCCAATATGGGCCTATATGATGTGTCATGTATTGATTGCAAAAGGATTATGGAATATTCTGTAGGGTGGTAAAAAGCGTCCTATTACACCTACAAATACAGTTACTAAAGTTGATGTAGATGGCATTGAAGATGGTGATATTCTTTAGATTCTTGTTCATATTGTGGTTTCTATTGCATCTACTACAGTGCAACTTTGTTGGGATGGTAGAGATGCTCAAGCACATGCATTGATAGCTTTATTTGTCAAACATGCCATTATTCCTCACATTTGCTCCTACAAAATAACAAAGGATGCTCCGGATACACTTAGCACTTTATACCATGCAAGGAATGAGGCTCATGTTGCTTACCTTGAAAATAGTTGGAGAGTGAGCACATGAATGAAGGAGATTCCATGGAAAAAATTTTGACAAAGATCAAAGATTTGAAGTAGTTGATTTTTGTTGATGAAGTCTTACCTGACAATTCACTTGTGTTGACTATTCTGAATGGTCTTCCGAATTCATATCAGAGTTTTGCTTCTACTCTTTGATTGATGATGAAAGGCAATCCAAATGCCTTAACATTTGAGGAGTTAGTCTCTATTCTATTGTAAGAAGATCAGTCTAGGTAGAACAAGTCCATTGTGTGTGTTGCAGATCAAGCTTTCCTAGCTAGTCAAATGGGCAAAGGTAAATGGAGCTTTTCTATTAGTATGCAAAAATTTGCTAATTTTGCACAATCAAAGAAGGATGGCAGAGACAAGAAGAAAACAAAAAAGTAGAAATTGTTCTGAAAATACTAAAAAGGAAATGACCATGTCATAAAAAGTTGTCCAAAACTAGTTGCAAAAGAGGCAAAGAAGAAAGAGGCTGGAATGGTTGTTGCAGAGGCCTCTACACTTAAAATAGAGTCTGCTAATCTACTATACAATGAAGAATGTGTAGTTCCTAATGTTAGCAATTATGACCCATCTTCTCATGAATAGTGTATGTTTCTAGTAGGCACCTAGTAAACATGTATGTGAAGGCTATATTTTGGGAAAAATGCAGTGTTGCCCCTTCCCAAAAGATGGTTCAGTTTGAGCTACTCAAAAATTGTAGCTTGTTCATAGTGATGTCTATGGTCCTATGCAAACACCTTCTTTTGGGGACTATCTTTTTTTCGTGACTTTCATTGATGATTTTTCCAGGCATGCATGGGTATATCCATTGAAATCAAAGTCCAAAGTGTTTAAATGCTTCAAATAGTTTCTAGTTTTGGCTGAAAATCTGTTAGCATGTAAAGTGGGCACCCTCCAGTCTAATCGAGGGAGGGAATATTTATCTTCTAATTTTAATGCATTTCTGGTTGAACGTGGGATAGAACATCAGTGTATATTGTCGTATACACCTCAATAGAATGGAGTTGTTGAATGAAAGAATAGTTCACTCATGGAGATGACGAGTTGTATGGTCAAGAGTCAAGCTTTACCACATAGTTTCTTGCGTGACGCTATTATGTGTGCAGCATATGTACTCAACAGGTGTCCCAATAAAGCATTGCAGTTTATCACTCCATATGAGGCTTGGCATGGTCGCAAGCCATCTGTTGCTCACCTATGTGTTTTTATTATTTGGCATATGCATTAGTGCCTAAACAACAATGTAAGAAATTGGATGATAGAGCAGTGAAATGTAGTTTTGTTGGGTATAGTTCTAAGAACAAAGGCTATCATCTGTATCATCCATAGACTAAATGCATTTTGGTTAACCGTGATGTTGTTTTTGTGGAAGATGCTATTCAGCCATTACTTTCATGTACTAAGGAGACATCGGTTAGCTCCAAAGACATGTATGAAACTTTGCTGCCTCTTTTTATAGGTGGGCAGTCTAGTGTTGGTCCAAATGAGGCAACTTTTCAGCCTTTATAGGTTTCATGTGATGATGCAGATCATTCCATTTTTAATGTAGATTTACATGATGCACTTGTTGATGAGGGAACTGATATAGAGGAGGCAAAAACTATGCCTAAATGGCTGGTGTAGACTTTAAGAGATAGAAAATTAGATGCACCTTTGTCATATCATACTCATTTAGGCTTTGATAGTGCTTCTTTTGCATCAAATTGCTATGCTATGGATGCCTCTAGTCTTTGTGATGAGAATTCACCTGTTTCATTTGATGAAGCACAAAATTCTAAAAATTGGATGGGTGCTATGCAATCAAAATATGATATTATTATGAAAAATGGTACTTGGTATTTATGTGACTTGCCTCTTGGCAAGAAGGCCATTGTCACTAAGTGGGTATATAAGCCAAAGTGTAAGCCTGACGGAACAGTTGATAGGTATAAGGCTAGGCTTGTTGCAAAGGGTTCTGCTCAAGAAAGAGGCATTGATTTCGATGAGACCTTTGCTCCTACATGTCGAATGACTAGTGTTCGTAGCATCTATGTACTTGCAGTTCATCATGGTTGGAATGTACATCAATTGGACATGAAAATTGCATTTTTGAATGGTGCCTTGCATGAAGAAGTGTATGTTTTTCAGCCCCATGGCTTTGTGCAGAAAGGGCATGAAAACTAGGTGTGCAGGTTGAAAAAGGCATTATATGGTTTGAAGCAAGCACCACGTGCTTGATATGAAAAAATAGATGCCTACATGATTGCACATGTTTTTGAGAATAGTCCAACTAAGAGCATATGTTAACGCTAGTATTGTATTTAGACACTTTAGTGTCCTTGGAAACTTTAGTGTCTTGAAAAAGAGACATTATTTGATGATTTTTTTAGATTACTAGAAGGAACCATTTATAAATGTAACTACACAACATGCTAGCATAAGGGTTGAATATTTGTAGAAAAATATAGTTTTCACTAAAGGATAGAAAAATTAAGATTATTCACTAATTTTATGATGCTAATTTTAGTATAGGTATAGAAATTATAGTGATGTCAATTAGTGGTTATTTTGAATGAAAATCATGATCTCATAATTTTCATTGTTGTAAATGCAATAAAGACTCTCATTGTATATACTCAACACTTTCTATCCATAATTAGAGATTTCTAATTATTTTTACTAAGTTTATGGCATAAAATTAATCTCATATGTGCCATGATAGTCTTATCATCTATGAATTATTTTGGAAAGTGATGGTGTGAATATGACTCATTTTTTATTATCAAAATACTGTTTAAGATTTTTAAAGCTAGAGACATTTTTGTCACAACCTTAGGAGTCCAATTTCTATGGAGATTCTTCAAGTTAAACAATGCTACGTTTTTTCTATGCTAAGAAAGGTCATTTGATAAGAAAATATTGCATATGCTACATGATTAAAGTTAATATGCTAACTTTTTCTATATAAAAAATTTTATAATGTTTTAATAGTTATTTTGATTGATATTATATACCTTATATCATTGATAAAACCTAATGTTTTAGGATGAATTTATATTCTTGGTAGAGTGGAATATGGCTATTCAATGAAATATTGAGATTGTTGGTGGTATGTGAGATAGGTACAAATACATGTGCATATTTGTATGATACTATATAATGGTTTTTGAAGTAAAACACCAGCCATTTTAGTGTTTTAATGCATCAATATCATATAGAAGGCTCCTATAGTGTATAACTATATAAGGAGCACCCTATATTGTAGTAATTTGTTTATTATAAAAATGATTTTTCTAATTCCCAAGACTTGTCTTAAATGATTATATGACTTTAAATAAACATTAAAAAAATATTTCAATACAAGGAAAATTTTTCTCATGGAGCTATTCCTTTCTTCTCATATATAAGTCTATAGAAAAACTATTTTTTTGACCATTTTCAATAATTTCTATATTTTGACTTATCAAAAAAAGTTATATTCTTAAAAAATATATTTTTCATAGAACATTTAGGTATAGATCTTTATGGGGCTGGAAGGTTTTTTCATAATTTTATTTCATTAGTATGCATTATTTTTTTTTACTTGTTAGAAAAAAGGACATTAAAGTGTCCTATTTTGGTACAACACTATTATTAAGTGTGCAAGTGATGTGCTTCTGATCATTGTTGTCTATGTTGATGACAAGATGCTCTTGGTCCTCATGAGAAGCATATTGCTGATTTTAAGGCTGATTTACATGCCTCATTTGAGATGTCAAATTTGGGGTATTTGCATCATTATTTGGGCATTCAGTTTGTGCAAGTTGATGGCAGAATAGCTTTGTGTCAAACAAAATATATTGATACATTATTGTAGTGTTTTGGCCTTGAAGACTGCAAACCTATTTCCACTCCTATGGAGACAGGTTTACAGTTGAGTCTTCACGATGCTGGAGATGCCTTTGATGTTGTTCTCTATTAGTAGGCTATTGGATGCTTGATTTACTTATGCATTACTTGGTCTAATATTCAATTTGTTGTCTCACATATGAGCAGGTTTATGCATTGCCCATGTGTCAAGCATTGGTAGGTGGTTGAGCACATCTTTCGCTACTTGAGTGGTACCCAGCTAGTTGGATTGTTTTATCACAAGGGGGGTTCACTACCGCCAGATTTGCATGCTTTTTTTTACTCTGACTGGGCTAGTTGCTATGACACTCATATGTCCACTAACGGCTTTTGCTTCGTGCTTGATAGCTCATGTATATCTTGGTTGAGCAAGAAGGAGACTACTATGGCCACTTCCAGTTGTGAGGTTGAGTATAGGGTAGCTTCACAGTGACTGTTGAGTGTGTGTGTGTGGCTCAGATGCCTTGTGGCTGATTTGGGTGTTGGTCAATCTTTTGCCACCACCATCTTCACTAACAGTCAGAGCACACTGGCAATTGCAAGGAACCCTATGTTCCATGCTCGCACTAAGCAAATTGAGGTGCACTACCATTATGTTAGGGAGAGGTTCTCTATTGGAGAGATCAGTTTGGCATATGTGCCCACACAAAAAACATTGCAAACCTTTTCACAAAGGCTCTATCTAGGGAGAAGTTTGAAGCTTTCTGCAAAGCTTTGGGCTTACTTCCTTTTGTGGATTAATTCCACATAGCTTGGCACTTCCTTATACATGAGTGCTAGCTCCTTGTTCACCGCATCACTCCCAAGAGGGATTTGTTGATATATTTAGGTAGTGATGTGTGCGAACACATTAGGACCACCGAGGCACTTTTTTCCCTCTTTAGGAGGTTTTTTCCCCCCAATTTGTATATACACCTATAACCCTAATGGGTCACTTATCTTTGTGCATTCTCTTGGTAATACATTCAGTATTGTGTATTGTGCTCCAAGCTTCTTCTACTTCCTTGTGTTGTTCGCGTGCTTCTGCAGATCTCAAACTCCAACACGTTAATCCTATTTTTTCATGAATTTGACTTCGCCATAGTTCACAAGACAAGCAAGGAAAATTTAATAATTTTAAATTATTCTTATTTGTTAGTTTTTATTTTTATATTTTCTATTCTCTCTTATTTTTTAGGCTTTTTATTTTATTTTTTTGGTATTATCTCTCTCTCTCTCTCTCTCTCTCTCTCTCTCTCTCTCTCTCTCTCTCTCTCTCTCTCTCTCTCTCTCTCTCTCTCTCTCTCTCTCTCTCTCTCTCTCTCTCTCTCTCTCTCTCTCTCTCTCTCTCTCTCTCTCTCTCTCTCTCTCTCTCTCTCTCTCTCTCTCTCTCTCTCTCTCTCTCTATATATATATATATATATATATATATATATATATATATATATATATATATATATATATATATATATATATATATATATATATATATATATATATATATATAGAGAGAGAGAGAGAGAGAGAGAGAGTGTGTGTATTCACATGGGAAAAACCTTCATGGTTTTAGATTGAACTTTGTGTTTTTGTTTTTCTCCATTTCGAAGTCATTTTTATGGTTTTTGATGTGTAGGAAGTTGATTTGATTATGAGTTTTCTCACATTCCCATTATTATTTCTTCTTTTAGTCAAAGCATATCCTTTTACCTATTTGCACATGTTTTATTTCACTCACACATGCTCCACATGGTCTGTTTCCTCTCGATAGAATGACATCTTCCACATTTTTCATGTGTGCAACTTGTAAGTGCCATTTCATAAATTTTCACTTCCCTAGACCCCCCCCCCCCCCAATATCCCATCCCTTCCTCTCCCATGGACCTCTATCCAGCCCCTATCTCTCCCTTACCCCTATCCCCCCTTGATCCCCTACCCCTATCTCTCGACTCAATTTCCCTCATCAATAGTGGCAACTTGCTCTGGATTTTCTTCCCACTTTATGCAATTATTCCCTTCTATTCGAGTCAATGACATTGATCAATGTTTCTTCATTGGTTTCTTTAGCCTACTAGTTTGTGTTTCATGGTAATGCTTACATCTATTTATTTTTTCTGATCATGATCTCTTGGACGTAGAGCCAATTAGATAGTGAGCAACTATTGAGCCTACATCAATGCAAGCTTGGCAAAAGGGTGCACATGTGTAAAGGACTTTTTGTGGCATCTACATGACTCAAATAGCATACATGCACCCATGTAGCCCACAAAACATCCAAGCATACAAGCATAGATACATCCATGCATGCATCCATATATCTATACGCATCCAGATGCATCCATATAATCACACATGCCCACCTACACACAAAAATCATATGCTTTGACAAAAATTCATTGCCCTACATGCTACGGAATAAGTGTCAACACACGAAGTACCCTTAGGTAATGATGTCTTATGAGAAGAGTTTTAGTAAGCACACACTTCAATGGAACACAACAAGGATATTACACTTGAATTTCAACTAATAGAACTCCACTACATATATTCCCATTCCAAGTGTCTTTCCTTTCTCCATCTACATTCTCCCTTTCGAATTCCCCTTCCCTACGCACCTCAGGAAAACCTTTCATCGGCAACTACTTTTGGTGTTGAATTTTTTTAAGTTGACTTGAGTTGAATTCTGAGTGATTGACTTGAATTTTAGTACCATTGCCATTTTTCTTAACTTTGACCTTCTAGTCTCAAATGGCTATGCCTTAGGAGCATATGGAGCCTTCTCTCACTAGTGGTGATCCCGCTAAATTTTGGGCATCAATTCTAAAACTTGCTGGACCCATTGCACCATAAAACAATTGGAAATTCTATAACTAACATTGAAAAACAAATAGGTAGACCAAATTTTTACTCCACACAATTGATGAGGACACACAGTATGCCATTATCTTTGGCAAACAGATCAATTCAAAGACTAGTTAGAGAAATAGTTGACGTGAAAGTAGTAGAGGAAGTGGGTGAAAGGTTGTTACCATTAGTGTCCATGTGAAAGGCCAAATGGCCATCGGACACTTCTTTGTATATGTTCTTTAATAAAGCATATAGTGGCATGGTCAATCATAGACTGTAAGTTCGATCGCATCTGTAAGACCTAAGAAGTCTATCTTCATGCTCCCTGTGTACTGTGTTTTTCTGTATATTCTTTAGCCTCTATGCGGAGTATTGCATGCGGCCTTGGGAGCTCGGTTTTCTACTCCGAGGATATTTTCGTGGAGCTCTCAAGAAGGATATCACACCATGGTGCATCGCCATCTAATTACTTCACTCGTTTAAGAGTAGTTTGATGCAAAATCTTTGTTCCTTTTGTGTGAGCCAAGCGAGCACCCCCCCTCCCCCTGGCTTTCTCCAAGGCTTACGACTAAGGCGGCGACCAAGGCATGGACCTTGGCATACCTTGTCATCCGAGTCATTGAAGGCATTGTTGGTGCCATTGGCTGCACGTGATGGAGGACCTCAACGATCAAGGAAGATAGAGGTTCCTGGTACTTCCCGAGAGGTCACCCATCCCAGTACTATTCCCCCTAGAGCTTGCTTAACCATGGCAATTTCTTGACACTAAGCTACACTCTTGTGGTGTCTGAAGAAGGGGAAAGAATAATGTTAACATCACCTTGAACATGTTTTGGTCCCTCAAAGCTTCACGATTTGCTTTCAAAGCGTGTTTTTGAGGCATTTTTGGGATGTCTTTTGGAGCCATTTTGCAGTACTTTTGCACTGAGTTCTCTTCACATAGGTCCAAGAACATCAAGAAGAGTGTTCTTTTGACTTCTTTGACAATAAATATAAAACTTTAGGTTTTGTTTTCATCCACACTCATAAAACTACAGGTTTCTCGAAAGGTTTTTCAGTTTTGGTGGGAGCAGCCATTGCAAATTTATGTAGGTTTTTTAGACTAAATCATCAGAGTTGACAGACACTTGCAGGTGTTTTTGGATAGTCTTTGGGCCATGGATTCAGCCTTTTAGTGTCATTTTACTACATATACTGAGCACACGCACCATGTACACTTCGGTGGATACCGCTTATGTACGTCCATGTGGTCATAGATATAGTGGTTATGTTTTTTGCATAAAGACTTTTACGTTTGATAAAGGGGGTCGTGGTGAGGTTTTCTTAATTGGGAGACACCCATGTGTTGGGGTCTCTTCGGTGATGCAAGTGGAGGACTTACCTAGCCTCGCCATAGGAGATGTATGATAGTTGTTCATAGGTGCTCGATAAGCCTAGTTGGCTTTTATTGGGTAACTGATAATATGCAGTGGAGTCAGTGATTCACTATGCAGGTAAACATGTGAGTACTTGCAGTTTTATGATATTTTGACACTCATCATATGCTCATTTTGAAGAGGATACTCAGGCAAAATTTTTCTAGATTTCTAGTTTAGTCAACTATACAATGGTTGACTTACTCCTTGATATACTTATTTGTTGGTGTTTGGACTCTTCTAGCTCCATTATCATTCTATTAAGTTCTCTACCATCATGGCATCAGAGGTCTCAGGCACATCTGGTGGATCAAGCTCTAATGCCAGTGTTTCGAGGAGGAGCTATAACTTGCAGGGCAAAGAACATTTTGAGATCTGAAATTTTGATGGCACAAACTTTGCTCTATGGAAGAATCAGATTAAAGATGTGATGATTCAAAGGAGGCAATGGAAGCTAGTAAATGGGATTTCAAAGAAGCCTGCTGACATGGATGAAGATGATTGTGATGAGTTAGATGAAATGGCCAGTTCTACCATTCATTTGCACCTAGAAGATAACGTTTACTTTACAATATTAGGTTGTGAAAGTGCAGAGGAGCTTTGGAAGAAGTTATGCAATACATAAAAAAGAGACGGCATCAAATAAAGTGTATCTGATGAGAAAATTAAATGACCTTTGCATGAAGGACATAGATAGTGTTTCTGCTCATCCAAATGAGTCTGATGCTATATTGTCCCAATTATAGGCTCAAAAAATGGATATGGATAATGAAATGAAAGCAGTATTGTTCTTCTGCATCCTGCCATCATCATGGGATACGTTTTGCACAGCTATTGGCAATAATGCACCTAGTGGTAAACTCGTCTATGATGAGATATGTGGAGCACTCTTAAGTGAGGAGATTCGTAGAAAATCTATGGTTAGCACTCAGAGTAGAGATGCATATAATGTTCGTGATTCTTACCAAGGAAAGAATCAGCAACGTGGCAAGAGCAAGAACAAGGAAAAGAATGGTCAATGGAATAAGAGTAGAAGTAAATCAAGGAAGAGGGATATTGAATGTCATTATTGTCATAAGAAAGGACATATGAAGAAAGACAATTATGCATTAAAGAATGCTAAAGGTAAATGATAGAATGTTGATGGGCATGTTAAACAGTTACCTACACCATCTACTTTGACTGTGAAGATTGAAGAAATTAATGCTATTTCTGATGATGTTGATGTGTTGACACTTGATAGTACTGTGCCAATTGAGGCCTTTATGGCTGATTCTCTTTCCCACACGTGGCTGCTAGATTATGGTGCTTCTTTCCATGTGACACCACATAGAGAATGGTTCTCTAATTATGTAGCAAAGTCTCTTGGTATCGTGAGACTTGGTGACTCTTACCAGTGTGACATTGTGGGGATTGGAGATGTGGTTGTGCAGTTCATTGATAGTTCAAAATTTACTACACATAATGTACACCATATACCTCAGTTATGTCACAGTTTGTTGTCAGTTGGTCAACTTCATGACCTTGGTTACAAGGTGGTCTTCTATCCTCAGTCCTTTCGTATATCAAAGGGCAATGTGATTATTGCAAAAGGAAGCAAAGTTGGCTCACTTTATTCTTTATTTGTATCACAGAAAGAACACTTGTTAGCTATTACTCAATAGCCTATGGCTTGTATTTGGCATGATCATATGGGCCATATATCTCATAGTGGAATGAAAAATCTTTCTCGTTCTGGCTACTTACATGTGTTATCTTTCTCTAATTTTTCATTTTGTGAGCATTGTCAATATGTAAAGCAAACCAAAAATATGCATAGAATGCACATTGACTCTTCAATTTAGCATTTAGATCTCGTTCATACAGATGTGTGTGGTCCTATGCCCACTAGGTCCTTAGGTGGTTCTCTTTACTTTGTCCCTTTCATAGATGATGCTACAAGAAAAGTCTAGGTATATCCTATCAAATCGAAGGATGAGGTATTCCCCACTTTCACAAAATGGCTTGCTTCAATTGAGACTGAAAAAGGAACTGAGATTAAGGCTTTATATTCAAATAGTGGGGGTGAGTATACCTCACATGAATTCAGCCTTTTCTATCAGTCGAGGGATTCATAGAGATTTTACAACTCCTTGTACCCCAATACAGAATGGTGTCGCTGAAAGGATGAATAGAACTATTCAAGATAGAGTAGTTTCTATGTTGCATCATGCAAATCGCTCACAAGGCTTTTGGGCAGAAGTAGTATTGACTACAATTCATGTGATTAACCTTTCACCTAGTGGTACCAAAGGTCTGAAAGTGGCACAAGAGTTATGGCCACGGAAGCCACCATATTATGATCATCTTTGAGTTTTCGAGTGTGAAACATATGTTCATATACCCAAGAGTCTTAGACAAAAGTTGGACCATAAGTCAAAGAAATGCATTTTTCTTGGATATGGTTGAGAAGGGCAATTTGGATATCGTTTATGGATTCCTAAAACACGGTCAATGATCAAAAGTAGTGATGTCATTTTCAATGAGTCTAAGATGCATAAACAGCCCATCAAGGAGGTTGAAGTGAGAAGAGTGGTGTTTGAGGATACTAATCCTCCAATTAGCATGCATAAAAATGTTGCACATAGGGACGTTCAACAGAATGTCAGATCATATTAGTTTGCACGTGTTCCTATTCAGCAACCATTGAGATGGTCTACACGTGTCTCACACCCACCTGATAGATATGTTCCAAGTTTAGATTTTGTTATGCTAACAAATGCCAGTGAGCCATCTTGCTACAAAGAGGCTATGCAGACAGAGGATCATGTCAAGTGGAGCATGCCATGAAGAGTGATTTGGATTCTATTCACAAGAATGGTACTTGGGATTTAGTACCTTTGCCAAATGGCCGGAAAGCTTTACCATGTAAATGGGTATATAAGCTGAAATTCACATCCGGTAGTGCTTCTCCAAAGTATAAAGCACGACTTGTTGCAAAGGGTTTTAATCAACAATATGGTTTTGATTTCGAGAAAATCTTCTCTCCAGTGGCCAAGATGACTACCCTATTGCAAGAATTGAGGCATGTAAGGAAGTATTGTGGATTTCTTGTCCCGCTTGTGATATGGGTCTACCTCAGCATGTACCTTGTTTACTCAATGATAGTCAGAGTGCCATTGCTTTGGCTAAGAATCTGGTCTATCATGCAAAGACTAAGCACATTGAGGTGAGGTATCACTTCATTAGAGGTTGCTTAGCCACTGAGCACATTATTCTTGATGCAGATTCTTCATGGTGCAGAACGGGTCCTCTGGCTGGTGGTTGTGCTGCTTGGAGTACCGGAAACAGGAAACTGAGAATGTGCGGTAACCTCAATCGTGGCATATCTCCCTTGTTGGCATGTTTGATGATTGAAACGCATTCCTTGTGAATGCGGCGGAAAAAGTATGAGGCAAAATTTACAGGCTCTCTGGAAGCTAGATCGATGGCGAAGTAGAAAGGACGTGAAATGCCATATGTGCGTTTTTGTAGGTTTAAGATAGCTACTAGGAATTGCAAGGCTGATCTCTCAGGCTCAGGGTGACATAGGATTGCATATTCATTAGAAGAGTGCCTAGGGAATAATCGGTTCATTGGGGCTATCGGCAGATTTGGGCCATTTTACCTACCTTGCAGAGAGAGGCGAAATGCATCGGCAAAGGTTTGGAGGGTAATTACGATACGAGAGGGAAGGGAAGTAATAGGCCAACTCTGTTGTGTAGTAGGTGTGGCAGCAATGGTGGCGATGATTTGTGCGTAGAAAGGGTGGCAATCCACTGAATGCCAAGGCAATTCAGCGAAATTGACCAACTCGCGAATTCGCAAGAACTCACCTACATCTGCAGGGAGTCCTTCACGGAAGGGGGCAAAGTTTGCCAGAGCTTCCATGATGCACAGACAATGGCAATCACGAGAACACAAGCGCACAGGTTATACAGATAGCACAGACACACAGAACACACAATCACAATAGCGATTAACAGCAGAATGAAAAAGGTTATGTAGATACTGCACAGCGAGAGGCAAATGAATTTGTTAATCATCGCACGATGTTGAGATGATAACCTTCATAACTTCGGTGTGCATGCATGAACAGAATGATAATGTTGGGCGGTTGTTGAGTATAATTAGGTATCAAAACGAGGATATTTACAGACACTTTTTATTAAGCACGCGAAAACAAAAAAAAGAAAATAAATAACATGAAAAGATGCCGAACACGTCAGCGAGAGTCAGATGCTTGATGATACGGCCGCAACTTTGAACCATTTATCACCTTTGGAAGAGGAATGCCAGTCAAAGTAGCCAACCGAAAAGTGGTTGGGCCCACCTGTTCAGAAATCCGGTAGGGACCAAACCATCGTAACTTGAATTTTCCAGCAGAGCGATTCGATTTTGCATTGTAAAAAAGTACAAGTTGCCCCACCGTAAAAACTAGAGTTTTTAGATATCGATCATGTGTTCGAGCTTGTCTTAACTGTACTTCCTGAATAGTCAGAAAACTTTCCCAGCGATGCTCATCTAGTTCTCTGAGAGTATCCAACCGAAATGACAAAGATTCTTCAGGTAACAGCTTCTGGGTGATGGCTACGCGTAAACTTGGCACAACAATTTCCATTGGTGCTATGGCTTCCAGCCCATAAGCGAGTTTGAAAGGGGTTAGTCATGTTGCTACCTTGTATGAAGTCTGGTATGCCCATAATACTGCAAGTAACAGTTGATCCCATCTTTTCGGTGATTCTATAATCAGTTTCCGAAGCATAGTCAACAAGGTTTTGTTTATACTTTCAGCCAAACCATTAGCACGAGGATAATAAGGAGAACTGAATTTATGCATTATCTGAAAAGAATGTGTGAGTACTTTCATTAAATTGTTAACAAAATGCGTGCCTTGATCGATAACAAGCTCCAGAGGTAAGCCAAAATGCGGGAAAACATCTTTCATTAGACACTTTGCCATCAAAACAGCTATGGCAGACCTTAAAGCCCATGCTTCTGCCCATCTGGTAGCATAATCCGTACATGTCAGAATATAACGATTATTACTGAGGATTGCTGGAGGTGTAATAGGTCCAATAAAATCTAGACCCCACTTCTGAAAAGGCTCCAACGACAAGACAGGTTGGAGAGGGAAAAAATGGCGTTGTAGAGGTTGTCCAGACCTCTAACAAGTATCACATTGTTTGACAAACTGAGATACATCCTTGTACATAGTAGGCCACCAAAGTCCACTTTGCAGAATTTTCCGGTGTGTTAAATCTGCTGCAAAGTGTCCACCGAAAGGCATTGAGTGAGCCAGAGTAATGACTGAGCTGACTTCATGTGGAGGAATACAGCGAAGTAAAACTCCAGTGCGATCCATATAATACAATTCTCCAGCAATCAACCGAAATTTGCGACTGTACACTGCAATCTTTCTACGCATTGTAGGAGAGGTCTGAGCAGGAATACATCCATCAATAAGAAAAGTTAATATCTGATCATAATATGTAGATGGCATAGGTGGTTCTGCAGATTCATCATTAGTTGGTTCAGTAGCATAAATCGCGGGTGTGGTGTCATCTACACCGACCGGAGATTCACCAGAATCTAAGCGAGAAAGGAAATCTGCTAATACATGTGAACTGTCGGGCCGATGAATTACTTCGTAATCAAACTCTTGTAAAAGTAGAACCCAACGCACTAATCGACCACCTAAATGTTGTTGCCGTACCAGATAGACAAGTGCAGCATGATCTACATGAAAAGTAAATTTGCGGCCAAGTAAATAGTGCCTGAATTTCTTTACAGAATACACTAAACCCAGTCTCTTTCAGTTACAGAGTAATTTTTTTCTGCAGGAGCAAGTCTTCTACTCGCATAGTAAACAGCTCTGAACCACTTATCAGTTTGTTGCATTAACACACTTCCAATGGCTATATCTGATGCGTCTACGAAAACATGAAATGGACATTCCCAATCAGGTGGTTGTAAAATTGGGACCTGCGTTAATAAACATTTTAGACAATCAAATGTTGTTTGACATTCTTGAGTCCAATCAAACTGTTTAGGAGTACTCATGATTAAACGATTGAGTGGAATGGCTAAATGAGCGAGCCATCGTAAATGACGACCATGCCATCTCACTTGACCCATGAAACGCATTACTTCCTTTGGTGTAGTAGGTACAGGTGCTTCTAGCACAGCTGCAACCTTATCTGGGTCGACTTGTATGCCCTGTGCAGATACAATATGGCCAAGTAACTTACCACATGAAACCGCAAACACAAATTTGTTTGGGTTCAGGCAGAGTCTGTATTCTCTGCATTTCTCAAAGCAACACCGTAAATGGAACAAGTGTGCTTCCATCCTACCGAATAAAGAGAAATCATCAAGATATACTTGCATGAAAGAGGTAAGATAAGGGGAGAATATTTCCTGCATACACCTCTAGAAAGTACTGGGGGCATTTCTTAATCCAAACCACATAACAGTACAAGCAAAAACACCCCAATTGGTAATGAACACTGTTTTTGGTATATCTTCCTCAGGCATTCTGACCTGATTGTACCCACTATATCCATCTAGGAAGGAGTACATTTCATGTCCTGCTACTCTGTCAAGCATTGTGTCCAAAAATGGTAAAGGAAACGGATCAAGCACCATAGCTCCATTCAATTTCCGGTAATCCACACATATTCGCAGTTGCTTATTCTTTTTAGGAACAATAACAATTGGTGAGATCCATTCAGCGTGCTCTACAGGTACAATGAATCAGACTTTTAGTAACCTATAAAGCTCTACCTTTACCTTTGCTGCATAGTTTGGATTCATCCGGTAGCTGGGTTGTTTGATTGGTTTTGCTTCCGGCTTCAGCATGACCCTATGTTGATAAATGCGAGGGTCCAAACCTTTCATATCTTTCTAGTCCCATGCAAAAACATCAGAGAACTCTCGAAGTAGCTGGATTAAATCTGCTTGAAACACTTCAGGTAAGCTTTCCTTTATCTTGACAAGACGCGGATTTTCTTCATTTCCTAAATTATAGGTGATCAACTGATCTTCTGGAACATAGAGTTGTCGGGATTTCTCTGTATCATCAGCTGGTTTTAAAAGTTTTTGTAGATCAGGGTCATCTATAGCAGCAGTATCTTCTGTCTTGTCTTCTTCAGTCACAGGGCATACAAACTGCCGGATTCCAATTATCTACAATAGATTGTAGATCAACGGTTCCTAGGGAGATCAAATCAATATTATTCTTCAAAAACTCTTCTTCTTCATTATCTAACAAACCATCTAACATATGAACTGCTTCTGCAAAATAAGGTCTAGCATGTAATTCACAAGGCTGGATAGCATCTAACTTGACAACATATTTATGATTATTGTCTTTGCAAGTGAGTTCCTGTGCGGACCAATCCTGTATAACCTTAGCTTGTTTCAGCCAAGGATGGCCGAAAAGAAGATTATAATCAAGACTGGACTCCGGTAGTTCTAAAACTACGAAAGTCATCTTAAAAGTGGTTCCCTGCAAAGTGATTGGCACATTCCGTACGAGTCCTACTGGATGGACTCTGGATTGGTCGGCCATTCTGACAAAAAACTGGACTGGTTCGATTTCGGTCCATCCTAACTTTTTACAAAGTGCTGCAGTAGCTATGTTTACACCAGATCCACCATTGATTAGTACGTGTGTAATTTTATGATTTTTATACCATACCGTAATTAAAGGAACCGAGTGATCCACCGTAGAGTCAGTTTCTCGTTGTACTGTTGCCGTTGTTGGAATGCAAGCAGACTCAGGACTGAACTGTTGCTAAAACTGTTGCCGAACTCCTGGTACTAGTGCCAGTAATTGTCCCAGAGGAAGAGTAATAGACGCCTTGGATAGAATTTCCCATGCCTGGTCTACTTGCCTTGTACTTTTTACTGATTCTGAAGATGATGCATCTGTTACTGGAGTGGACTCTAGTTCCTGCGATCCTTCATTTGGCAGTGGAACTTGGGTCACCGGAGTTGGATCTGGGAAGACTGGAAGTTCTGTGGTGGTCCACTGACTAGCTTTGTCATATATTCTATGTTGTTCACGTATACCTGGTTCAAATACTTCAGTTGCTGGTTGCAGTGGCTTACCGGATCTGGTCTGAACTACTGCAGCTTGTGTTTCTATGGGTGTGATCTGAACCATATTGGTCATTGGGTTCTGGCGTTCCTTCTTCCTTTGATCATATTCGGCCGCATCTTTACAAAATCTTCAAATGTGTCCTAATTCACCACAGAAATGATAACGAGGAGGTGGCAATGCATTATCTTCTTGTGGTGGACGTGTCTGCCAGCGGTTTGCATTGTAGTTATTATTTCTCTGTCCTCGATAATTTCGGTAGCCTTGCTACTGGTTGTTTCTCATTTGAGGAGGTACATAGTGATTGGCAAGCTGCCCTGGTTCTTGTATAATTGCATTTACTATTGCTATTCCCTGTACTTTGGCGTTGTATGCACAGTTTTCGGTGGAATGCCCGGTCATATTGCAAATAGCGCAAAACAACTGATTGAGGGCACAAGTGGCACTGGTATGCCCTGAATTCTTGCATGTGGTGCAGTACATCTGTCTGGTCCGATCTTCAGCAACATTCTTACTCGCTTTTAACCATTCTAGATCTTTTGTAAATCCTCCTACCTTATTCTCGAGCTGCAAAGCCATTGCAATAACCGCATCTAATGTCATCGCTCCCACACAGCGGATGATCATAATCTATCTAAGCTACGGAGTCAACCCATTGATAAACCATTGAGTAATGACATCATCCGGCAGGTTTGCATGGGCCGGCAGTAGTTGCCTCAAATGCGTTCGGAACAGGGTGGCATATTCCTGCACTGTCTGGTGCAGTTTCTGTTTGTTGTTCTGTAAATAATCAAAAATTTCTGCAAAAATGCATCCCTTACTGCTTCATAAGTCACAAAATGATTAAAATCATATTCTGTAAGCCATCTGGCTGCCTCATTAACCAATGTAGACTGGAATACAATAGCTTTATATGCCGGATCAGGAGGATGATTTAATACTGCATAACTAATTTCAAAAGTACGTACGTGGGTATCAGGATCATCACCTGGAAACCCACCGAATTTGGTGTATGTTACTCATGTTGGAGCCGGTCGGGGTGGAAATGGATGTTGTTGCTCCTGCAGTTGCTGTTGTTGCTGTTGTTGTTGTTGTTGTTGTTGTTGTTGTTGTTGTTGTTGTTGTTGTTGTTGTTGTTGTTGTTGTTGTTGTTGTTGTTGCCCACTCATCGTGCTTGCGGTTGTATTGTTACTATCTTCTGAGTCTCGAGGCTGAATATCTGAACTGTCAGAATCTGTATCGTCAGCCTGTGCACTTTTCGGCTTGATAATATCGTTCAGTATCTTTCTGATTTCAGTTTCGAATAAGCTACCTTCCTTCTTGTAGCTCAGTGATGAGTAGCACCTCCTTTAATGTCAATCCGGGAAGACATGAGGATGGTATGAAGACCTCGAGCAAGTGAAGGCACAAATGTGTGAGTGAGAAGCACACTAACATGCACACACATACACACACACGCGCACACACAGCAAAGAACAAAGAGAGTAAGACAATGGAATCACTTCTATTGCAACAAAGTTCTCATACAAGCTCAAAACTACAAGAAGCTCTCCCCAAAAATGAGCTCTCTAGCTCTATTTATAGTTTTTGACTAGCTTTGGCCCTGTCTAGACCTAGTGTCCGGCCTAGTTAGAAATTAGGTTCCAGGGCTTATTTGAGGGCTCAAACGAGATCTAAAAAATACGAAAATTGGTAGGCAACTACTTCTAAGGCTCCTCAAGCTCGAGGACTCCTCGGCTTGTACAAAATGGAGCTACAAAAAGGTGAAAATGGTATTTACAGGGGTTTTTAGTGATGAGAATCACTTTTAAATGGTGTAAGGGTTTTGAAAAAAATAGAGAGTTGCCTTAGTGCTAGATCTGCATGTATGCCCGTACTTGCTTCTTCTCGTATATCGCCAACACTGTCCCCCCCCCTAGCGTCTGTCGCCTCTGACAGACCTCTACTCCACTGTTTGATCAATGTACTTCTGCAGGAGGTCGGTTGCCACTTCTTGTTCCTTGATGCGTAGTCCCCGGACCAAGTCTCTCTGGAGGGCATCCCAATTGACTGCTCCCGGCATACCAGGGTGTGGTGTGGTGTAGAGCTCTGAGTGCATGGTTTGTTCACACGCGAATAGATGTAGCAGGTGGGTTGGGCATGGTGCGAACACTTCTGAGTGTGACTCCCAAAACCGCGTGGTGAACATATCATCAAAGGTTTGCTTGTAGCAGGCAGGGAGATATCTTATTCGTGCATGCCATGCGTAAGCAACTCGAATGCTCGGGGTCGTGCTCATGTCATACAGCAAATCATAATTACCATTGATGAAGCCCGGAATTGAAGGCTGGATGTTACGTACATTTCGAAAGGTCTTTAGGCCCACTTGCATCATGTCCAAAATTTTGAGCATCATTTGAGCGGCGACATCCGGCATGGGGTGGAGGCGTGGCATCCAATGTCTGATGGTGGCTATCATGTATGATACTGTAGGTGTGCCGGTTGGGGGTGCGATTGCGGGGTAATTGAGCCATTCTTTACAATTTGCGTTGTTCTGAACCTTGATGGCGAATGCTTTCCATGATCTTCTTCTTTGTACTGGACCAAAGCAAGGGTTATACTTCAAATGCATGGGAGCGTGATCCCATGTTCGTAACATCTCCGGATAGGTCTCTAGTAACTTTTGCCTCCATATGGGTTGGAATATGGCCCCCTTTCTGGCTGCCTCTGGAATGTCCTCGGGTTCGAACTGTGTTGCGAACTTAGGGTACTGGTTGGTTATGCGTTTGATCTCAGCATTATAGTCAGCCAGCAGTACAAAATAGGGCTTATATTGTAACTCTGAACTGGTGATCAACCGCCTGGGAGCCAAGTGCGAGAAATATTCAGACTTGAGTATAGACTCCTCAATGGTTTTCATGGCCAGCATCTGAGTTGCTACGCGCTCTTCGTGAGTGTGGCCCATCTCCTCTACCTGCTTCATCCATGCCGATGGGGGCTCCTCATATGTGTCTTGGCCTTCCTCCGTAATTCTGCCTCCTGGAAGGGGTTGAGGCTCATAATTGTCTTCAAATGTCTCCTCCACTGGAATGACTACTATTTCTTCTTCTATGGTTTGATTAGGTGGAGAGGAAGGTCGTTCATACTGTAACAACTTAATTTTTAGTTCTGCAACCTGTTGTCGTAGCTCAAGTACCTCACTGTTGGTTGAAGGTTCAGGTTCTGGCAAAGTAGCGGCCTTGACCGTCTCTTTAGGTGTGGGTGGGTGTGTTGTCGGTACTTTGGATTCTTGTAGTTCCTTTATCTGGTCTGCCAACTGATCATGGGCCTCCAAGAGCGTCGCATAACCTTCTAAAACCTGTTGAATAAGCTCTGAGGGGACAGCTTGGAATTTTGCAGGGTCTATAGGTGCTCCCGGGGTTTTTTCCATGGCCGCTTCTAGGTTCTCCTGGTTTTGTTGTTGTAGCCTTCTGTTCTCTTCTTGAGCCGCTGCTAGATGGCGACGTAGTAGAGCCATGTTGCGTTGAAGTCTCGCATTGCGGCCCATTTGTTCTCTGAGTTGTTCCTCCATAGCTTTGCCTGTCTCTGCATACTTAGCTTCGAGTTCTGTCTTCGATTGTTGGAGGTCAGTCACCTGGTGTTGTAGTGCTGTATTACCTAGTTCCAAGGCATCGACTCGTGCCTGGAGTTGAGCAGAGAGATTGCATAGCTCTGTGTTATTTTCTTCTAATAGCTTATACTCTTGCTTAAGCTGAGTGGCCGCTTCAACCATGGTGTCTAGTGCACTACTAAATGATGTGGATGCATGGGTAGAGGTGGAACATGCAAAGGGTCGGGAAATGGGGAAGGGAAAAGTGGATGATGTGCCTAAGAGTGAAGTGAGATGTGATGATGGTGGAACAGTCGTGGCGGTGGGTGCTCCTGTGGATGGTGAAATATCCATGGGATCGAATGTGATAGTGTGTGAAGTGTTAATTGTGAATACGGGAACGATAGGTGGTGTGTTAGTGGTGGCAGTGAATGTGGGGGAGTGGGGTTGGGGAAGGGACTTTTTATTATAATTCTCAACTTGTTGGAGTATATTTACAAGGTTTGTCCAGAATGATGGTTGGGTGATTTGGGTTGATTCTGAGGGGGTTAACAGGGGTACAGTGGGTAGGGGTTGGGAGGAAGGAATTGTGTGGGTGAATGGAAAAGGTTGGGATAAGGTTTGGCTAGTGGCAAGTGGTTGTCCCAGGGGGGGGAGATAAGAGGGGTGACCTATTATGGTTTGATCGGTGGCAGGATGACCTGTGTGGGGTTCAAAAATTTGGGCAGAAGTGATGGCTGTGGTTATAGGGAAGGCTGTAGAAAAGGAGGTGTGTACGTTGGTTTCACCATGGGTAGATATCGGTTGTTCAGAAAGACTCGTGGAAAAGGGTTCTGAAGGCTGGCTGGGAGGTGATGGCGGAGGTGGTGAATGTGTATTTACATCTGGTTCGTCACTGGGACTAGGGCTAACCATCTGAACATCTTCTGTCATTGGAGTAGGCAATACGGTAGATACCTCCATTTGAATCATCTTTCCCCGCCGTGGCCTTGTATCTATCCTTCTTTGATCATAAGTAGGGTTCGCCTGATAGACCAATGTTCTCATGGCTTCCTCGATGCCACAGGTGTCCGCCAAAAGGTTCAACGATTCTACAAAATGTGGGTCGATGTTCTCCGATTGCAACATGTGGTTTACTAGGGCTCGATTCGCTTCTTCTGACAACTTGTGTCTCCTCTGCACCTGCTTGATTGTCCGGTATAGTCTTTTGAGTTGTGCGGTATAGGCAGGGGCTTCCTCTTCACTGTCTTCTGGTTCATTTCTTTGTGCACCTTCTTGAACTTGTGTGTTTGGGTCATGAGGATGTTGTGCCACCTCTTCCCCGTGTACTCTGCTTGTCTCGCCCCGTGGCTGTTCTCTTTGGACTGATGCTCCCGGATCAACATTGTCAGGGGAACCTTCACTGTCTGATAGGTGGACCGTCTGCAGGAATCTTTCAAAATCAAAGTTTGGATCCTCTGTGAAGGTGGCCATAGATGCAAACTCTGCATCGGTAGGTAGTGGAGGGGCGGATGGAGCGGGTTGTACCACATCCCCAGCTTGAACTCCTTGAAGATGGATCGTGAAAGGTGTGACCTGAGCTTCTGGTCTGGGGGAAGCTTCGGTCGTGGCTTCGTGAGGGATCATTACCTGGGAGAGCGATCGACGCATTCGTTTTGCAGGCTGGCTCCCTGACTTCCGCCCTTTGAACAACTCCAGTTGTGCATATTTTAGGGCTCTGGCAACCGGCACATCATATGCAAGACATCGATAGATAATTCTTGTAAGCGCACAACAGCCATGTAGAGTAGGCTTCCTCACACCTCGCTTGCCTGCCTCATACACTTGGTCCAAGATCCATACAGGCATCTTAATGGGCAAGCTTCCAGACTCTGCTAGATATAACCCATACCATATTTTCTTGTGAGGTTGGGTAAAACGGTCCTGAGCTGGGAATGCGAAGTGTTGGAGGCACATCCACAATGGTATGGCGATGTTGGGGGTGAGGGCGCACATTTCTTTTAGCTTCTTGATTCTGTTGCTTTTCATCGACTCAGGTATCAAGGGGTCGCGGTCAGAAGGTACATGCGTGCCATACATCTGAAGTGCTTCCCTGATTAAAGTAACATTCAATTCGAACTTCCTCATTTCCTCCAGATTTGACAAGGAGGGCACCCAGAATGTGCCTGAATGATCTTTATCACCTGTCGGCTTCAGTGTGGCAATTAGGTAGTAGCACCTGAGGAAATCGGGTTTAGGCAGAGTTGCACTAAAATAAGTTTGTAATCCTGCTTTTTGCCAGATATCTTGAAGTGGAGCTGCATTCTGTAAGGTTTCGAATTCTCTTGAAAAGAACTGGAAGGTCCACCACACTCCTCCACACTCCATCTTAGACTCCCATATATGATCTGCGTCTCCCAAGTCTCCTGGCATTTCATTGAACCAATGAGAGTGCCCTTTTACTCTTTCGGTTAGGCCATTTGGTGGATCTGGAATAGGAATTCTCCGCACATTCACGAACTCTTCAGGCTAAGCTGTTGGTGGGGCCTCCACCGGCATGGCATCCCAATTGATTTGAGCACCAGAGCCTGCCTGAGAGCTTGTGCCTGCTACTGCTGCCATGGGAATCGGGTGCTTATCTGCTAGAAGAAGAAAGGCACATTAGTGTTGCATAGGAAACAGGATGTAATGGTGTTCCCTTCACAATACTAACATGACAATCCCGAAGGTTAGTGGTCAGAGATGAAGTGCTTGTGATAGGTGTGAGTGGTGATTAGAGGTCAGTATCATCCTAGATGCCTACTTTGGTTATGCAGTGGACTCGGAATGCACCTATGTCAGAGTGGATGGATTTACAAAAATTGGGTCCGGGGGTTTGATACATGGTTTAGGTCTCCAGACTTGGATAGGGGATTCGTAGCTCTTAGACTCGCTAAAGACAGGCAACGGTTTATGATGGATTTGGGACCTTTTGGGTACCCATTTCCAGACGTTCCTCGATGTGACTGCGTGTGGGTCAGAGTGGTATTTAGGTAGAGTTCCTGTGTTGTTAGTCGAGAGGACTTGAGAGTGTGGAATTATGCCAGTAACTAGAGTTGGAACTATTTGGGCACGTAAACAGGCCTTGGGCACCCATATGTGTCTAGCATTGGGGCTAGCCTTCCTTGACCGCTTAGGGACCCAAATAGATGTGGTGTGCCTAGGAGGTTTCCTAGGGACTCCTTCACTTGTGTTCGTGATGGTGTGGCTGGTTTGTTGTCTCCTCGAGAGTCTGCTATTAGAGTTGTGGGTTTTCCATCCTTGCGTATCCAGATCTGCTTCGCGCCACGAGGTGCTCCGTGTTGCATGGGTTGGTGCTCCTGCTTCTTGATCAATGGCCTCCTTCGTGTTGTACAGTGTTTGGTCTTCATGTTTAGAATCTCCTTTGACCCCGCTGCGAACTCCTCATTGACTCCTGTACCTTTGGTAAGATTGACAAACCTCTGCACCATAGAAGTTTGGACAAGAAGAGCAACATTATCTTTATGTGGATTCCTGGAGGGACCAGGAGTTGGTGCCTGTTCTATTGGTTTGAGTGCTTGATTTTCTAATTCAATCGTCAGACGGCTTTGGCCTACCCAAGCCTGAAGAAGTCCACTTCTTAGGTTGAGGTTGACTGCGTGATCATAGATCTAGTCTTGGCTTAAGACAAGAGGTTCGGTCAGATCCTCGTCTTCACACACTAGCACTTTTGCTAGCATGAGGACCTCTTGTATGTAGAGGGGAAGATCCACCTCTCCCATGCAAGGGGTTTCAACACCTCTTAATCCTATCAGATATGCTTCTAGGGGTTTTACCTCCAATTGCAACTGCTGGCAATAAGAAAGCCAAACTGCACTTGTGGCTGCTCCTGAATCAATTAAAGCTCTCACGCTTGTTGTGTTGTCTCTTTGTCCTATTTCTAGGGTCACAAAAGGTCGTCGATCCACTATCTTATGGGTACGTTCACCTGAAGCCTCACACATGGCCATGTGATAGCCTGGGGACTCTTGAGTGTCAGTCATAGGCTGGTCCCTCCCTTGTCTCCTCAACTTCATTCGTCTGATGCACTCTAAGGCCTCTGCCTGTGCCTCTTCTCGAATTCGTTTTTCCTCCTCTTTACGTTGCTTAGCAGTATTGAGTCGACTTAGCATGTCCTCCGTGAGGGGTTCCTGATACAACTTGAC
Organism: Ceratopteris richardii; assembly: GCA_020310875.1. Lineage (NCBI taxonomy): Eukaryota > Viridiplantae > Streptophyta > Polypodiopsida > Polypodiales > Pteridaceae > Ceratopteris > Ceratopteris richardii. Next base: position 11,980,432 of record CM035444.1, read on the forward strand.
TCTGCATCCGCTAATATAGTTTGGGAGAACATCATCCTCTAAAGTGGCTAGTTGTACTGCTCCACTCGTGGAGATCCTATTGATGATCATAGGTCTGTAGCCTCTCTTTTCTAGCTTCCTTGCGTGTTGTTTCAATGTGTAGACTAAAACTAGATCTCCTTCTTTCAAGCCCTTATCCTTCACATGGGCATCAAAGTATGCCTTCTGTCTCTTCTTAGCTGCATATATCCCTGCAGCTGCTCTCAGTCTTGTTTCTCCTAATCGTTCAAGGTCAAAAAGTCTAGAGGAGAGTTCATGACCCGTCCATTCGTGCTCTTGTGCTACTTTCAATGTAGGTATTAAGAAGTCCAACGGTAGCACTGCGTTTTGGCCAAATACCATCTGAAAGGGGGTGGCTTGGAGTACCGTTTTGTAGGCGACTCGGTATGCCCAAACAGCATGGTGTAGCTGTTTGTCCCAATCAGAGCGTTTATTGTTCACTAATTTTGTCAATACATTGCATAGGATCTTATTGGTGCTTTCGGCTTGCCCATTGGCTTGAGGGTGATAGGGGGAAGACTTCTTATGCACTACCAAGAATTCTTGGAGCAGATTTTCAATAACTTCATTCAAGAAGTGAGTGCCTCTATCACTAACTAGCTCTATGGGTAGCCCGTATCTTGTGAATACATTCTCAAACAAGAATTTAGCAGTTGTCTGAGCGTCGTTCTTCATTGTGGCTTTTACCTCTACCCACTTGGTTAGATAGTCCGTGGCAACGATGATATACTCAGCATGTGAGCCCTTAGCTGGGGGATTAATAGGACCTACAAAGTCTATTCCCCACTTAGAGAATGCACGTCCACCCATCATAGGCTTCAGTGGCATCTCATCTTTGCGTATAGGAGGCTGGGTTCGCTGACAAATCTCACATCTCTTCACATAGGTATGTGCATCCATGTGAAGGGTGGGCCACCAAAACCCTGCAAATAGAATTGCTTTGATCACCCTATCTGGACCAAAGTGTCCTCCTGCTACACCCTAGTGAGCAGTTTCCAAGATCTTTAGATATTCACTCTCATGAACACATAGTCTCAGGTAATCATCTTTACCCCGCTTGTATAGATTATCACCAATGAGTGAGTAATCTAGGGCTTCTTGTTCTAGACTTCTTTTCCTAGTCAGGGTCATGTCTGGAGGGAAGGTTTTCGTCCTCAAGAAAGATACTAGTGGTTCACTCCAATCTGGCACTATGGACACTTGATAAAGTGTGGCATGTTCCACAGGTGGTTTAGTGCAACAGATTGGGCATTCTTTGCACAACTTTTGGACATCAGCTTCCATCGTCGACCAATGCACTCCGAGTCTCCTTAGTGTCTGTAAGGTTCGTTGCTTTGAGTAGTGTTGCTCTAATGCACCTACATGTGCTAATTGCAACCATTTGGCGTACTCATCATCTTCCACACAACAAGCCAAGATCCCTTGATCTGTGTGCTTGTACATACTTCCTGCCAAGATATGATACCTTTGGGCTTTTACAACTTCTCGATCCTGTGTGGTTATTACTAGATGGTTAGGCCCGTATGTCAATACTGGCACTAATGGCTTAGCCCACTGCGGCACCACTTCCAAATTAAACAGGTAAGCATCAGGAAGGTCATCTGACACTCCTTGTGGGGCTTCTCCAGATGTGAGCCTAGAGAGATGATCCGCTCTCAAGTGAGTCTTCCCTTTCCTTACCACAACCTCAAAATCATATTCCATTAGCAAGAGCAACCATCTTACTAATCTTCCTGTATTGCATGGCTTGTTTACGAGGTATAGCAATGCCTGATGATCAGTAAAAAAATTTAAACTTATTTGCAAGCAAATAATGTCTAAACTTTTTAACCGCATACACCATGCCTAGTCCTTCTCTCTCAGTAGTGGTATAATTTCGTTTAGCTACATTCAATTGTCTACTGGCATAGGCAATTGGAAGATCCATATTACCTTCACCAGTAGGTTGAGCAAGCACACACCCAATAGCATAATTGGATGCATCCACGTGGACATGGAATGGCTTATTCCAATCCGGTGTGGTCAAGATTGGTGCTGAACACAATCTTCGTTTAAGCTCATTGAAGGAATTCTCACATTCGTCAGTCCACTCAAAGTTAGTCAAAAGTCCATACAGAGGCTTTGCTATGATGGCGTACATGTGTATAAACCGGCGGTAGTAACCATAATGCCCCATGAAAGCCTGTACTTCCTTGACGTTCTTTGGCCTAGGTAGTTCTGCGATGGCTCTCACTTTCTCTTCGTCAGTGGATATGCCGTTCTTAGACACTATGTGCCCTAGAATTTTGCCTTACCTGACCATGAAAACACACTTTTCTGGGTTCAGGCAGACTTGATATTCTCTGCATTTATCAAAGATCTGTCTGAGTTCGGGAATATGGGTCTGTCTAATGTTGGAATGAGCGCAAAGATCATCAACATAGACTTCCAAATTCTTCCTCAAGAACTCTTTAAATACGTGACACATTAATCTTTGAAAGGTAGCCGGTGCATTGGTAAGCCCGAACGGCATTACCCGAAAGGCAAATATGCCCCACTCCGTGGCAAAAGCCGTCTTATGTTGATCCTCTGGAGCAATGGCTACTTGATTGTAGCCCGAAAACCCATCTAAGAAGTTGTACACTTCCTTGCCTGCTACTCTTTCTAATAGATGCTCAGTGATAGGAAGCGGATAACTGTCTCTAATCGTGGTGGCATTAACTTTTTTAAGGTTAATACACACACGCAGCTTTCCATTTTTCTTGGGCACCACTACAATGGGGGATACCCACTCAGTGTGCTCAATTTCATAGATGAATCCGGCTTCAACCAGTCGATCTATCTCCTCTTTGATCTTAGCAGCATAGTTATCGTTGTATGTGTAGGGCTTCTGTTTCGAGGGTCTGGCGTCTGAGGTCATGGGGATTGTATGTGAACATATATCAGGGTCTACCCCTTTCAAGTCCTTATAACTCCAAGCGAATACATCTCTGTATTCTCTTAGCAAGGCTACTAGCTCTTGTTCTTCCTCTTTTGTCAGGTCATGGCCTATGTATGTGCATCTTTCTTCTCCTTCTTCCACAGCTACCACTATTTTCTTGGTGGTTTCTTTGTTGTCATAGGCCTCGCCTGATTGCACCTCTCGTTTAGGCATTCTGATCATGACTCTCTTGTCATCTATCTCATACTTCTTGAAATTTTCCGGGACCTCAAACAAAGATTCTTCCTCTACTTGTGTGACTTCTTTCTTCTTCCTTTTCTTTCCTTCTTCCCTTGGGGTCACATGTGTCGCTAGCCTTACATCATTCGTAAGCTCTCCGTGCCTCTAGGGCTGAAATTCTACTTCATAGAAGTATTCTTCATCTGATGCAAAAGGTGGGTCCATGATGATTGACTCTAGATCGGAGTCACTTGCATCCTTGAATGCATCAGGGCTAGGCTCACACTCTTCTAACACTGCCTCTCCCATGATTGGCTCTATGGAGAAGACTGAAATGTCATAGCCATCCTCGTCACAGTGGGGTGTCCATTGTTCTTCATTGATGGCTACATCCATTGTTGCTAAGATTTCTGCCCAGCCATGGGGTTCAAATTCTTCATCAGGAAATACTACAGGTGCATAGGCTGGGTCTTGAATGGGTCTATGTGTTTCGTTTGCACCTATTTCTCTGGCTTTTTCTCTTTTCTCTTCTTCTACTGCCACTTTGCACATCCATAAGTGGGTGTCTTCATGCATCCACGAGGATCCGGATCCTATGGAATGCACAGACTCAGTCTCATCTTTGGCTCTATGGATGGGATTCCATTGAATAGGTGGTACGTCTCTATGAGAGTAATCCTTAAGATTGACTTTGGTTGTAACACCTAGATGTTGCAAATACAAGGAATTGGTTCCCCAATCCTGGACTACTTGCAATTGCCGCATAAATGGCCTTCCCAAAATCATCTCGTAGGCTTGGTTTTTGCTAAAGTCGCATATAGCAAAAGTATGTTCAAACTCAACCCCACATGTAGTGAGAGTTATTACTTCTAGCAATCCTAAGGGCCTTTCAATATGACCATCAACCATCTGCAATTTCATTCTCGTTGGTCGGAGTGCCGGCTTGCCCCATCGCTTCCAAAGGGAAGTTGTAGCAATTGCAACTCCTGCACCTGAGTCCCAAATCGCCTTGGTTGTGTAACCCTGATGAGTAACTGGGAGATAGGTATTTCCTTCTTCTCCTTCGCTCATGTCTCCTATCTTATCCAATGGTATTTCAGGCACTGTTCTATGAGATCCTACTTGGGAGCGCGATTTTGCTATGTCTGGCACTTGTTTGGCTACATGTTTCCACACTTCTGGCTTAACTTTGAGTAGCTCTTCTAAAGTGAGATTGCACTGCACTTTAGTGTTCTTTACTACCTATGTATTCCTAAGTATGATAGAATCTTCATTTCTTATCATGACTGTGGGCGCTCTCAGACAAGTAGACTTGGTTTCCCATGGGCCTGTGAAATGTGGTAATTCTTGTAGAGAATTAGACTCAAAGTCTAATCTCTCTTGAGAGTGGATGCTCTCATGCTCCTCATAAATGGATGGGATGTCTTGTGGGAATTGCTTGTGTGCATCATCCACAAGTTCAATGGGAGGAGGGACTTCACTTTCTTTAGCCCATTTGTCTTCTTGAATCTCTCGTAGGAATTCTGGTGTGAACCGATTCATAGAAGATGATGTGTCTGGCTCCGTAGAGTTAGGCACGTAGGCTTTCTGGGGAGGTAGGCTCAAGTTCTCACTTGCCTTGCCCTTATTTTGAGAGGCGGGTTCCTTTCCTGATTGTGCAATTAGCCTCTCTATTCGTTCTAGTAGTCCATCAAAGTGTAACTGCGTCTTAGCTGAACTAGAGATGTTAAAGAGGCGACTGGCTTCAAACATAGTCTGAGCCAATTCCACCATCTTAGCACAAATTTTGGTTCGTTCTAGCTCTAGTTCTGCTCTAGGGTAACACTTTTCATGATCAGTTACGTTTGGCCCTTCTTGGATTCTGGCCTGATATGCTCTAAGCATCATGTTTAGGTCCTCGGGAGTGGGATCGGCTAGGACGGATCCTACTCTGGGTGGTGGGTGGGTTAAGGGTGGTGTATTGAAAGGTCGAGGAATGGAAGAAGGTGGATTGGCGGGTAAAGGGATAGGTGGTGGAGGGGTGGTGTGAGAGTGGTTTTGAGATGCGAGTTCACTTATCTTTGCTTTGGTTTCTCTCAGGCTTTCTTCAAGTTCGCTCATCTTTTTTGCCCATTGCCTTTTCATTCTTTCACGACTATCCTTCCAGGCTCTAGTCCTCTTTTTGGTTATGCTCTCTGTTTCACTCACCTCGGGGCTCTTTTCCTGACCAACACCTTGGTTTTGTTGTAGTGCTTGGGCTCTTGTGATTACTTGCACAGGTGCAGTGGAAGTCACACTCCCTGTGGAGTCTACAACTAACCCAACAACATTGATAGGAGTGATTTTAGGCATGTGATTAGGGTTCTTTGGGCAATCTCGTAGGAGATGCTCTTTCCCGCAGTCTTGACAGAAACCCTGAATTGTTACTGGTTGAGGTTGTGTAGGGGCAGCCAGTGGACAATCACGTATAAGGTAATCTCCCTGACATCTGAAGCATGGTCCTCTAGGAAATGGGGGTCGTACATGCCTAGGTTGAGGTCTAGAGTTGGGGTTTGTGTACATGACATTGGCATACTCAGGCTCCCCACTATTTTCACTTGGGTCCTCATAATAGTATGACTCGTTATGCTCGGGTGACTGCATGTAGTAAGCCTGTGGGCTATCAATATGTGTGGAGTCAAAACTATGGTCACTTGGATCACTGTCTGATAGCAATGGGGTGACTGGGACTATGGCTCTGTTCGGATTTTCTTCAGCAGATGCATATTTCACTGGGATCACATTGGTTGGAGCAGGGGGTTGCTGCACTAGGACTGGTTGAGGTCTCTGCTGCCCTTGATAAGGTGGCTGATAAGTTTGCTGTGGTCTGTTGTATTGTTGTGGTGGGTACTGATTCTGGTATCTACCCTGTTGTGGATATGGCTGAGGGTAATTTTGCCTAACAGTTTGTTTGTTATATGGGCAGTCTTGTGCAGTATGGTTGGTGTACCTGCGCTCTATGGTGCAGTACTGGCTACTAGGATTCGCCTGGGGTTGGGCCATAATGGGACATACATTTGCCATATGGTCACTGCCACAAGTGTAACACCGCTTAACTGGGGCAAATCTCGGAATTTGTTTGCTAGAGACACCTAGTTTTTGAGCTACCTTCTCTGCAAGTTCCTCAATGGATGTTGATTGACCAGATGTGAGGCTACTAGAGCTATCAGAATCCTTATAGATTTTTGATAGTTCTAATTCCTCACCTAGATTGTCCTCAATGTCTATGCACATGCGCACGCACTCTTCTATCGCTCTGGGGTCCTTCAGATACACATATGACCTGAGCTTGGTGCTCAACAATCCATCTAAAAACAAGGCCACTTGTTTGGCTGGTGTGGGTAACTCCGGCATCGGGCATCTCTCGAGGTACTGCCTAAATCTTCTTCCAGCTAGTCTGACCGTCTCTTGCGGTGTTTGTTTGAAGCTATGAATTAGTGAGGAAGTGTTGTGCCTGATTCCACTCTTAGAAAACTCAATGATAAACGCCTCTAGGAGCTGGTCTATGTTTCTGAAATGCCTCTCGTTCAATGGTTGAAACCACGTGAGGGCAGTGTTCCTAAGGGTTAGACCAAAAGCATTATATTGTGTGAATAGGTCCTCTACCTGTTCAGCTTTCAAGACTTGCCTAAACTCTGCCACATGGTCATAAGGGTCACCCGTGCCATCGAAGTAATTCTTCATGGACTTCACCAGTTGAGTTGGTCGCAGGGTCCTAGTGTGTTCTCTCGGCCTTGGCAAAGGAAAATCGTCAGCATTCCTTTGATTCCATGGGGTTCTATGTCCCTCAGGTTCCACTCTATTCCTTTCCGTTCCCGTTCTTTCTCTTCCTAGGGAGTTGGCAAAACTTACCTCCGATTTGTCTCTACTCCTATCTCTTTGAGCTCCATGAGCTTGGGAGGTCCCAGCTCCTTGGTGACCAAAGGACACATTAGACCTTGGTTGGGGAAAAACAAATTCACCCTTCCATGTGTAGGCATGTCTGCCATGCTCAGTGACCATGAAGATCTTCTCTGATGTATTGTCTAAGTAGGTTACTTTGCCTGGGCTATCAGGGTCTTTAAACTCATAGATTGTGGGAGCACCTACTTCATGAGACAAGGTAGGCTTATACCTCCAAAAGGCCTCATCAGTTTCTCGATTTAAAAGCAAATCTATGCTTTTATTATCGTGTGGAATCAATTCTGGAGTCATGATTCTGGTCAAGACAGATTTACCGTGGGGAGTTCTCGGCTCTTTCTCTAAATTTCCTTGCTCTATATCACCCATATCGGTTTCTGCAATCACATTTCCAAACTCATCAGTTCTATCAGGAAGAGTGGTGACTACATATATAGTCCCTTCTTTATCTAGGTATGCTCCATTCTCAAACTTCACTACTGGGTGTTCTAGTCCATGGGGTTGATCGGGGTTCTTAATCTGGACCATAGATCTTCTCAGTCCGTCTTCGTAGATGCGAGCACCTAGACGATTCGTCCTGATGTATTCCAATTGAGTCTTGTAAGGTCCCTCTGGCTTTTCTAGATAAGCCACCCCTGAACTACCTACTGGTCTCTCCATGTGATAGGACATCTCAGAATCACTTGTTTCTGATCTGGGAGTGTATGGGTAATCACTCAACTGCTGGGCCCAAGACCTGGCAGTGTGATTGACACTAGCTTCAGAAGATATGAGGCTTTGTCTGTCTCGTCCTAAGTGTCTGCCTGATCTAAGGTTCATATGCCTGATTTATCTACCCCCTTGGACCCAAGCACACTCTCGTTGCAGGTTAATTTGCACCAATCACTTTGTTCTTTTGAGTTGAATATTATGTTTATGATCTTGTCTGAAATCGCGTCGTCAGGAGTACTTAAGTGAATTTCGCACTTGATAAGTGATCGACTCCAGTTTACCTTTTGTCCCTTAGAGTTTCCGCACTTAAGACCTACTTAATTCTTGCACTTGGTTGATTACTTCTCTTGGACTTGATTCGTGCCTAACGTTGCCCTAATTAATTACCACACCTAAGTCGTACTTAGCCTAGGCTAGGAATTGACAAAGGAGGGTTGAGAGATCTTCCAACCTCAATTAGTTGGTTGACCAGACTGCTACACAAGCCCAGGAAGCCTTCTCCCAAGCTTGGTACTCACCCTTGCTAGCTTGCTTTGGATTGCCTTGAGTGCACACAATGTTCCTGCAAAAGCTCACCAGTCAGTATAGCTCTATTACCACAAGTAATTGAAAGACACACATCAATATTTTCAATCCCCCCTGGAGTAACTCACTGTACCCCCTCAATCTTAGGACCACCTAGTCTCACCTAAAGGCCAACTTGAAAATACATGTTCTAAAACTCCACGTATGATTCTACAAAAAACCAGTCAAGGTCCACGTAGGATTTTCAACAAGCTTTCCAACGAGACCAAAATCTCATCAATCGGAGTTCGTATGGTGAAGTTATGACCATTCAGGCACTTAGGGGTCCAAACAGGCTCTCAGGGTTCAGGAAATTCCTCCCTGGTTTCTAGGTCTTTTGCCCACTCCTAAGGCTCTTATATCCTCCCAATGTGTCCAAGATTAAGCCCAAAGATACCTTAATTCAGTTAATTAAATTACTCTAAATTTTCATGCGTTAAGCCCATGTATCGCGATAGGTCGGGTCGAAGTGTCGCGATACTCCCAAGTGTCGCGATAGCTCGTGAGGTGTCGCGATACTCCCAAGTGTCGCGATAGGTCGTGAGGTGTCGCGATAGGTCGTGAGGTGTCGTGATACTCCCAAGTGTCGCGATAGCTCGTGAGGTGTCGCGATAGCTCGTGAGGTGTCGCGATAGCTCGTGAGGTGTCGCGATAGCTCGTGAGGTGTCGCGATAGCTCGTGAGGTGTCGCGATAGCTCGTGAGGTGTCGCGATAGGTCGTGAGGTGTCGCGATACTCCCAAGTGTCGCGATAGCTCGAGAGGTGTCGCGATAGGTCGTGAGGTGTCGCGATACTCCCAAGTGTCGCGATAGCTCGTGAGGTGTCGCGATAGGTCGTGAGGTGTCGCGATACTCCCAAGTGTCGCGATAGCTCGTGAAGTGTCGCGATAGCTCGTGAGGTGTCGCGATACTCCCAAGTGTCGCAATAGGTCGTGAGGTGTCGCGATAGCTCGTGAGGTGTCGCGATACCTCGAGGTGTCACGATAGCTCGGGATATGGTGAATTTTGCAGTTCTATCTAGTGATCCTAGGAGCTCTCAGCCTGCGCAGTGTCGTGGTGCACTCAGAAACATGATATGTCGAAGTTTTCGAAGTGTCGCGATAGCTCGAGCTTGACGCCTCGGGGCCTGTGCAGAAAGATTCTGTACCTGCTGAGCTTGCTGGAGATGGTGATGGAGCTGGTACCTGCAAAAAACATGCAAAAAACATACAACACAAATGCACACTCTCGCTCTCTCTCAAACTCGCACACAACAAATGAGGGGAATGACAAGGAAGAGGGAATATGTAGTGGAGAAGGAGGTGAAGGTGGAGATGGAGATGAAGATGGAGATGGAGAAGAAAGCAAAAAATTTACCTACTACTTACCATTCCAACTCGTCCTCTCTACGTCTTACCATCACACGCTCGTCCTCAAAGCTCGAATCCCCGGCAACGGCGGCAAAATTTGGTGTAGCTCAGTGATGAGTAGCACCTCCTTTAATGTCAATCCGGGAAGACATGAGGATGGTATGAAGACCTCGAGCAAGTGAAGGCACAAATGTGTGAGTGAGAAGCACACTAACATGCACACACATACACACACACGCGCACACACAGCAAAGAACAAAGAGAGTAAGACAATGGAATCACTTCTATTGCAACAAAGTTCTCATACAAGCTCAAAACTACAAGAAGCTCTCCCCAAAAATGAGCTCTCTAGCTCTATTTATAGTTTTTTACTAGCTTTGGCCCTGTCCAGACCTAGTGTCCGGCCTAGTTAAAAATTAGGTTCCAGGGCTTATTTGAGGGCTCAAACGAGATCTAAAAAATACGAAAATTGGTAGGCAACTACTTCTAAGGCTCCTCAAGCTCGAGGACTCCTCGGCTTGTACAAAATGGAGCTACAAAAAGGTGAAAATGGTATTTACAGGGGTTTTTAGTGATGAGAATCACTTTTAAATGGTGTAAGGGTTTTGAAAAAAATAGAGAGTTGCCTTAGTGCTAGATCTGCATGTATGCCCGTACTTGCTTCTTCTCGTATATCGCCAACACTCCTTGACATCAAATGTAGGGAAACTTACTCCGAATAGTGGTGACTGGAATGAAGATTCACCGGGAAATGGTAAACCGTCACCGGAAAATTGTGAACTCTCGGCAACGGGTACTGAAGTATCACCAAAATGTGTCGTATTTTCACCAGAACAAGGTAATGTTTCACCTTCACTGATTTCGTTGGCCAACACGCTTCTATCCTTAGACAAATTCGAATCTTGACCAGATGGTGTTAGGTTAACTACATACTGCATCCTGGTAGATTCTGGAGTGACTATATCTTCGATAGATTGTGCCACAATCGCACCGGAATCTGCCGAAATTGCAGTACATTCCACCGGGATTTTACCAGAATCGCTACTAGCGTTCTTCATTTTCTTAATAACTGGGTTAAACTTATCTGCGCTTCTTCCTCTTGGAGGCGTCCTAAGCAAATTAGGTATCGCCCAGGACTGTTGGTTTCTTCTATGCTTCGGGTATGATTCACCGGAACGAGTAACTGGCATATACTACGTTTGCAATACTTAACATACTATTCTTCTTTACGGTCGATTCACAACCTATGACCACTTTCACAATCAATCAACGAACACTCTGGTTGCCACTTTCCCACAATTAGCTGGCAACACTCTTGATGCCACATTCGCACAGACAAATGGTTACAATTTGGTGCCACATTCCCACAGACGGCGCCAGTGTTAAACATCGATTGCCATCAGAAGTGTGTTTAAACACCTATTCGGGTTCTTGGGAGTGGAAGGGGTCTGTTAAACAGAGGCCCTATGCTTGATTTTCCAAAAATAGCCACTTCATACGCAACAATATACTAATGTCAAGAACTCTATCAAGAATTTGTTACACTTCACAATCTTACTATCTGTAATGGGACTCGTCCAAAGCTTACCGAACACACTTCAGTTAAGGCTCTTCAGCGTACAACGCAAGCCATATTCAGTATCGTAATACGGGATTACTTTGTCTAGTTTAAAGAACTGACCCAACACAAGCTACCGTACACAACAGAGTCAATAATAGTAACTCAATCTGTATCGTGTAGGTGCGGATAATCAACCAGAACAAGGGACGCAGGATGATTCAGAATTCTCAACCACACAGTACTGAACTGTCACTACTGGAGCACGGGCTTCATCAAACAACTTACAAAACATCAACAAGACAGAGAGACACGACAGTACGTAGCATTATCAGAACAATCACAACAGGAAATACGCAGAACGATTTGCCCAGACAGACAATCTAGCGATCTTCTGGTCGTCTATGTAAATCACAAACCTAACAGGTATCGATAAACAAAACAAGACAGAGACGACACAGAATACTCAGAATTACCCAACGCACACCACAGCAACGTTTACAGATCAATCACCCAGACAGACAGCCTGGTGATCCCAACTGATCGTCATCGAGCATCTCTTTTTCATTGATTTATATAAAGATTAGAAACATCTCTGTAACAACCTTTCGTTCGTGTGGAATCTGAAAAGATTCAGTCTTTACAATTGCCAATCTGGCGGCCGACTAACAGTTCCATGCTTGCACTAAGCACATTGAGGTGCATTATCACTATGTCAGGGAGAGGTTCTCTGCTGGGGAGATCAGCTTGGCATATGTGCCCACGCAGGAGAACATTGCAGACCTTTTCACGAAGGCTCTGCCTAGGGAGAAGTTTGAAGCTTTCCGCAAAGCTTTAGGCTTACTTCCTTTTGTGGAGTGATTTCTGCATAGCTTGGCACTTCCTTATACATGAGTGCCAGCTCCTTGTTCACCGCATCACTCCCAGGGGGGATTTGTTGATATATTTAGGTAGTGATGTGTGTGAACACACTAAGACCACCGGGGCACTTTTTTCCCTCTTTAGGAGGTTTTTTCCCCTGGCTTGTATATATGCCTATTGCCCTAATGGGCTACTGATCTTTGTACATTCTCTAGTAATACATTCAGTATTGTGTGTTGTGCTCCAAGCTTCTTCTTCTTCCTTGTGCTGTTCGTGTGCTTCCGCAGACGTCTAACTCCAACATCATCAACAAATTTCACAACCAAGCCAATCTTGGCTAATGGTAAAATTGATACAAATTTTTCTTAATTCTTGACACAAACAAATCATCTAACAATGTGAAAGAACTACCACTAGTAGTAGTCAAAATGATCTTAGCTACTCCCATTATAGGATAAGGGGAGTTTTTTGCGCATGTGACAGTATTCGATGTACGAGAATGCTCAAGTGAACTAAGAAACTACATTGCAAGGTTATATGTTTGGTTGCCCCACTATCAATATACCAAACATTGGAGTCTACTACAGACATACATTGTTCTTGAGAAGATGGGTCATAACTGTAAATAATAGTAAATGTCCATTCTTCATTCTACACAAGGTTAGCAGACTCTATTTTAGGTGTAGAGGCCTCTGCAACAACCATTATGGACTCTTTTTTCTTGGCCTCTTTTGCAGCCATTTTTGGACAACTCTTTATGAAATGATCATTTCCTTTAGAATATTTGCAAAACAATTTATGCTTTTTGTTTTCTTCTCATCTTTGTCCTCCCTTTTTTATTGTGCAAAATTAGCAAATTTCTACTTACTAGTAGATGAGCTCCATTTACCTTTGCCCTTCAGACTAGCTAAGAAAGCTTGATCTACTACACGCATGATGGACCTCTTCTAGATGGATTGATCTTCTTGCAACAAAACAAAGACTAACTCCTCAAATGTTAAGGCATTTGGATTGCCTTTCATCATCAACCAAAGAGTAGAAGCAAAACTCTAATATGAATCTGGAAGACCATTTAGAACAATATGCACACGTGAAATGTCTAGAAAGGTTCATTAGCAGAAATCAAGTACTCCTTCAAAACTTTGATCTTTGTCAAAAAAATGTCCATAGAATCTCCTTCATTCATATGCTCGCTCTCCAACTATTTGTGGAGGTAAGCAACACGAGCCTCATTTCTTGTCCAGTACAAAGTGGTAAGTGTATCCCAAGCATCCTTTGTTGTTTTGCAAGAGCGAATATGATAGATAATCGCATGTTTGATAGTCAAGGCTATCAATGCATACACTTGAGAATCTTTGCCATCCCAACAAAGTTTCTCTATAGTAGGTGCAACAAGAAGCGCAACACGAACAGGAACCTAAACATCATCATCTTCAGTGCCATCTACATCACCTTCAATAACTATATTTGTAGATGTAGTAGGTTGTTTTCCAAACCATGCACAATATTCCACGGTCCTCTTGCGAACAATGCATGACACATCATATATGCTCATAATGGGTAATTGCTACCATCCAACTAATCCTCAATAGGCAACACATGGAATACATCATTGTTTTTAGCCATGGCCACTGACTAAAATACACTAATGCAAAAAAATGATTGTATCTCAAAAAGTTGAACAAAACTACCCTATTGAGCTCCACTAAATCTGTAGCAAACTTTGAGGCGCTTGTACTAATGGATCAAAACTCATATATATGTTTGGCACAAAAGGATGATATTGGCTACATAAGCATTGTGATAGTGCATTCAGAGGCCGAAACAAACTCGTATAAAAATTTCGACACCACATAGCGAAGAAATTTTAAACTTGTAATCACCTTCAGTATGCTCACCAAATTTTATGCGATTCTAAGACTATGACCGGAGGGGTGTTGACGATGCCCTAGATGAAGCCACCACCTGCTCTGATACCAATTGTTGGAGTCTAAGGTCTGTGTAAGCACACAAACAACACAAGGAAGAAGAAGAATCTTGGCACACAACACACAATATTGAATGTATTACTAAGTGAATGTACAAAGATAAGTAACCCATTAGGGTTATGGGCATATATACAAGCCAAGGAAAAAAACCTCCTAAAGAGGGAAAAAAGTGTCTCGACAGTCCTAAGTGTGTTCACACACATATACTACCGAAGTATATCAGCAATGATTCACTCATATGTGGTGGTACTTTGTACTTAGGGATATTATTCAACTCTTACTTTAGTTATGATCATCATCAATAGAGAGAGCTATTCCAGCCATCTGCATTCTTTGTGTGTCTTGCTTTGTTTGTGCTCCTTGTGTGTGCTTCTTATGTGTCTCTCACACTTCTACACACACCCATCAGACACAGTATGCAAGAGTTCATATGTGGCCCCCTATTTAAATTTTTGTTTCCCATAAAGTAACTACATGACAAAATAGGGATTCATTGGTCTTTACCTCAGTTGCCTTTATTCGATTGAATAATAAAAAAATACCGAATATGTTTGTTTTATTCGTGGTTTTCTGAATAAACACCGAAAAAAAGGGACGGATACGTTTTTTATCGAAACATTTTTGATCGAAAGCGCTTTCGATCAAAATATTTATCGATCGAAAGCGCTTTCGATCGAAAAGCATTTTCTAGTAGAAAAATACATATTTTTACATTTGATCCAAAAACTTATTCCACACGTGCTTCATTGATGTACTAGAGAGCTTTAAGCTTGCAATTTTTATCAGAGAGCTTCCTTCTCGATCATTGAGGTATTGTTTTAATTTTTATTTATTGTTTATTTTATTGTTTTGTTAATTATATCATGTATATTGTATGATTCGCATATGCATCTCTTATATATGCTTGATTTTTATTTATATAATTTGTTTTGTGTCTTTTAATCATCGATTGTATACATGTTTGACTTGCGCAAGCATTTCTTACTTGTATACATCAATGAAAAAAATTTAAAAAGAAACCACTACTGTGATTGTCTGACTCGCTACATCGATTCTTACTCTCACAGTAGCATAAGACATAGCGATAGATGTATTGAGATTGTTTGAATTGCCACCTCGATTCCTACTCTCTCAATAGTATAGGGAGTGTGTAGGGACTATTGTAATTTTCTGATTATGTGACTCTTCCTCTCACAATAGTCACTTAGATTCCGATGAGAAAACTTAGTGTAGGTCACAAGGTGTATAGAAACTATTGTGATTGTTTGATTCTTTGACTCTTACTATCACAATAGTCACTTAGATTCTGATGAGAATACTTAGTGTAGGTCACAAGGTGTATAGAAACTATTGTGATCGTTTGATTCTTTGGCTCTTACTATCATATATAGTTATGTGACAAAACTCATACATAGTTTAGCGAATGTATATGAAATATTATAATGTCTGATTCTTTGACTATTACATTCTTAATAGTTACATAGATTCACTTCAAGATTATAATTACACTTTCTATTTAATTATAAATTTACTTATTTAACTATGCATATGTCTATCATTTGTGTACACATACTATTGATTTATTTATCCATATTTTTGCACAGACGGCAAGTAAAATAAACAAGTAGGAGTGAAAATTTTTAGAAGAATTTGTGTGCTTGTGCATGTATCAAATGAGAGCAGATGAAATCACTATAGCCATGGACACTTCTAGTTACAAAGATTTCATTGCGTAATTATCCATAACAGCATTTATTAATATTGAAGATAAATTTGGCAGTGTGTCCGGTGGAGCACAGGTCTTAGATGAGCAAATGTCAAAAGAGCTTATATGTATCTTTGGACAAATCATCAAAGTAGTAGAGTCATTGGTGGTGGATATCACCAGTATGCCCGGATTCATCGATAAAATTAAATTAATCGATTTACATTATTAGACTATGAAGAGAGGAAAGTGATTAAAACCAGACACCACTGAACACCTTGTGAGAGCATAGGTAGATCCAAATACAAGAGATGCATATGTGAATATGGGAGATCAAACATCGAACAATCTTTGTTTGCTCCCATATTCCTCTATTCTTTTTGAAGATGCAGCTCTCGTGGGGGAAGGACAATATGGAATGATCCATAAAGTCAAGATATCCCACTCGAGATTCAGCAATGAAGTGTTTGCGGCCAAGCTATTCAAATTACATGGTGCTGACATACAAACACGAGAAAATGAAGCCATCAATGAAGCCACAGTGTTGTCTATTACGCACAATGGAATTATTAGTCCACTTGGTTTGGCTAGACACCATAGCAAAATTTTGTGCCTCATTTTCAAATTTTGGAATGGTGGTACATTAGACATGTGGCTAGAAAGAATGAAGAAGGAATACCTAAACGTACCATGAAGCAGAGGTGTGAAGGACACAGAAGGAGACATAACAACCGTGAAAACAAACATTTGGAAGCTAATCAACGGCCTATTACAAACAATATCATTTTTATACACTTGTAATATATCCCATAACGATCTCCATCCAAGCAACATCTTGTTGCATTTTGAAGATCAACAGGCTTACATCAGATTATGTGATTTTGGTAGAGCGACATATTTACCAACCAAACAAAGTTTTCCAAAGCTACCTAATCTAGAAATATGTACTAGAAATGAGTGGATTCGAAAGTACTGGTGGATTGCACCCGAATGCATATCCACTAGTCCTCCACCTTTTAATAAGAGTCAGGCGATATTTATAGTTGCAATACTCTTGTTACAACTCTTGAAATATATAGATTTCAATAGTTGTCCCATTGATAAGAATGGGATTTACAAGTTCAAGTATGTTTTAGAATTAGCTTCTGACAAAGATGTATCAAAAAGAGTAGACGCACATGAACTGCTTAGAGTTTTCTCACATCTTACTCGATATGGTTTAAAGATATCCATGACACATGGATTACGACCATATTGAAAACGATATGTATTCATTTGAACTATCTGGATTAAATGAAGTGTTTACATTCGAGTTAAGTGGATGAAATGAAGTGTAATCATTTGTATTAAGTGGAATAAATGTTGTGGTATCATTTGAGTTAAGTGGATGAAATGAAGTGTAATCATTTGTATTAAATGGAGTAAATGTTGTGGTATCATTTGAGTTAAGTGGATGAAATAAACTATAATCATTTATAATATATGGATTAAATAATGTGGATTTATTTGAAGTATGTGGAGTAAATGAAGTGCTATCATTTGAGTTATGTGGATTAAATGTTGTGGATTCATTTAACAAATGTGAATTAAATCTTGTGGATTCATTTGAATTATGTGGAATAAACAAAGTGTTTACATTTGAGTTAAGTGGATGAAATGAAGTGTAATCATTTGTATTAAGTGGAGTAAATGTTGTGGTATCATTTGAGTTAAGTGGATGAAATGAAGTGTAATCATTTGTATTAAGTGAAGTAAATGTTGTGGTATCATTTGAGTTAAGTGGATGAAATAAAGTGTAATCATTTATAATATATGAATTAAATAATGTGGATTTATTTGAATTATGTGGAGTAAATGAAGTGCTATCATTTGAGTTATGTGGATTAAATGTTGTGGATTCATTTAACATATGTGAATTAAATCTTGTGGATTCATTGGAATTATGTGGAATAATCGAAGTGTTTACATTTGAGTTAAGTGGATGAAATGAAGTGTAATCATTTGTATTAAGTGGAGTAAATTTTGTGGTATCATTTGAGTTAGGTGGATGAAATAAAGTGTAATTTATAATATATGGATGAAATAATGTGGATTTATTTGAATTATGTGGAGTAAATGAAGTGTTATCATCTGAGTTATGTGGATTAACAGCAAGAGAAAAGGTTGGTATCGCTATCCATAAGGGAGATTGGAAGGCACTTAGTAGTGTGCTCTTTGTGCCAAATCTATGCATGAAAATCTTAGTAGTCAAAGCTATCACAAATCATAATGAATAAGTACTCTTTAATTATGTTATAGTCAAAGTGATTGACCCTTTCAACCAAGAAGTCATTGCTCAAGGTATTGAAGATGAAGGGCTCTATAGAGTTTATGACTTTGTTACAAAGGAATCGCTCTCATAATTGTGGCATGAAAGATATGGACACATCTCGTATCTTCAAAAGATCTTATCATCCAAGCTTGTCAAAGTTTTTCCCAAGATAAGAATATTAATAAAAGCCAAACATGAATACAAGGAAAACAACATAGAGGACGTGTTCCCAAGGAGGCATCCACAAGAGACAAGACTCCTCTAGCTCTAGTCCACATGGATCTTTGGGGTACTAATAATACCCCTTCTCTTAGTGGGTCTCTCTACTTTTGTCTCTTAGTAGATGAAAACATTAGATTTATTTGGGTGTATCTCCTCTAGTCCAAATATAAGGCCTTTTCCATGTTTATGAAATGGAAACATCAAGTGGAGAATGAGTCACCCACCTCGGTGAAGACCACATGATCAGATGGTGGTGGTGAATTTTTTAGCGGTCAGCTTGATAACTTTCTTAAACATAAAATTACACAATGATGTGCTCCATCTCAAAATGTGATTGGAGAAAATAAGATTTGAAGTTTCATAGAAATGGCTAGGGCTATGTTCCATAATAAGCATCTACCCTAAAGTTTTTGGTAGAAGCCATATATGTTGCCATTCACATTCCCAATAGAGGTTTTACAATTGCACTTTCCACTATGTCAACTTTTGAGGCTAATTATGGGAGGACGCCCAAGGTCAACTACTTTTGTGTTGATAGTGATGCATATGTGTGCATATACCCAAGGAAGATAGGCACAAACTTGCATCTAAGTCAAAGATGCATCTTTTCATTGGATATAGTAATTAGTCCAAAACCTAACAATTGTATGACCTTGAAGATTATATAGTAACCATTTCAAAAGATGTATTTTTTTTATGAATATCTAAAGTACTCAAAGAATTAATTTCTTGACTCTAGTCCACCTAACTACAATTCAAATGGAGATAGAGAGGCTATCACTTCCCAACAACCAAGAAGATCTCAAAGAATTATTGAAAGGAAACATAAAGAACAAAGTCACTTGGTCAAGCATGCATTGATCCATTGAATACAAGAAATGTTTGGATCCTCCACATACGAAGAAGTAAAGGGGCACCCACATTGGGAAGAAGCAATGCAATGTGAGATCCAAGATATTCATGAGAAAAAGACTTGGAAACCTACAATGATGCCGCCTAACCATCAAGTCATTGGGGTTAAGTGGATCTATAAGTTCAAATACAAATTAGATGGAACATTGGGTAGATACAAACCCCACCTAGTTGTCAAAGGATACAAGCAAAACCATGACATCAACTACAAAGAAACATTTATCCTACTGCATGATTTAGTACAGACCGCACACTACTTGCACTCAATGTGCATCATCAATGACATGTCTACCAGTTATATGTGAAGAGTGCATTTCTCAATAATGAGCTTTAAGAAAAACTATATGTTGAAAAACTTGAAGGCTTCAAAGTTAAAGTCAAAGAAGACCAAGTTTGTAAAATTCATGAAGCCTTTATGGTTTGAAGCAAGCACCTTGAACATGGTATGAAAAGATATACTCCTCCTTTGAGGATAATGGTTTTCACCAAAGTTTATCATATGCCAACCTTTATGTCTAAGCATGATTCATTGTTTACCTTTGTCATACTATATATTAATGATTTGATCTCGAGTAGCTTTAAGTCAATGTATTTTGTTTGACAGAAAGATATTCCCCCATCAACTTGCATAAAATGAATGCCCAAATAATGATGCAAATGCCCCAAATCTAACATCTCAAAAGAGGCATGTAAATCAACCTTAAACTCAACAACATGACGTTTATCATTAGGACTAGTGTGCAACATGTCATCAATATATACAACAATGATTATAAGTACATCATCTCTAGGCTTAACATATAAGGTGCTCTCAGTTGGACTGTGAAGGGCTTTGGTGTGTAGAACAAGATGAGCAAGGAGGATATGGAGGGAGAGAGAGGAGAGGAGAGGAGTAATGGCATCATACGGGAAGAAGCAGGTACGGGCATACATGCAGATCTAGCACTGAGGCAACCCATTAAAATTTTTCCAATCCCTACATCATTTTAAAAGTGATTCTCATCACTAAAAGCAATTGTAAATACCGTTTCACCTTTTTGTAGCTCCATTTTGTGCAAGCCGAGGAGTCATCGATCTTGAGGAGCTTTAGAAGTAATTGCCTACCAATTTTCATATTTTTTAGACCTCGTTTGAACCCTCAAATAAGCCCTGGAACTTAATTTTTAACTAGGCCAGACACTAGGTCTGGACAAGGCCAAAGGTAGTCAAAAACTATAAATAGAGCTAGAGAGCTCATTTTTGGGGCTACCTTCTTGTAGTTTTGATCTTGTATGAGAACTCTTTGGCAATAGAAGTAATTCCATTGTATCTCTCTCTTTGTTATTGCTATGTGTGCGTGTGTGTGTATGTGTGTGCATGTTGGTGTGCTTCTCACTCAACATTTGTGCCTTCACTTGCTCGAGGTCTTCATACCATCCTCATGTCTTCCCAGATTGACATTAAAGGAGGTGCTACTCATCACTGAACTACACCAAATTTTGGTGCCGTTGCCGGGGATTCGAATCGCGACACATCAACCCGAGCTATCACGATACACCGGCCTCACGGATAATTTTTTGGAGTGTAATAATTGAATGACTTGGGATAATTTTTGGGCTTGATTTTTAACACATTGGGACTACCCTAGAGCTATCGAAGTGGGCAGAATACCTAGAAAAACATAGATGAATTCCCTAAACCTTGAGAGCCTGTTTTGAACCCTAAGTGCCTGTTTGATCATAACTTCACCATAAAAACTCCGATTGACGAGATTTCAGTCTCATTGGAAAGCTCGTTGAGAATCCTACGTGGACCTCGACTGGTTTTTGTAAGAATCATATATGGAGTTTTAGAGCATGTATTTTTAAGTTGGCCATTCTATAGGATTAGGGGGTCATAAGAATTTGGGAGTACAGTGAGCTACTCCAAGGGGGGCTCATGTTTATTGATGTGTGTTCATCAATTCATTGTAACTTAAGGCCGTATTAACTTGTGAACCTTTGCAGGAACATTGTGCGCAATCAAGGCAATTCAAAGCAAGCTAGCAAGGGTGAGTACCAAGCTTGGGAGAAGGCTTCCTGGGCTGGTGCAACAGTCTGAGCAACCAGAGGATTGAGGTTGGAAGTTCTCTCAACCCTCCTTTGTCAATTCCTAGCTTAGGCTAAGTACGACTTAGGTGTGGTAATTAATTAGGGTAACGTCAGGCACGAATCAAGTCCAAGAGAACTAATCAACTAAGTACAAGCATTAGGGAGATCTTAAGCGCAAACCCTAAGGGGCAAAAGTAAACTTGATTTGATCACTTATCAAGTGCAAAATTCACTTAAGTACTCTTGACGACGTGATTCCGAACAAGGGCTTAACATAATATTCAACTAAAAAGAACAAAGTGATTGGTGCAAATTAACCTGCAACGAGAGTGTACTTGGGACCAAGGGGGTAGAGAAACCAGGCATATGAACCTTAGGTTAGGCAGACACTTAGGCCGAGACGGACAAAGCCTCATAACTTCTAAAGCTAGTGTCAATCACACTGCTAGGTCTTGGGCCCAGCAGTTGAGTGATTACCTATACACTCGCAGATCAGAAACAAGTGATTCTGAGATGTCCTATAACATGGAGAGACCAGTAGGTAGTTCAGGGGTGGCGTACCTAGAAAAGCCAGAAGGACCTTACAAGACTCAATTGGAATACATTATGACTAATCATCTAGGTGCTCGCATCTATGAAGACGGCCTGAGAAGATCTGTGGTCCAGATTAAGAACCCTGATCAACCCCATGGACTAGAACACCCGGTAGTCAAGTTCAAGAATGGAGCATACCTAGATAAAGAAGGGACTATTTATGTAGTCACCACCCTTCCAGATAGAACAGATGAGTTCGGGAATGTGATCGCAGAGACTGACATGGGTGACATAGAGCAAGGAAACTTAGGGAGAGAGCTGAGGACCCCTCGAGGTAAATCAGTCCTGACCAGAATCATGATACCAGAGTGGGTTCCCCAGGACAATAAGAGTATATATTTGCTTTTAAATCATGAAACCGATGAGGCTTTTTGGAGGTATAAGCCTGCCCAGCCTCATGAAGTAGGTGCTCTCACAATCTATGAGTTTAAAGACTCTGATAGCCCAGGCAAAGTAACCTACCTAGACAATACGTCAGAGAGGATCTTCGTGGTCACTGAGCATGGAAGACATGCCTACACATGGAAGGGTGAATTTGTTTCTCCCCAACCTCGGTCCAATGTGTCCTATAGCCACCAAGGAGCTGGGACCTCCCAAGCTCATGGAGCTCAAAGGGATAGAAGTAGAGACAGACCTGAGGTAAGCTTTGCCAACCCTCTGGGAAGAGAAAGAATGAGAATAGAAACGGATAGAGAAGAAACCGAGAAGACCTAGAGCCCCAAGGAACCAAAGAAATGCTGATGATTTCTCTTTGTCAAGGCCGAGAGAACACACTAGGACCCTAAGGCCAACTCAGTTGGTGAAGTCCATCAAGAACTATTTCGATGGTACAAGAGACCCATACGATCATGTAGCTGAATTTAGACAAGTCTTGAGAGCTGAACAAGTGGAGGACCTATTCACGCAATACAATGCTTTTGGTCTAACCCTTAGGAACACTACTCTTACATGGTTTCAACCCCTGAATGAGAGGAAATTCAGAAACATAGACCAGCTTTTAGAGGCATTCATCACGGAGTTTTCTAAGAGTGGCATAAGGCATAACACTTCCTCACTAATTCATAGCTTCAAGCAAACACCTCATGAGACGGTTAGGCTTGCAGGAAGAAGGTTTAGACAATACCTAGAGAGATGTCCCATTCTTGAGTTACCCACTCCAGCCAAACAGGTGGCATTATTCTTGGATGGATTGCTAAGTACCAAATTGAGATCTTATGTGTACTTGAAGGATCCTAGGACCATAGAAGAGTGTGTATGCAAGTGCATCGACATCAAGGATAACCTAGGGGAGGAATTAGAACTCTCAAAAATCTACAAAGATTCAGATAGTTCTACTAGCCTCTCTTCCTCGCGATCCTCCTCTATTGAGGAACTCGCTGAGAAAGTAGCTCAAAAGCTAGGAGTCTCAAGTAAACAAATACCAAGGTTTGCACCAGTGAAAAGATGCTATACCTGTGGAGGTGACCATATGGCGAATGTATGTCCCATTATGGCCCAACCCCAAGTGAATCCTAGTAACCAATACTGCACCATAGAGCAGAGGTACACCAACCACACCGCACAAGACTGCCCTTATAACAAACAAACTGTCAGGCAAAATTACCCTCAACCATATCCACAACAGGGTAGATACCAAAATCAGTACCCACCACAGCAATACGGTAGACCACAGCAACCTTATCAGCCACCTTATCAAACCCAACAAAGGCCTCAACCTGTGTTAGCTCAACAACCCCCTACTCCAACCAATGTGATCCCAGTGAAATATGCATCTGCTGAAGAAAATCTGAACAGATCCATAGTCCCAGTCACACCGTTGCTATCAGAAAGTGATCCAAGAGACCATAGTTTTGACTCCACACATATTGATAGCCCAGAGGCTTACTACATGCAGTCACCCGAGCATAATGAGTCATACTATTGTGAAGAACCCAGTGAACCCAGTTGGGAGAAAGATTATACGAATGTCATGTATGCAAACCCCAACTCTAGACCTCAGCCTAGGCAGGTAAGACCCCCATTTCCTAGAGGACCATGCTTCAGATGTCAGGGAGATCACCTCATACGTGATTGTCCATTGCCTGCCCCTACACAACCCCAACCAGTGACAATTCAGGGCTTCTGTCAAGATTGCGAAAAAGAGCATCTCTTACGAGATTGCCCGAAGAACCCCAATAACCTACCGAAAATCACTCCTATCCACGTCATTGGACTAATAGTAGACTCTACAGGAAGTGTAACTTCCACTGCCCCAGTGCACGTGGTCACTAGAGCTCAAGCCTTGCAGCAAACTCAAGGAGTAGGGTAGGAAAAGAGTTCTGAGGTTAGTGAGACAGAGAGCATAACCAAGAAAAGGACAAGAGCATGGAGAGATAGTCGGGAGAGAATGAAAAGATAATGGTCACAAAAAATGAGCAAACTTGAAGAAAGCTTGAGAGAGACCAAAGCAAAGATAAGTGAACTCGCATCTCAAAACCACTCTCACACTACCCCACCACCACCACCCTTTCCGTCTCCCTCCAACCCATCACCTTCCATTCCCCAACTTTCTAATCCACCATACATAGCCCACCCACCACCCAGAGTAGGATCAGTCCTCGCCGATCCCACTCCTGAGGATCTAGACATGATGCTTAAAGCATATCAGGCCAGAATCCAAGAAGGGCCAAACGTGACAGATCATGACAAATGTTACCCTAGAGCCGATCTAGAGTTAGAGCGAACAAAGCTTTGTGCTAAGATGGTAGAATTGGCACAAGCCATGTTCGAAGCCAGTCGCTTGTTCAATAGCCCTAGCTCCACTAGAACACCGTTGCATTTTGATGGTCTATGGGATAGGTTGGAGAGATTACTTACAAAGTCTGGAAAAGGAGCCACCTCCCAGGCTAAGGAGAGGGCAAGTGATAGAATAAGCATTTCTCCCTAGGAAGCTTATGTGCCCAACTCCACTGAACACGACACCTCTTCTTCTATGAATAGGTATTCACCAGAGTTCTTGAGAGAGATTCAAGAAGAAAAGTGGGCAAAGGAAAGTGAAGTCCCTCCTCCCATTGAACTTGTGGATGACGCACATGAATAATTCCCACAGGACATCCCTTCTATTTATGAAGAGCAACAGAGTGCCCAATCTCATGAGAGATTAGATTTTGAGTCTAATTCCTTGCAAAAGTTGCCACATTTCACAGGCCCATGGGAAACTAAGTCAACCTGCATGAGAGCACCCACGTTCATGATAAGAAATGAAGATTCGATCATATCGAGGAATACGGAGGTAGTAAAGAACACTAAAGTGCAGTGCAGCCTCACTTTAGAAGAGCTACTCAAGGTTAAGCCTGAATTGTGGGAACATGTGGCCAAACAAGTGCCACACATAGCCAAAACTCGTTCCCAGGTAGGATCTCAAAGAGCAGAGCGAGAAATACCATTGGATAAGATAGGAGATATGAGTGAAGGAGAAGAAGGAAATACCTATCTCCCAGTTACCCATCAGGGATACACAACCAAGGCAATTTTGGACTCAGGTGCAGGAGTTGCAATTGCTACCACTTCCCTATGGAAGCGTTGGGGCAAGCCCGCACTCAGACCAACAAGAATGAAACTGCAGATGGCCGATGGTCATATTGAGAGGCCCTTAGGATTTCTAGAAGGAATAACTCTCACTACATGTGGTGTTGAGTTTGAGCATACTTTTGCTATATGCGACTTTAGCAAAAACAAAGCCTACGAGATGATTTTGGGGAGACCATTTATGCGACAGTTGCAAGTGGTACAGGATTGGGGAACCAACTCCTTGTACTTGCAACACTTAGGTGTCACGACCAAAGTTAATCTCAAGGATTACTCCCATCGAGATGTACCCCCCATCCAATGGAATCCCATCCATAGAGCCAAAGATGATACTGAGTCAGTGCATTCCATAGGAGCAGGATCCTCATGGATGCATGAAGATACACACCTATGGATGTGCAAGGTGGCAGTAGAAGAAGAGAAGAGAGAAAAAGCAAGAGAAGTAGGTGCTAAGGATACTCATAGATTAACTCAAGACCTAGCTTATGCACCTTTAGTATTTCCTGACGAAGAATTTGAACCTCACGGCTTGGCAGAAATTTTAGCAACAATGGATGTAGCCATCAATGAAGAACAATGGAAACCCCACTATGATGAGGATGGCTATGACATTTCAGTCTTTTCAATAGAACCAATCATGGGAGATGCAGTTTTAGAAGAATGCAAACCTAGCCTTGATGCATTTGAGGATGCAAGTGACTCCGACTTAGAGTCAATCATTATGGACCCACCTTTTGCATCAGATGAAGAATACTTCTATGAAGTAGAAGCTTACCCCCAGCAACATGGAGAAATCACGAATGATGTGAGGTTAACCACACAAGTGGCCACCAAGAGTGAGGGCAAGAAAAGGAAGAAGAGAGAGGTCACACTAGAAGAGGAAGAATCTTTGTTTGAGGTTCCCGAGAACTTCAAAAAATATGAGATAGATGATAGGAGAGTCATGGTAAGAATGCCTAAACGTGAGGCACAATCAGGAGAGGCCTATGATAGCAAGGAAACTACTAACAAAATAGTGGTAGCCATAGAAGAGGGAGAAGAAAGATGCACCTACATAGGGCATGACCTGATGGAAGAAGAAGAGCATGAGCTAATAGCCTTGCTAAGAGAATATAGAGATGTATTCACTTGGAGCTACAAGGACTTGAAAGGTGTAGACCCTGACATATGCTCACATACGATCCCCATGACCTCAGATGTCAGACCCTCTAAGCAGAAGCCCTACACATACAATGACAACTATGCTGCCAAGATTAAAGAAGAGATAGATCGCTTGGTTGAAGCTGGATTTATCTATGAAATTGAGCACATTGAATGGGTATCCCCCATTGTAGTGGTGCCCAAAAAGAATGGCAAATTACGTGTATGCATTAACTTGAAGAAGGTTAACGCAGCCACTGTCAGAGATAGTTATCCGCTTCCTATCACTGAGCATCTATTAGAAAGGGTAGCAGACAAGGAAGTGTACAACCTCCTGGATGGGTTCTCTGGCTACAATCAAGTGGCCATTGCACCAGAAGATCAGCATAAGACGGCTTTTGCCACAGAGTGGGGCATATTTGCTTTTCGGGTAATGCCATCTACACTTACCAATGCTCCTGCAACCTTCCAAAGATTGATGTGCCATGTATTCAAAGAATTCTTGAGGAAAAATTTGGAAGTCTATGTTGATTATCTTTGCGCTCATTCCAACATTAGACAGACCCATATACCGGAACTCAGACAAATCTTTGACAAATGTAGAGAATATCAAGTCTGCTTGAACCCAAAAAAAGTGTGTTTTCATGGTCAGGCAAGGCAAAATTCTAGGACACATAGTGTTAAAGAATGGCATATCCACGGATGAGGAGAAAGTGAGAGCCATTGCAGAACTACCTAGGCCAAGGAATGTCAAGGAGGTACAGGCCTTCATGGGGCATTGTGGTTACTACCACCGATTCATTCACATGTATGCCGTCATTGCAAAGCCTCTGTATGCTCATCTAACTAACTTTGAGTGGACTGATGAATGTGAGAACTCTTTCAAGGAGCTCAAACAAAGATTATGTTTAGCACCAATCTTGACCACACCAGATTGGAACAAGCCATTCCATGTTCATGTGGATGCATCCAATTATGCTATTGGATGTGTACTTGCACAACCTACTAGTGAAGGTAATATGGATCTTCCAATTGCCTATGCCAGTAGACAGTTGAATGCAGCTGAACGAAATTATACCACCACTGAACAAGAAGGATTAGGCATAGTGTATGTGGTTAAAATGTTTAGACACTATTTGCTTGCAAACAAGTTTAAATTTTTTACTAATCACCAAGCTCTACTGTACCTGGTAAACAAGCCATGCAATACAGGCAGATTAGTAAGATGGTTTCTCTTACTAATGGAATATGACTTTGAGGTAGTGGTGAGGAAGGGCAAGACTCACCTGAGAGTAGATCATCTCTCAAGGCTCACATCAGGAGAGGCCCCACAAGGAGTGTCAGATGACTTACCTGACGCTTACTTGTTTAATTTGGAAGTTGTACCTCAGTGGGCTAAGCCATTAGTGCCAGTATTGACATACGGGCCTAATCACCCGATAATACACACTGAAGATAGAGAGATAGTAAAAGCTCAAAAGTATCATATCTTAGCAGGAAGCATGTACAAACATACGGAGCATGGAGTATTAGCTTGTTGTATGGAAGAGGACGAGTACTCTAAATGGTTGCAATTAGCATATGTAGGTGCATTAGAGCAACACTACTCAAAACAATGAACCCTACAGACACTAACGAGACTTGGAGTACACTGGCCAACTATGGAAGCTGATGTCCATAGAATGTGCAAAGAATGCCCAATCTGCCGCACTAAACCACCAGTGGAACATGCTACTCTTTATCGAATATCTTTAGTACCAGATTGGAGTGAACCATTAGTAGCCTTTCTGAGGACGAAAACATTCCCTCAAGATATGCCTTTGGCTAGACAAAGAAGTTTGGAACAAGAAGCCTTAGATTACGCACTCATTGGTGATAATTTATGCAAACGTGGTAAAGATGGTTACCTAAGTTTGTGTGTCCATGAGAGCGAATACCTCAAGATATTAGAGACTGCTCACCAAGGTGTAGCAGGAGGACACTTTGGACCAGATCGGGTGATCAAAGAAATTTTATTTGCAGGTCTTTGGTGGCCAACTCTTCACATGGATGCACATACCTATGTGAAGAGGTGTGAGGTTTGTCAGCGAACCCAGTACCCTATACAAAAAGATGAGATGCCATTAAAACCTATGATGGGTGGACGTGCATTCTCTAAGTGGGGAATAGACTTCGTAGGTTCTATTAATCCCCCAGCTAAGGTTTCACATGCTGAATACATCATTGTGGCCACAGACTATCTAACCAAGTGGGTAGAAGTGAAAGCTACAACGAAAAACGACGCACAGACCACTGCTAAGTTCCTATTTGAGAATATCTTCACCAGATACGGGCTACCTATAGAGCTAGTCAGTGATAGAGGCACGCACTTCTTGAATGAAGTCATAGAAAACCTTCTCCAAGAATTCTTGGTAGTACACAAGAATTCTGCCCCCTATCACCCACAAGCCAATGGACAAGCCGAAAGCACAAATAAGATTGTGTTCAAAGTGCTCACCAAATTAGTAAATAATAAACGCTCTGATTAGGATAAACAGCTACACCATGTTGTTTGGGCATACCGCGTTGCCTATAAAACGGTACTCCAAGTCACTCCCTTTCAAATGGTATTCGGCCAAAATGCAGTGCTACCATTGGATTTTCTGATACCTACATTAAGAGTAGCAGAGGAGCACAAGTGGACAAGCCATGAGCTCTCATCTAGAATCTTCAATATTGAATGCTTAGGTGAAACACGATTGAGAGCTACAGCAGGATTCTATGCAGTCAAGAAGAGGCAAAAGGCGTATTTCGATACACATGTGAAGATAAAGGCTTGAAAGTAGGAGACCTAGTCCTAGTCTACACCTTGAAGCAACATGCACGAAAATTAGAGAAGAGAGGCTATGGACCAATGATTATCAATAGGATCTCCACAAGTGGAGTAGTACAACTAGCCACTCTAGAAGGTGACATACTACCAAGTTACATAAGCGGATGCAGAGTCAAGTTATATCAAGAACCCCTAACAGAAGAAATGTTAAATCGACTCAATACTGCAAAGAAACGTAAGGAAGAGGAAAAGTGAATTCGAGAAGAAGCACAGGCAAAAGCTTTAGAACACATCCGACGAATGAAACTGAGAAGAAAAGGTAGAGATCAGCCCATGACTGACGCTCATGAAGCTCTAGGTTATCACATGGCCATGTGCGAGGCTTCAGGTGAACGGTGTCATAAGATAGTTGATCGACGACCTTTTGTGAACCTACAAGTAGGACAAGGAGAGAGTGCAAGGATCGTGAGAGCTTTAATTGATTCAGGAGCAACCACTAGTGCAGTTTGACTTTCTTACTGTCAGCAATTGCAATTAGAGGTAAAACCCCTAGAAGCATATCTGATAGGATTAGGAGGTGTTGAACCCCTTGCATGGGAGAGGTGGAGCTTCCCCTCTACATTCAAGAGGTCCTAATGTCAACAAAAGTGTTAGTATGTGAAGATAAGGGTCTTACCGAACCTCTAGTCTTGGGCCAAGACTGGATCTATGATCACGTCGTCAACCTCAACCTAAGAAGTGGACTTCTTCAAGCTTGGGTAGGCCAAAGCCGCCTTAGATTGAATTAGAAAATCAAGCACTCAAACCATTAGAAAAGGCACCAACTCCTGGTCCCTCCAGGAGCCCACATGAAGATAACAATGTTGTTCTTGTCCAAAGTTCTATGGTGCAGAGGATTGTCACTCTCGACAAAGGTACAGAAGACAATGATGAGTTCCCATCTGTTCCAAAGAAGGTTCTAAAGGGGCAGGCTCAGCAACACACGACACTAAGGAGACTGATGATCAAGAAGCATGAGCACCAACCTGGGCATTATGAAGTACCTCATGGTAGGAAGCAGATCTGGATACGCAAGGGGGAAAAAACCACGGCCCCAGAGGCAGGTTCTCAAAAGAGCTTCAAGCGAGCCACACCGTCAAGGACTAAAACAAAGGAGTTCCCTAGGCAACAATCTAGACATACCATTTCTATTTGGGTCCCTAAGCGGTCAATGAAGGCTATCCATAATGCTAGATGGATATGGGTGCCCTGCTTACAAGCCCAAATAACTTCACCTCCAATCACTAGCATAAATCAACACTCCCTAGTACTCTTGGTAAACAGTTCAGGAAAGATACCTACACCTCACACTATTACACCTTTGTTCAAACCTAGAAATGTCTGGAAATGGGTACCCAAAAGGTCCCAAATCCAGCACAATCTAGTTCATAAATCTTTACCTGTCATTAGCTCCAAGAGTTACGAGTCCTCAATCAAAGTTTGGAGACTTAAACCCTGTATCAAACCCCCTGACCCAATTTTGTAAATCCATCCACTCTGATGTAGGTGCATTCTGAGTCCATTGCATATCCAAAGTATGCATCTAGCATGACACTAACCTTTAACCAACATTCACACTTATCACAAACACTTCACATCTAACCACTAACCATCTGGAATGTCATGTTAGTATTGTGAAGGGAACACCATTACACCTTGTTTCCTATGCAACACTAATGTGCCCTTCTTCTTCTAGCAGATAAGCATCAGAAGTCTCATGGCAGCAGCAACAGGAACAGCTTCCAGGCAGGCACTAGTACTCAAAACAATTGGGATACCATGCCCGTGGAGGCTCCACTGACAGCAAGGCCTGAAGAGTTTCTGAATGTGCAAAGAATTCCCATCTCGGATCCACCGAGTGGCCTAACAGAAAGAGTGAAAGGACATTCTCATTGGTTCAATGAGATGCCAGGAGATTTGGGAGATGCATATCATATCTGGGAATCCAAGTTGGAATTTGGAGGAGTTTGGTGGACCTTTCAGTTCTTCTCACGAGAATTTGAAGCAGTACAAAATGTAGCTCCTCTTCAAGATATTTGGCAGAAAGCGGGGTTGTAGGATTATTTTAGTGCATCTCTACCTAAACCTGATTTCCTTAGGTGCTATTACTTGATTGCAATTCTGAAAGCGACAAGAGATAAAGATGAGTCAGGCACATTCTTGGTGCCCTCTCTATCAAACCAGGAGAAAATGAAAAAGTTTGAGTTGAACATCACTTTAATCAGGGAGGCCCTTCAGATGTACGGCACCCATGTACCCTCCGATCGGGATCCTTTGATACCGGAGTCTATGAAGAACAGTAAACTCAAGAAGTTGAAAGAGATGTGTGCTCTCACCCCAAACATTGCCATACCACTGCGAATGTGCCTTCAACATTTCGCATTTCCGGCTCAAGATCGATTCACTCAGCCTCATAAAAAGATTTGGTACGGGTTATACCTAGCGGAGACAGGGAATGCCAGTGTGGATCCTGGGCCAATTATATGAAGCGAGAAAATGAGGAGTAAGGAATCCTACTTTGCATGGTTGTTGTGCCATTACAAGAATTATATACAGATGCCTCGCTTATGATGTGCCGATTACTTAGAAATATGCCCTATTCCAGAGTTACCCACACCCGCCAAACAAGTGGCCTTGTTTCTAGATGGCTTACTAAGCACCAAGTTAAGATCATATGTGTACTTGAAAGAACCTAGATTCATAGAGGAGTGTGTGCGCATGTGCATAGACATAGAAGACAATTTGGGTGAGGAATTAGGATTTTCCAAACTCTATAAGGATTTTGATAGCTCTAAGTCAGACATCCAGAACCTCCAATGAGATAGATGAGATAGTTGAGCAAGTTGCCAAGAAACTAGGAGTTCAAAATAGACAAGCACGAAGGGTCACCTCATTGAAGTGATGCTACAATTGTGGAGGAGACCACATGGCTAATATTTGCCCGATGATGGCTCAACCCCAAGGAAACACTAATGCTCCATACTGCACTATTGAGAGAAAATACAAGAACCATACAACTCAAGATTGTCCCTATAATAGCAGGTTGTTAGACAAACTTATCAGCAACCTTACCAATAGGGTAGGTATCAGAATCAATACCAACATCCATATTATAGGCCACAACAACATTATCACGCACCATATAGGCCACAACCAATCCTAAGAAACGAACCACCAGCTCTGGTGAATGTGATTCCAGTTAAGCATATAGTGGCAAAGGAAAACCCTAATAGAGCATTGGTGCCATTAACCCCTTTGGTCGCAAAAAATGATTCTCATGCTCATAGTTCATACTACTCTCATGAAGATAGTCCACAAGCTTATTACACAGAGTCACCAGAGCATAGTGAGTTTATTCCTATCAATACGAGACACCACTTATGGAACAAAATTGGGATCCAGAATACTCTAATGTCATGTATATGAATCCTAATCCTATGCCAAGACAAGTAAGACCACAAGCCCCTAGAGGACCATATTTTAGATGTCAAGGTGACCATTTCATTTGTGAATGTCCCCACTCACTGACTCGGGGACAAGGATAGAACATCACAATACAAGGCTTCTATCCTGAGTGCAGCAAAGAACATCTTCCAAGAGTCTCCCAGGAATCTCTCCAGTGTGCCCAAGGTTACACCAATTAATGTGGTACGCTTAATGGCGGATTCAAGTGCAAGTAGCAGTAATTTGGCTCCTGTACAAGTGGTTAGTAGGGCACAAGCATTAAAACAGGATAAAATAGCTGAGCAATCAGAGCCAAGTGAATCACGAGAGCCTAGTAAGAGGAAAACAAGAACATGGAAGGACATCAAGGAGAGAACCAATCATGAATGGAATAAAAACTTATTTGAACTAGAAGAAAGCTTGAAAGACGCAAAAAGCAAAATAGAAGACATTGCATCTCACAACCCCTCGCATGCCAAAACTCCATCCACACCACCTCATCCCACCCCACCACTCACTATAAATAACCGCAATCAGGGTCTGTTCTTGTAGATCCAACCCCAGAAGACTTGGACATGATGTTTGAAGCCTACCGGGCTCGACTTCAAGAAGGGCCAACAGCTGCAAACCTAGATAAGAGCTACCCAAGAGTAGATTTAGAGTTTGAACGGACAAAAATGTGCATAAAAATGGTAGAGCTAGCTCAAGCTATGCTCGAGACCAATCAATTGTTCAATCAGACAAATTCTATCAAACCGGGTTTGCATTTCCAGGGCTTACTAGAAAGATTAGAGTAGTTGGTAAACAAACCACAAGTTTCTTTACCTCCACAGGCTCAACCAATTGTTGAAAGAGAAAGCTCACCACCAATGAAAGTTTATGTTCCTGATTCCATAGATGAGGTAGCACCTCTTTTAGTTCAACAGTACTCTCAAGAGTTCTTGCGGGAAATACAAGAAGAGAAATGGGCCAAGGAGAAGGGTAATCCCCCTCCTATTCCTTAGATTGATGACCTTTATGATCAATTTCCCCAATACATTCCATCTATTTACGGAGATCAAGAAAAGCAACAAGAAGATGAGAGATTAGATTTTGAATCTAATTCTTTACAAGAGTTGCCACAATTCACACGCCCATGGGAATCTAAATCTCTACATATCAGAGCTCCCACAATATTGGTAAGAAAGGAAGACTCAGTGGTTCCAAGGAACACTCAAGTCATGAAGAACACTAAGGTTCAGTATCATCTCACCTTAGGAAAGCTACTCAAAGTAAAACCTGAGCTATGGAAACATGTGGCAAATCAAGTTCCAAAACTTGATTCCAATGTGTCAAAAGTAGGCTCTAAGCAAAAGGCCCCAGAGATACTCTAGACAAAATAGGAGACATGAGTGAAGGTGAAGAAGGTAATACTTATCTTCCAATCACCTACCAAGGTTACACAACCAAAGCAATCTTAAATTCATGTGCAGGTGTTGCAATTGCAACCACCGCCTTGTGGAAGCAATGGGGCAAACCTGCATTAAGACCAACTAGAATGAAGCTTCAAATGGCTGACGGCCATGTTGAAAGACCTCTAGGATTTCTAGAAGGGATAACTCTAACCACTTGTGGGGTAGAGTTTGAGCAT
Organism: Ceratopteris richardii; assembly: GCA_020310875.1. NCBI lineage: Eukaryota > Viridiplantae > Streptophyta > Polypodiopsida > Polypodiales > Pteridaceae > Ceratopteris > Ceratopteris richardii. The sequence goes on from CM035444.1 coordinate 12,015,002, forward strand.
GTTTATATATTTAGGTAGTGATGTGTGTGAACACACTAGGACCGTCGGGGCACTTTTTTCCCTCTTTAGGAGGTTTTTTTCCCCCGGCTTGTTTATACGCCTATTGCCCTAATGGGCTACTTATCTTTGTACATTCTCTAGTAATACATTCAGTATTGTGTGTTTGTGCTCCAAGCTTATTCTTCTTCCTTGTGATGTTCGCATGCTTCCACAGACATCTATCTCCAACAATTGGTATCGGAGCAGGTCATCGCTTCATCTAGGGCGCCGTCGACACTCCTTCGTTTGCAGTCTCAGATTCGCACGAAATTTGGCGAGCATACTCAGGGTGATTTGACTTCGTTTCGGCCTCCAAACGCATTATCGTAGTGCTTGTGCAGGCTATTTCGTCTTTTTGTGCCAAAGGTATATACCACTTTCTGTTCATCAGTATAAGCGTCTCAAAGTCTGCTACACGTCTAGCAGAATTCATTGGGGCAGTTCTGTTCAACTTTTTGAGATACAGTCAATTTTCTGCATCAAGGTATTTTAGTCACCGGCCATGGTTGAAAGCAGTGATGTATTCCGTATGTTGGTTGTTGAGGATAAGTTGGATGGTACCAACTACCCACTATGGGCTTATATGATGTGACATGTAATGGTTGCAAAAGGATTGTGGAACATTGTGTAGGGTGTTGAAAGACGTCCTGTAACACCTCTGACTACAGGTACTGCAAGTACAAGTGCTGAAGCTGATGAAGATAGTGTCGAAGATGATATTCCACATATTCCTGTTCATGCTGCTGTTTCTATTGCACCTACTACAGAGCTGATTCCTTGGGATGGCAGAGATGCTCAGGCACATGCATGATAGCTTTGTCTGTCAAACGTGCCATTATTCCTCATATTCGCTCTTGCAGAACAGCTAAGGATGCTTGGGATACACTTACCACATTGTACCAAGCTAGGAATGAGGCTCATGTTGCTTACCTCCGAAAACAGTTGGAGAGTGAGCACATGAATGAAGGTGATTCTATGGACAGTTTCCTAACAAAGATCAAAGACTTGAAGGAACAGTTGATTTCTATTGATGAGGTTATACTAGATAGCTCACTTGTGCAGACCGTTCAGAATGGTCTTCCTGATTCATATCAGAGTTTTGGTTCTACTCTTCGGTTGATGATGAAAGGCAATCCAAATGCCTTGTCATTTGAGGAGTTAGTCTCTGTTCTGTTGCAGGAAGATCATCCCAGGCAAAACAGCTCCATTATGCGAGTTGCACATCAAGCTTTCCTGGCTAGTCAGAAGGGCAAAGGAAAATGGAGCTCTTCAATTAGTAAGCAGAAATCTACTAATTTTGCATATTCGAAGAAGGAAGATAAAGATGAGAAGAAATCAGAAAAGTAGAAATTGTTTTGTAAGTACTGTAAAGGGAATGATCATATCATAAAGAACTGTCCAAAACTGGCTGCTAAAGAGGCAAAGAAGAAAGAGGCTGGAATGGTTGTTGCAGAGGCCTCTACACCAAAAACAGAGTCTGCAAATCTTGTGCAGGAAGAAGAATGGGTGTTCACTACTGTCTGTAGTTTTGACCCATCTTCTCATGATCAATGCATGTCTGCAGTAGACTCAGATGTTTGGTACTTTGAGGCGACCAAACATATTACCTCGCAGCGTAGTTTCTTCTCTTCACTTGAGCGTGCCCCTAGAGGGAATACTGTTACATGCGCCAACAACTCCTCTTATCCTGTTATGGGAGTTGCTAAGATCATTTTGACTATTGTTGATGGTAGTTCTTTCACTTTGTCAGATGCTTTATTTGTGCCAGGGATCAAGAAGAATCTATTATTAGTTTTTGCATTAGCCAAGATTGGCTTGGTTGTGAAATTTGTTGATGACAGATGTACAGTTCATGATCTGTCAAATGGCGATGTTATTATTGCTTCTGGCATTTTATGTTGTGGGTTGTATAAGCTCATAGACTATGAAAGATCTGAAAATGATTTGGCATGTGCAGTAAATGATTCTCGAGCTATGTCAGATGCAAAGCTTTGGCATGCACGCTTTGGTCATCTGAATTTTGCTAGTTTGCTACGCCTGCAGAAATCTGAAATGGTGTCCTCTTTGCCCAAACTTGAGGCACCTGGAAATCATGTTTGTGAAGGCTGTATTTTGGGCAAAATGCAGCGTTCCTCCTTTCCAAAAGATGGTTCAGTTCGGGCTACACAGAAATTGCAGCTTGTACATAGTGATGTATGTGGTCCTATGCAGAAAACCTCTTTTGGAAATTACCTTTACTTCGTGACTTTCATTGATGAATTTTCCAGGCATGCATGGTTATATCCACTCAAAGTAAAGTCCGAAGTGTTCATGTGCTTTAAACAGTTTTTGGTTTTGGCTGAAATCTGTCAACATGTAAAATGGGCACCCTCCGTTCTAATCGAGGGGGGGAATATATGTCTTCTGATTTTAATGCATTTCTGGCTGAACGTGGGATAAAACACCAATGTACAGTGGCGTATACACCTCAACAGAATGGAGTTGCTGAACGAAAGAACAGGTCACTCATGGAGATGGCGAGGTGCATGGTCAAGAGTTAGGCTTTACCACATAGTTTCTGGCTTGAGGCTGTCATGTGTGCAGCATATGTACTGAACAGATGTCCCACTAAAGCGCTACAGCCTATCAGTCCATATGCGGCTTGGCATGACCGCAAGCCATCTGTTGCTCATCTGCGTGTTTTTGGTTGTTTGGCATATGCACTAGTGCCTGAACAACATCGTAGAAAATTGGATGATAAGGCAGTAAAATGTATTTTTGTTGGGTACAGTTTTGAAAGTAAAGGCTATCGTCTATATCATCCACAGACTAAACGCATTTTGGTTAGCCGTGATGTTGTCTTGTGGAAGATGCTATTCAGCTATTGCTTTCATGTACTAAGGAGACATCTGTTAGCTCCAAAGACATGTATGATACTTTGATGCCTCTTTTTACAGGTGGACAGTCTAGTGCTGGTCCTAATGAGGCAACTTCTCAGCCTTTGCAGGTTTCATATGATGATGCAGATCATTCCATTTCTGATGCAGATTTACATGATGCATTTGTTGATGAGAGAGCTGATATTGAGCAGGCAAAAACTATGCCAAAATGGCTGGTGCAGACTTTGCGTGACAGCAAATTAGATGCACCTTTGTCATATCGTACTCGTTCAGGCTCTCATAGTGCCTCCTTTGCATCAGATTGCTATGCTATGGCTGCGTCTAGTCTCTGTGATGAGAATGAGCCTGTTTCTTTTGATGAAGCACAGAATTCTGAAAATTGGATGGTTGCTATGCAATCTGAATATGATCCTATAATGAAGAATGGTACATGGTCTTTATGTGACTTGCCTCTTGGCAAGAAGGCATTGGCACTAAGTGAAGTATTTCGATGGCGTGCACCACACTGCACTCTCCTTCTCGAGAGCTCCACGACGATGTGCTCGGAGTAGAAAACAGAGCTTCTTACGCCACACACAGTACTCCGCACAGATGTTGTGGAATACGCAAAAAACGCAATACACAGGGAGCACGAAGACAGACTTCTTAGGTCTTACAAATGCGGTCGAACTTACAGTCTGTGACTGACCAGGCCACTATATGTTTTTATTAGAGAACATATACAAAGAAGTGTCCGGTGGCCATTTGGCCTTTCACATGGACACTAACGGTAACAATCTCCCACTAAAGGCCAATATGGCCAGAGTAACTATGGGAGAAAAAAGAAAGAATGATAAAGAATACCTGAGTGTAAGTATACAAACTATACCTCCCACCTGATGGGCATGTTACACAGTATACAAGTGACTGCGTAAGATCAAGAATCAAGTAACCCCCATCAAGTGACAACAGTGTCGAAAGCTATCCTGTGGTAGAGCTTTAGTCAAAGCATCTGCAACATTATCTCGAGTGTGAACCTTCTCAAGAATAATGCTCTTAGTGGCTAAGCAATCTCTAATGAAGTGATACCTCACCTCAATGTGCTTGGTCTTTGCATGATAGACCGGATTCTTAGCCAAAGCAATGGCACTCTGACTATCACTGAGCAAGTGAGGTACATGCTGAGGCAAACCCATATCACAAGCAAGACGAGAAAGCCACAATGCTTCCTTACATGCCTCACTTGCTGCAACATACTCTGCTTCTGTGGTGGAAACAGCTGTACATTCTTGAAGACGAGATCTCCAAGAGATAGCACCTCCAGCAAAATGAAAAATGTACCCTTATGTAGACTTACGATTGTCTACACAACCAGCATAGTCAGAATCTGTGTAACCAATAATGGATGCTTTCCCTCTACCTAAGCATAGACACTTGTCCTTAGTGCCACTCAGATATCTCAAAATCATTTTGACCGCTTCCCAATGTTTCTTGCCAGGATTAGACATATATCTGCTCACAACTCCCACTGCAAATGCAATGTCTGGTCTCGTAGCTACCATAGCATACATGAGACTACCAACAACAGACTAATAGGGAATTTTGGTCATGAATTCCTTTTCCTCATCTGATTTGGGGCAGTCATCCTTGCTCAATTTCACATATGTGGGTAAAGGTGTACTCAATGCCTTTCCACCCTGCATATTGAATCGATGAAGTACTTTGGATATGTACTCACTTTGAGACAAGTATATGCATCTTTTACTCCTATCACGAGTAATGCGCATGCCAAGAATATGTTTGGCATCCCCCAAATCCTTCATATCAAATGTCTGACTCAACTTCTTTTTGAGAATTGACAAATCATAAGAGGACTTCCCAGCAATCAACATATCATCGACGTAAAGTATCAAGCATATCAAGCTGCCATCAGAACATCTCTTTGTGTAGAGACAATGATCCTCATTGCTCCGAGAATAGCCTTGGGACTTCATAAAAGCATCAAACTTTTGGTACCATTGTCTAGGAGATTGTTTAAGTCCATACAAGCTCTTCTTGAGCTTACAAACTAGACTTTCCTTGCCAGGAACTACATAACCCTCTGGTTGTTCCATATAGATCTCATCTGTAAGATCTCCATGCAAGAAAGCTGTTTTCACATCCATTTGGACTAGCTCTAAGTCCTCCATTGCAACGAATCCAAGCAACATGCGCAAAGTAGTCATCTTGACCACTGGAGAGAAGATTTCCTCAAAATCAACACCATGTTGTTGCTTAAAACCCTTTGCAACAAGTCGTGCTTTATATTTTGGAGAAGCACTATCTGATGTGAATTTCAGCTTATATACCCATTTACATGGTAAAGCTTTCTTGCCCTTTGGCAAAGGTACTAAGTCCCAAGTACCATTCTTGTGAATAGAATCCAACTCACTCTTCATGGCACGCTCCCACTTGACATGATCCTCTGTCTGCATAGCCTCTTTGTAGCAAGAGGGCTCACCGGCATCTGTTAGCATAACAAAATCTAAACCTGGAACATATCTATCAGGTGGATATGAGACACGTGCAGAACGTCTCAATGGTTGCTGAACAGGAACATGTGCAGACTGATCTGAATGGACATTCTCTTGAACATCCCTATGTGCAGCATTTTTATGCATGCTAACCGGAGGACTAGTATCCTCAAACACCACTCGTCTCACTTCAACCTCCTTAATCGGCTGTTTATGCATCTTAGACTCATTAAAAATGACATCACTACTTCTGATCACTGACCGTGTTTCAGGATCCCATAAGCGATATCCAAATTGTCCTTCTCGACCATATCCAAGAAAAATGCATTTCTTTGACTTATGGTCCAACTTCTGTCTAAGATTCTTGGGTATATGAACATATGCTTCACACCCAAAAACTCGAAGATGATCATAATATGGTGGTTTCCCTATCCATAACTCTTGTGCCACTTTCAGACCTTTGGCAGTACTAGGTGAAAGGTTAATCACATGAACTACAGTCAATACTGCTTCTGCCCAAAAACCTTGTGAGAGGTTCGCATGATGCAACATAGAGACTACTCTATCTTGAATAGTTCTATTCATCCTCTCAGCTACACCATTCTGTACTAGGGTATAAGGAGCTGTAAACTCTCTACGAATCCCTCTACACTGATAGAAAAGGTTGAATTCATGTGAGGTATACTCACCCCCATTATCTGAACGTAAAGCCTTAAGCTTAGTTCCTTTTTCAGTCTCAACTGAAGCAAGCCATTTTTTGAAAGTAGGGAATACATCATCCTTCGATTTGATAGGATATACCTAGACTTTTCTAGTAGCATCATCTATGAAAGTGACAAAGTAAAGAGAACCACCTAAGGACCTAGTGGGCATAGGACCACACACATCTGTATGAACAAGATCTAAAGGCTGAATTGAAGAGTCAATGTGTGTTTTATGCACATTTCTGGTTTGCTTTCCATATTGACAATGCTCACAAAATGAAAAATCAGAGAAAGATAACACAAGTAAGTAGCCAGAACGAGAAAGATTTTCCATTCCACTACGAGATATATGGCCCAAATGACCATGCCAAATACAAGCCATAGGCTGTTCAGTAACAGCTAACAAGTGTTCTTTCTGTGATACAAATAAAGGGTAAAGTGAGCCAGCTTACCTTTCTTTTGCAATAACCATATTGCCCTTTGATATACGAAAGGACTGAGCATAGAAGACCACCTTGTAACCAAGGTCATCAAGTTGACCAACTGACATCAAACTGCGTGATAACTGAGGTACATGGCGTACATTATGCATAGTAAATTTTGAACCGTCAATGAACTGCACAACCACATCTCCAATCCCCACAACATCACACTGGTAAGAGTCACCAAGTCTCACGGTACCAAGAGACTTTGCTGCATAATTAGAGAACCATTCTCTATGTGGTGTCACATGGAAAGAAGCACCAGAATCTAGCAGCCAGGTGTGGGAAAGAGAATCAGCCATAAGTGCCTCAGATGGCACAGTACTATCAAGTGTCAACACATCAGCATCATCAGAAATAGCATTAATTTCTTCAATCTTCACAGTCGAAGTAGATGGTGCAGGTAACTGTTTAACATGCCCATCAACATTCTGTCCTTTACCTTTAGCATTCTTTAATGCATAACAGTCTTTCTTCATGTGTCCTTTCTTATGACAATAATGGCATTCAATATCCCTCTTCCTTGATTTACTTCTGCTCTTATTCCGTTGACCATTCTTTTCCTTGTTCTTGCTCCTGCCACGTTGTTGATTCTTTCCTTGGTAAGAATCACGAGCATTATATGCATCTCCACTCTGAGTGCCAACCATAGATTTTCTACGAATCTCCTCACTCAAGAGTGCTCCACATATGTCATCATAGACGAGTTTACCACCTGGTGCACTATTGCTAATAGCTGTGCAAAATGTATCCCATGATGATGGCAGGGTGCATAACAGCAATACTGCTTTCATTTCATTGTCCATATCCATTTTCTGAGCCTGTAACTGGGAGAATATGGCATCAAACTCATTTAGATGAGCAGCAACACTATCTGTGTCCTTCATACGAAGGTCGTATAATTTTCTCATCAGATATACTTCATTTGATGCCGTCTCTTTTTCATATGTATTGCATAACTTCTTCCAAAGCTCCTCTGCACTTTCACAGTCTAATACTGTAAAGTAAACATTATCTGCGTGCAAGCGAATGGTAGACCTGGCCATTTCATCTAACTCATCCCAATCATCTTCATCCATGTCAGCAGGCTTCTTTGAAATCCCATTTACTGGCTTCCATTGCCTTCTTTGAATCAGCACATCTTTAATCTGATTCTTCCATAGAGCAAAGTTTGTGCCATCAAATTTTCGGATCTCAAAATGGTCTTTGCCCTGCAAGTTATAGCTCCTCCTCGGAACGCTAGCACTAGACCCTGATCCACCGGATGTGCCTGAGACCTCTGATGCCATGATCGTAGAGAACTGAATAGAATGATAATGGAGCTAGAAGAGTCCAAACACCAACAAATAAGTGTATCAAGGAGTAAATCGACCACTATATAGTTGACTAAACCAGAAATCTGGAAAAATTTTGCCAGAGTATCCTCTGCAAAATTAGCATATGACTAGTGTCAAAGTATCATAAAACTGCAAGTACTAACATGTCTACCTGCATAGTGAATCACTGACTCCACTGCATATAATCAATTACCCAATAGAAGCCAACTAGGCTTATCGAGCACCTATGAACAACTATCATACATCTCCTATGGCGAGGTTGGGTAAGTCTTCCACCTGCATCACCGAAGAGACCCCGACATCTGGGTGTCTCCCAGTTAAGAAAACCTCACCACGACCCTCTTTATCAAACGTAAAAGGCTTTATGCAAAGAACGTAACCGCTATATCAATGCCCACATGGACGTACATAAGAGGTATCCACAGAAGCGTACATGGTGTGTATGTGCTCAATATATGCAGTAAAATGACACTGAAAGGCTGAATACACAGCCCAAATAACTATCCAATAACCTGCATAAATTTGCAGCGACTGCTCCCACCAAAACTGAAACCCCTCGAGAAACCTGTAGTTTTACGAGTGTGGCTGAAAATACAGCCCCAAAGGTTGATATTTATTGTCTGAGAAGTACAAGGAACACTCTTCTTGATGTTCTTGGACCTGTGTGAAGAGAACTACGTGCGAAAGTACTCCGAAATGGCTCCAAAAAACACCCCAAAATTGCTTCAGAAATAGGCTTTAAAAGCAAAAATGAAGCTTTGAGGGACCAAAACTTGTTCAAGGTAATGTCAACCTTAGTCTTTCCCCTTCTTCAAACACCACAAGAGTGTAGCTTAGTGGCAAGAGATTGCCACGGTTAAGCGAGCTCTGGGGGGAACAGTACTGGGATGGGTGACCTCCCGGGAAGTACCGGGAACCTCTATATTCCTTGATCGTTGAGGTCCTCCCTCGTGCGCAGCCAACGGTGACTTCGGTGACTCGGATGACAAGGTATGCCAAGGTCTATGCCTTGGTCGCCGCCTAGTCTAGTATCTGTGATGAGAATGAGCCTGTTTCTTTTGATGAAGCACAGAATTCAGAAAATTGGATGGTTGCTATGCAATCTGAATATGATCCTATAATGAAGAATGGTACATGGTCTTTATGTGACTTGCCTCTTGGCAAGAAGGCATTGGCACTAAGTGAAGTATTTCGATGGCGTGCACCACACTGCACTCTCCTTCTCGAGAGCTCCACGACGATGTGCTCGGAGTAGAAAACGGAGCTTCTTACGCCACACACAGTACTCCGCACAGATGTTGTGGAATACGCAGAAAACGCAATACACAGGGAGCACGAAGACAGACTTCTTAGGTCTTACAAATGCGGTCGAACTTATAGTCTGTGACTGACCAGGCCACTATATGTTTTTATTAGAGAACATATACAAAGAAGTGTCCGGTGGCCATTTGGCCTTTCACATGGACACTAACGGTAACACTAAGTGGGTATACAAGCTGAAGCGTAAACCTGATGGTACAGTTGACAGGTATAAGGCTAGGCTTGTTGCAAAGGGTTATGCGCAGGAAAGAGGCATTGATTTTCATGAGACCTTTGCACCTACATGCCGTATGACTACTGTTCGGAGCATTTGTGCACTTGTAGTCCATCATGGTTGGAATGTACATCAGTTGGACATTAAAACAGGATTTCTGAATGGTGACTTGCATGAAGAAGTGTATGTTTTTTAGCCCTGTGGCTTTGTGCAGAAAGGGCATGAAAACCAGGTGTGCAGGTTAAAGAAGGCATTATATGGTTTAAAGCAAGCACCACGTGCTTGGTATGAGAAGATACATGCCTATCTGGTTGCACATGGTTTTGAGAACAGTCCAACTGAAAGCACCTTATATGTTAAGCGTGCTAATGATATTGTTCTGATCATTGTTGTCTATGTTGATGACATGCTGCTCACTGGTCCTATTGAGAAGCATATTGCTGATTTCAAGGCTGATTTGCATGCCTCATTTGAGATGTCTGATTTGGGGCATTTGCATCACTATTTGGGCATTCAGTTTATGCAAGTTGATGGTGGAATGGCTTTGTGTCAAACAAAATATATTGTGTGAACAATATATTTCGTGTGTGTGATGTGTGTAAACACACTAGGACTGCCGGGGCACTTTTTTCCCTCTTTAGGAGGTTTTTTTCCCTCGGCTTGTATATACGCCTATTGCCCTAATGGGCTACTTATCTTTGTACATTCTCTAGTAATACATTCAGTATTGTGTGTTTGTGCTCCAAGCTTCTTCTTCTTCCTTGTGCTGTTCGCATGCTTCCGCAGACATCTATCTCCAACAGAGCACACCTTTGCTATATGTGACTTTGAGAAAAATAATGTCTATGAGATGATCCTAGGAAGGTTGTTCCTACAACAACTACAAACAATACAAGATTGGGGAACCAACTCCTTGTACTTGCAGCACTTAGGGGTCACAACCAAAGTAAATCTAAAAGATTATACCCTCAAAGATGTACCACCCCTATAGTGGAATCCTGTCCACAAAGCGAAAGAAGATTCAATCTCTGTGCATTCTGAAAGTTCACTTGACCCATCATGGATGCATGAAGATACTCACTTGTGGATGTGCAAGGTTGTAGAGGAAGAGGAAGAACACCTAAAAGCAAGAGAAGAAGGAACTCCCCCACGAGATAGATGAGTTAAAGACCTAGCCTATACACTGATGATATTTTCATATGAGGAATTTGAGCCTCATGGTTGGGCAGAAATCTTAGCCACCATGGACATTGTTGTCAATGAAGAATAGTGGACACCTCATTTTGATGAGGAGGGTTATGATATTTCAGTGTTCATGTATCAGCCCTTGCTAGAAGAATGTGACCCTAGTGACTTTATAGAAGAAGAAGAGAACGATGACGATCTAGAGTCCATTGTGATGGATAGTTGCTTTAATTCAAAGAAGCACTATTTAGAAGATGTAGGAGTTTTTACCCAAAAAGAAGAACAATCTCTCGCAAGTATCAAAATGGTGAACTCAAAGGATGGAAGTGAGGGTGGTCAAAAGAAAAAGAAAAGAAAAGCAGTGAAACAATAAGATTAGGAATCATTGTTTGATGTACCAGAGAATTTCAAGAAATATGAAGTTGAAGACCAAAAAATTTTGTTACAAATGCCTAAGAGAGAGGCCATCACAAGAGAAGTGTATGATAATAGAGAAAAGACTAAAAAAATTGTAGTAACCATTGAAGAGAATGAAGAGCGATGTACATACATAGGAGACGACCTAAGCATAGAATAAGAGGTAGAGCTTGTAGCTCCATTAAGGGAATATAGGGATGTGTTTGCATGGCACTATAGAGACTTGAAGGGAGTAGATTCGAAAATATGTTCTCATACGATCTCCATGATAGCTGACGCCAAACCCACCAAACAAAATCCCTACACTTATAATGAGACTTATTGACAGGTTGATTGAAGCTGGATTCATCTATGAGATTGAACATACTGAATGGGTGTCCCCCATTGTAGTGGTGCCCAAGAAGAATGGAAAATTGCGAGTGTGTATTAACCTTAAAAAAGTTAGTGCCGCCACAATCAAATATAGCTACCCACTTCCAATCACTTGACATTTATTGGAGCGTGTTGCAGGCAAGGAAGTCTATAACTTCCTTGATGGATTTTCAGGTTACAACCAAGTAGCCATTGCCCCACAAGCTCAACACAAAACTGCTTTTGCCACAGAGTGGGGGATCTTTGCATTTCGTGTGATGCCATTTGGTCTCACCAATGCTCTTGCAACATTCCAAAGGCTAATGTGTCATGTCTTCAAAGAGTTCTTGCGAAAAAGTTTAGAAGTATATGTGGATGATTTATGTGCTCATTCCCAACAAAGAAAATGCCACATCCCTGAGCTCAGACATATTTTCAATAAGTGTAGAGAATATCGAGTGTGTCTGAACCTAGAAAAGTGTGTGTTCATGGTGCATCAAGGTAAAATCTTAGGTCATATTGTTTCCAAGAATGGAATATCGACAGATGAGGACAAAGTAAGAGCCATAGCAGATTTGACAAGGCCAAGGAACGTTAAAGAGGTACAAGCTTTTATGGGCCATTGTGGATATTATCGTAGGTTCATCCACATGTATGCGATCATAGCTAAAGCTCTTTATGCTTTGTTGACAAGGGGAAGCGACGGCCAAATGCAGACTCTCGCTCAAACCTTGGCTTTTGATCTGTGTCGTCCTCAGCCATGGCAAGTTGTCACCCCAGATCCTTGGGTTCTGGAAGGTTGTCCGATTGGTTTTCCAAGAAAAACTCAAGCATTGAAGTGCTTGAGCCATGGGTTGCCCACAAAGCAGCTGCTTGCAATTCAGTTTCATCAGTAGCAGGAGTATTTGGAGCAGCTATGACAACTAGATCAAACTGGTTTTCAAGGCTTTCTCGTGGTTCAACTAGGCATACAACAGCAGACAGTAGCGCTTCTTCATTCATGTCTTCTCAGCTTGGAACGTCAAGTCATTAGAGCTATGCTGCATATCTGTGAAAGCATTGAAAGATATTGACCCCAAGATGTGATCCTTTATTGGCGGGTCGGATGGAGAGGGCTAATGCTGTGGTTTTGCTTCAACGTTGCCTCTGGGGAATGGCTGCTCAGATTATAATGGCTGACACCAGATCACAAGTCTTGGACCTTTATCTAGAGCTAAACCAATTAGAAGAATCTCTTGCTAGTCCTGAGCATGTAGTTACTCTGGATGATCTGGGTGTAGTGAGAGCAATGGTAGCAAAACAGCTCTTCCATCTGCTCTCTTCAATGCAAATGAAGATAAGCCCTTTCAGTACCATTAACACTAAAAGTGATTGACTGTATCAGCTATAAGTTATGGACACATTTATAGCCTGTAATTTTCTGTTTCTTTCCTTGTATCTCTGCCCCACCTTTGTATGACAATCGTAGCCATTCGTACAAAGCAAAGTAGTTTACAGTCAGGGTCATGCATGTAAACTTTTCATGATTGTTGCTTTCTTTAAAAAAAAAAAATCCCATTATAATTCTATGAATGAAACACCCTATCACTTAAATAGAAATTGACCTTGTCGATTGTCATCAACAACATAATCTTGATAACGGCCGACCGATGTGCCTTTGGGCGATATGTTAGCATATAGGAGATCTAGATCACATGATGTTTTGCGAACTTAGTCCCATATTGGTACCATGAGTATTTGCATATTATGGTGTATTGTGAGAGTGTGAGGTAGCGTTGAGTCGACAGAAACACTCCATGTGGATTGTGAATGTGAGGTAGCGTTGATTCGGCAGAAGCATTCACTTATTTTCTTTTTCATTTGTGTGCATGTTTTGAGTGGTGGATGATGTGGGACTATGGGATCCAAGCCTTCATGATGATTCGAGTCTTCATATATGGTTATTGATGCTGACCATACTGACCCAAAATGACACGCTCTGCTTGATCATTATTTGTTGATTTATGTTGTAGCTCTTACCGGTTTGCATAGATTGTGTATCAAAAGGATGTATTGTCAGAAGACGTATGACAATGATATAATTGATGTATAAGCGGAGCACTATCATTATGCCATTTTTTGTACTTCATGTTAATGCATTTAAGAGGGCAGACTATGGGTTGTGTGTAATGTACTTGCATAACTTGGATTAAGTTCCAGACACTTTGCTTTGCATTACATATTTCTCATAGTTCTGGATTATTATGGGCATTATCTCACCTTCCATACCATGGATTTGGGCCATGCACTTTGGTTGGGGGATACTGTTTCATAGGGTAGTTGCATATAGTAATCCTAGCACATTGGTAAGCATGGTGTGGGATTCGAGTCCACCGTGCGTGCTAGTGTTAAAGTGGCATGTACACATGGGCATTTTTAGTTTTTAAAGGTTTAATTGAAGGGTTGACTAAGGGGGTGCAATGAATGGGTACAAGTCCCATACGAATGGGCATGAAAATATGTATAAATATATTAATTTGCTTAATGAAACGAGGACACCCATTGTGGTATGGTTCTGTCATGGATTCATGTCCGTATTCTCCTTCTCCATCATCTTATTTGTCAATTCTGTGCATTGTTTATTGTAAGTACGAATCTCTATTTTTTATTGTGACGGATGATGACGTTCATTTGTTAACAATAGTTTGCCATATGAATGCAGAAAGCATTCCCTTTGAGATTCAGATAATCCCTAAGTACCCATCCTCCTAACTGATGTTTACTCATCATACTCATGATGTAACACCAACTAGGAGTTTGGTACCTCAATAGGTTAGATATCTCCCTATCTCCTATAAACCCTAAAGAGAAGAATCATAACTCTACTTCCAGTCTCCCTTATGTCAATAACTAGATCATCTCATCTAGTCAAGGACCATCACTGGAAATAGCATAATTACTTCTCTCTAAAGTCTACAAGTGAGACTCAATCTAACCATCATGATTAAATGATCTCCCTTTTGTCTTTAATAGAAGAGTGCCCTTCTATCTAGACAACCTAAAAGTGACAAAGTGAAACTCTCTCTCTCTCTCTCTATTCAATCTCTTCTAAGGAAAAGAGCTCTAGCAGTGGAACCTATTCCACTTTCCCTTTCCCTTTGAAAGATATTCTGTTGAATCCATTTACTCTACTCATCCATAGGTGAGAACATGCACATAAGTCTATAATTTTCCTTCCAAAACAGTGGAGAATGAAACTCCCATGTGAAGGAAAATTACATTGAAAAGTAGAGGAAATGAATTCCTTCTCTGAAATATAGACTAAGAGATGTTTCCTAAACACCTCTTCTCTCTAAAGGAAAACATACTCTATTCTTCTCCTATGGAGAAATCATGTTTTCCTTTCCTTCTTTCTCTCTCAAAGAGTAGGAGCTAAATGTGAGACCACTGAACTAAAGTGAGATCTCTCATGGATCTCTGAGTTCATTGCCACTTTCTCCTTTCCTTAAAAGAAAAACTCATGAATTTATTTAGTCTTCTCTTCCATAAGCAATGCATAATCCCTCATTACATATATTCCTATGAAGATGGAGAACAAATCTCCTCTGACTAATGAAGGTGTATGTAGTGAAGAGTGGAGAAAATAAATTCCTAACAAGGGTCAAAGCCCTCTGCTAAAATGGTGAGCAATGATATGACATGATACCATAAACACATGTGTATCCATAGTAAAGAACTATCTCTGCCAACCATATTCTATGCATGGATCTATACGATCCAATCAAACTGATGGAATTATCCTTCCTGAAAATGTGTATGTGATACCAATGGTGATAATCACCCATCACATTCTCTACTGGAAGAATAGATCTTCCCTAATTTATGAAGGATAACTCCCAATCCTAAGGAGATGTCTACTAAGAGTTCTCCTCTGATCTAGTGAGACATGACGTCATGAATGATGAGTCCTTTTCTCCCTGGCCATAGAAGAAGAGTGCTCAAAGGGAAGTCATTTCCACTATCCATACCAGTGAAAACTTCTTCCAATTCACGGTGTCATACCTACACTAAACCAAATATATATTCCATGTAATGGAATATGCAAGTGGACTCTAATCAATCCCATATCCTAAAATCATATCAATGGACTCAAATGAGTCCCATGTCCTCGAACTAGTTAGTTTGGTTCTAGTCAATAATGTGATAATGGATATCCCCTTATGTTCCAAACTAACTTGTTCCTATGTACCCAGACTGAGTCTAAGTACCTCTCTGTAGATCTCGATATACATATATATGTATTGGGTACCCCAACTATTCCTTACTTAGGGATCTATGCTCTAAGTCATAGAGCTAGTGCCATACCTGTGGCTTTCCTAATCATCACTCGAATCACATATGCACCCGTCGATGTTGTCTCATGAAACCCATCTCTGTGATGCCATCTATTTGGTTTCCTTAGTAGTGTAGTAGAAATGCTTCACTACTTGCTCAAGTGAGGTGTATCAGTGAAACTAGTCACTCTTTGGGTATTCTTGATAATACCCCATAGTCTCCTAATCATACTGTGAGACTCTTGTGAAGATAACTAAATCTTCAGTACTTTGGAGATTATCAAACTGTATCTCCTGTACCTCTATGCAACTTCCTAAAACCTATAGGATTTCTTGTGCACATTACTAATCGTGAAGGTGTAGCTCCTTCCCTTAACAATCCTATTGTCTAAATCCATAAGGATTATGTGTAGGGATCCTATTTCTACTAAAGTTGCCTTACCTATACTACTGTGATGGTATTAAGTCCATCAAATACATGCTTACAAGCATGCCTAGGTCTTATTGATGTTTGCAGAAAGGCATGTTACCATGCCATAACATTCTTACCTAAAGGCAAGTGCGTATATAATGCCATGCGGTAAGAAAAAATTCGACAGCATTTCGGTAGGAAATGGAGTCCCAAAAAAATTAACCATAAGCTCAGTGGCACAGAGGCCACCCAACAACATAGGGCTTGACAGGCCCATGGCATGCACGCCATAAACTTATATATGGACTCCATAACCTGCAAAAACATAAAATGCTAGCAACACAATCTATGGTGCATAACCTTGTATTTCCTGCAATCCTCTTTCCTGCAAATAATAAAAAAGGTATACTTCTTGCCTATTGATCCATACTTTTAAAAATTTAAACAATGATCAATAATTGATGTATGCAATCCAATCTATGCATGTACATATAGAACATGCCATAACATAAAGTAAACTGCCTGAAGCATAAAGTATACGTCCCTGAGTAGTTTTTGTATTGAAATTGGATGCATTCAATCCTTCTCGACAAGCTTCGAGACCTCAGCACCTTCCTCCTCAGGTCCTAACATAAGCTTTGAAGTGTCCCAAAACATCGGATCACTTCCCAAAACATAAAACGTGGTCATGTGATTACCAAAATAATGCAAATTTAGTCAAAAAATGCAGTAGTAATCCTTCTTTAGACTTGCAAAAATCACTTTAGGACCCTCAAATGTTCATAAACTGAAATATATAGCATGTGCAAAGAGCTTGAAGTGAAATTACTCAAATCGCCTTCCGAGTCTGTAAGATATGGCTCCCGGAAGGTAATCGCCAAAAACTATTTAGACTCTGCAGAGCTGTACAAACCTGCAAAAATACATTTTTTTTTTCAAACTTTCTTTTCATAAACTGAAAGTAGACCTTGTGCTCTTCAAAACGAGCCATAGCACATCGGATTTGGAGTTTTCTAACCCAAGATATGGCCATTCCAAGTGGGACATGCCAAACTAGTGGACTGTTGGAGGGGCTGGAAAAAGTGTAAAAATGTGATTTTTGGAGTGCCCCAAAGCATTCTTCCATCAAGCAAATGCTAAAACTCTCTCCATAACCTCAGAGAGTGATATATGAAGATGCTTTGGCCTATTTTCACCCTTCCAAATCCTCCCTTCGTGCCTGCTAATTTGCTCCCCAAAAGAGGCCGAAATCAAGATTTTTGCTTTTATGCAAAAACTTAAATGGGAGCTTTTAGCAAGCTCCTAATCCACTCCTAAATGTGGGTTTCTCTTGGATTTTATACAGTAATCCATGGGAAGCCTCTTAAATTGTCTTTTTCCTTACTCCCATAAGTGGAGTTTGATAAAAATTAACATCTGAATTTTTTTTTTCAAAAGTGATGGAAGGGGGTTTTTGAGGAAGTACAATTCCTCCTTAACTTATTATTTTGATGAATCTAATGATTCTCCTATGAAGTCCATACACCATACTCTCAGTATATATACTTTTTCCCATCCATCCATAGCTACCGCACCTCTTTTTCCCTCTTCCAAAATGGGAATTTCTTAGATTTAGGTGCTGAATTTTTTTCTCAAACTGTGATGGAAGGGGGTTTTGTGGAGCTTCAAACTCCCATCAAACTGAGGTATATTTTGGATTTCTTAATCTTGTATGTAATTCAATACACTAGACTATAGGTGTGCATGATTTTTCCTACCAAACAAAGAAAAATCCCACTTCATATTCCCTTCCCAAGGTGGCTATTTATCTAAAATAGCTCCTGAATTTATATTAAAATTATGAAAATAAACTATTCTGGAGGTGCCCAAAGCTCCCACTTTCTTGAATTTGGAGGGAATCCTTGATTTAAAATGAGAGTATATATGCCATCCTCTCCCTAAAAATGATTTCCCTCCAAGAACTTGGCCCCCTAGCCCTTCATTATCCCTCTCAAAAATAAAGATTCTTACAAAAATTAAAAAAAAAATCAAACCTAGAAATTGAAGGCATAACTTCTTCTAAATTCTCGAGGAAGAGAGCAAGGAGCAATCTTGCCAACATCCCCGTTACTTTTTCCAATGGCATTGGATCCATCAAAGCTTCCTCTTCCGTAGCTTCTCTATCACTATCCTTTACAGGAGCTTGGAATTTCTTCTCTTCTGTTTTACGTTCATAGTCCTCATGAGTTCCCAAGAAGGTCCAGGATAGATAAATTCTCTTCCATATAGATGCAAGAAGGGTCTCGCGATCTTCTCCCTCTCACTGCCATACATAATAGTTATGGCATCGAAATTGCTCCATCGGCAGTTTTCACACATATAACTCTACAGGGGTGCATCAAGAACATGTAAGAGTTGTGCTCTCTTGGGTAAGTCATGAGCCTTCCATCCGTCCCACCAGGGTTCAATCCTCATGGCCTGCACGTGCGGAAGTACACCAAGATATGGGGCTCTGATACCAAATTTAGTGTGCATAACTAATTCTTTTGCCACCGCGATCCTCACAACCTGCCGTCGCACACACAGAGAGTTGTCTGATCCAACCTCCCAACCGTCGAGCAGCTCTTCCATGATACTCACTCATAAGAATCCCTCATAAGCTTTCTCTAGTATAATGATGCCACCTCATCTTAGAGGTGTTCCCATGCAACACCCTAACAATGCATCTATTTGATGCCATGTGGCAAAACTAGCCACCTCATCTTAGAGGCGTTCCGATGCAACACCCATAATATGATAGCTCAATACAAAACATAGAGCCCAAAAGAAGACCAACTCACCTCTTCACCAACAATAAGAAGACAATCACCAAGGGTATGGGTTTGAAAGCCAAAAGCACCTGTGACCCCAACAAAAACAAAGAGCCAACCACAAGGGATCCAAAATGTAAGAAATCAGCCAAAGATGAAGAAGCCAGAGGTGATTTCTATAGGGCCAAATACTATAAAATGGATCCCTATAAGGAGGATTCCATCATTTCAAGTCCAATCGATTACCTCCAAACAATGACTGCGTCAACATCTACAAACATCTTGAAAGCCTCAACGTGCAACAACCATGTGCCTTTGGCATAACCTTGTCTTTTGCACCTTTTAGATCATGCATTTCCTAAGTATGCATTAATATAGGACCACATTAAATGGCCGTGCATAGACACAATCGAGAAATCCCAGGCACATGAGACACACTTGACATATGTAAAATATTTTGTTGATACTAACCCCACCTTCTTCTTGTTTTGTGACATTATTCAAAAGAGGGAGAGAGAGAGAGAGAAGGGGAATAGAGAAGAAAACGGACCAAGCACTCAAAGAATCGCATCAGTGAACCATCAACAAGGACATCCATCAACAAGGACATCCATCAACAAGAAAGACAAGCTAATGGTCAATCACCATGATGGGAGTACAACACGAAGAGATAAACATTGCTATCGTCATGGTAAGCACACTTCGGCAAAACTGTAACCATGATAGATTAGGAAACCTCTTCATCAGCATACCCTTGACTAGTTAGCTCAAGATCCCATTTCTTGCACCATGCATGCATAT
This sequence comes from Ceratopteris richardii, assembly GCA_020310875.1. Classification (NCBI taxonomy): domain Eukaryota; kingdom Viridiplantae; phylum Streptophyta; class Polypodiopsida; order Polypodiales; family Pteridaceae; genus Ceratopteris; species Ceratopteris richardii. The sequence continues at coordinate 12,034,737 of CM035444.1, forward strand.
GGCCACATTACAAAGCCATGCACAAGGCACAATTTTCTTCAACCCATGCACTAACATACTTGCCCATCCAACATTATGGGTTACAAATACTTGGTGTGCCAGCTATGCACCACATGTTTAAAAGGATCGTAGGACATCAAGTTCACAATAGCAATAGCAAGGAAGCAACCCATTACCGACATTTGCTCAAAATCAACATTGACAGCCTCCTTTGAGCAACTAGCATTTTTTGAAAGCTCACAAATACACCATCAAGCTGGAATACAAGGAAGAAGTACATACAAAGGGACTACAACCAACAAGGACTAGCAGGGACAAAACAAAGAATCAGATGACCGACCAAACTACATCTGGAAGATGGACCACTCTTGTTGAAACATAATGGACACTACCTCTCAAAAGTACTACATGGAACAACCACTCCAACAAGGGTATGTCAGGGACGATAGACTCGAGAGAGGGGGGAGTGTTGAAGCTCAAGGTCAAGGACAAAGCATAGAAAATGCATCAAGAAGTGGACACAGAAGAAGAGAGAGCATGTACAGAGCTCCAAGAAGCACATGTCAATTTTCAGAAGAAATCCCTATAAAAATAGTGATTTTTATCCATAGAAACGATTGTAAATACCATTTACCATTTTTGCAACTCCATTTTGTTCAAGTTGAGGAGTCATCAAGCTTGAGGAGTATTAGAAGTATCATCCTACCAGTTTTCATAATTTTTAGACTCCGTTTGAGCCCTCAAATAAGCCCTCGAACCTATTTTTAGCTAGGTCGGACACTAGGTCTGGACAGGGCCAAAGCTAGTCAAAAAACTATAAAAAGAGCTAGAGAGCTCATTTTTTAGGTTAGCTTGTTGTAGATTTGAGCTTTGTAAGAGAGTTCTTTTGTAATCGAAGATCTTCCATTGTTCCACTGTTTGCTCTTACCTTGTGTGCATGTGTGTGTGTATGTGTGTGCATGCTTGTGTGCTTTCACTCACGCACTTGTGCCGTCACTTGCTCATGGTCTTCGTACCTGTCCTCATGTCTCCGCGGATTGGCATTTATGAGGTGAAACTCCTCACGTTGGTACTTTCATTATGCTAGAGTGACACAGTAGCAAAAGAACAATGAGTAACTTGTCACCACCTATCACTGATCCAATCAAAGATAATAGCAAATACACATGCTAAAAAAATGATAGCAATACATGCCAATACAATGGAGATACACCTCCCACTCAAGAATGAATCTTGCAAGATGGTCCAACCTATCACAAATAACCTGTGACCAAGTCCAAATGAATGGAGATAAGTAATGATTCGAAGCTATCTCACAAGCATAAATGATCTACTAGACCATCTATCTAGCATAAAAACCGATAAAATTTTGGGAGCATATCCTCTATAAAATGGACTCTAGAATGAAATAAACCATATGGGAATCATCATCCACATATGCCAAGAATCACACTAGCAAATAGATAACAAATCAATGACCACATGACCACATGCTAAAATAATAGCCAATCAAGGTGACAAACGGATGTGCAATTGAGGCTCCAATCTAGATCATGTACCTACATAAAAACAAGAATACAAGCACTAGCCAAGATCCAAAATCAACTCTCATAGAATGTGTGCAAACGACAAGCTAAGCCATATCCAAGTGGCATAAACAAGATAGAGACCACAATGCCAGTATACATCCACTAATAATGCTATGATCAAACTCATGATGATATAAACTTCAAAAAAGGTATATCACAATGTCATCTCATATGCCAAACATGTGACAAGATCATGCTCTACTCTCATACAAAGGAGCTACCACAATGATGATACATGGACAATGCCTTCAAGCTCTAAAAATAAGAGCTTGCACACCAAACAATCTCTCTCAAAGAAGTTTCACAACAAAATGAACCTCCAAAAGTAACTAGGCTTCTTATGGTGAAAATATGATGCTCTGTGTATTGCTATTTCAGAGATGATAACCTTTGAATTTGAAATTTTGTTCTTCAACAAACTTTAACAACTCTTTCTTGACTATGTAATGATATATAGAACACCTCAATCGGAGGTGTGTAGCTCAAGATGTATACAAAACAAGCATCTGCTATTTTTTTCACCTTCACTTGCAGCACTGTTGCTCTGTATTCTATAATTTTGACAACCAAACACTTAGAATTTGGACCTATCTTCTTCTTGAAATTATACCTTCTTTTTGAAATTATGATAGCAACTTGAATCGCTTCAATCCAACTTGTAAATCTCAAGTTATAGCCAAAAAATTATCCTACTATCCAAGTGGTTGTAGATTTGTCTTCTACATCAGTATGTGTTTTTCAAAATTTTGGCGACTTAGAACTCCAAGCTAGATTATGTGCCCTCCTATGAAGTTGTAGCTCTCTATACTTTAAAATGCACCAATCTCAGCTCTCTAGCTCGAGTGTTGGTCAAAATACTGAATAGATTTCAAGAAGTGCCAACTTGCACATTCACCTCTGATGACCTACGCTTCCATTGAAGCTTCTTGCACACCAGCCTTCAACAAGCTTGATACCAATGAAGGGCTTTGTTGTGTAGAACAAGAGGATCAAGGAGGAGATGGAGGGAGAGAGAGGAGAGACGTGCATAGATGTGTGGGAGCCTCAAAACCCACATAATGATCTCTATGAGGCAATGCTCTATAAATGATGTATATATATGAACATAGGGGTAAGATCACATGATATTTACATCCGAACAGACTGTTCTCAAAACTATGAGCAACAAAGTAGGCATGTATCTTTTCATACCAAGCATATGGTGCTTGCTTCAAACCATATAATGCTTTTTTAAACCTGTACACTTTGTTTTCATACCCTTTTTGCACAAAACAATGGGGCTGAATTACATACACTTCTTCATGTAAGCCACCATTGAGAAATGCAATTTTAATGTCCAATTGATGTGCATTCCAACCATGATGAGCTTCAAGTCCAAAAATGCTATGAATAATGGTCATTCAACATTTGGGAGCAAAGGTCTCATCAAAATCAATGCCTCTGACTTGAGCATAACCTTTGGCAAAGCTTAGCTTTATACCTATCAATTGTTCCATCAGGCATACGTTTCATCTTATATACCCATTTAGTACCAAATTTGGCCTTTTTGTTGGACACAAATCACATAAAGACCAAGTAGCATTCTAAATAAAGCATCATACTCAGATTGCATAGCAATCATCCGATTTTCAAAATGTGTGGTTCATCAAAAGAAACAGGCTCATTCTCATAAAAAAGACTAGAGGTAGCCATTGCATAACAATCTGATGCAAAGGAAGCACTATGAGAACTTGAACAGGTATGATCTGACAAAGATGTATCTAATTTGCTATCACTCAAAGTCTCCACCAACCATTTGGGCATAATTTTAGCCTCTTCTATGCTAGCCCTCTCATTGAAAAGTGTATCATGTAAATCTGCATAAAAAATGTAATGATCTACATCATCATGTGAAACTTGTGAAGGCTAAGAAATTGCCTCGTTTGGACCATCACCTGACTATCCACTTCTAGAAGAGGAAGCAAAGTTTCATATACATATTTAGAGCTAACTGAACTCTCCTTGGTACAAAAACAAAATCACGACTAACCAAAATGTGTTTAATCTGTGGATGATACAAATGATAGCATTTGCCTTCAGGATAGTATCTAAAGAAAAATATTTTTCACTACTTCTTCATGCACTGATACAACCAAAGACACACAGATGAGCAACAGATGGCTTGCGACCATGCCAAGCCTCATATGGAGTGATCCATTTTAGTGCTTTGGTTGGACACCTATTAAGTACATATGTTGCACACATAACAACATCAAGCTAGGAGGTATGTGGTAAATCTTGACTTTTGACCATACACCTTGCCATTTTTATAAGAGACATGTTCTTTCTTCTGTACACTAATGTTTTATTTTGTTGAAGAATCACTCACAAATTTGACATACAGACAGACAGAAAGATAAAGAAAGAAAAAGAGAAGCAGAATCAAAGTATTCAGAAAAACAAAGCCTTAGTGAAGGGACAAATTCACGACCGTTATGTACAGCGTAGAAACTTCCAGAATTAAAGTTTGTTAGAGTTTGTTACACCGGATCAAAACTGTATATAAAGAGAGACGAGAACAGAAAAGGCGTGAGAGACAGAGCACGAGTGTGTGTGAGAAGAGCGCGCAGTGTGAATAGAGCGCATATAGAAATCAAGAATAGGTTTAGAAGATGCCAGAGATCGCGTATGTAAAGATGAATAACAGAAACTTGAAATGTCAGGTATTCATCTGAGAGAGATGGTAAGAAGAAACTACTCAGTGTAGGAGAGTTTCTATAGCTTGAGCAATAAGAGGCCAAGCTAGTTTTGTACACATCTTCTCTAATAGAAAACACATGTTCAGGCGGAAGTTTTTTGCACGCATTCTTCGTATGTGAAGAAATCTGAGTATTTTTCATGTTACGGTATAAAGTTAGTTAACAATTACAGTCTTCTCAGTAAACGAATGTTTCGGTCAATTACAGTTGTCTCAGTAAACGTAATTTTTCGGTCAGTTACAGTTTTCTCAGTAAACGTGGTTTTCGGTAGAACAACGAAGTATATCTCGTAGAATAAATTAAAGTTTTGTATGAGAGATAGCTTATCTTATAGCTAGACATCTCTACTACCAGTTCATCAAAGATTTCGATGAAATGGATATGTACACACAGTACAAAGTCTAATCGGAAAGAGACATTATGAACCGGTGAAGTTTTTCCTTAAACTTCAGAAAGGGTTCATTCAGTGAAGGAAGTTCACGCATCACTTCCTTACTTCATGTATATTCACTTGAAGTAATTACAAATAGAATTGCGGTTGATTCCGGTAAGATTCTGGTATAATTACGGTGACAGTCCGGTGAAGTTCCAGTTGAATTTCAGTGAATTCAAAATACAGTCTTATATGTTTGAGTGGCAGTAACCTTGCTAAGCTACTGTTGATTATGGAGGTGTTCTAATATCACTCTAGCTTAGCATCTTTTCGATGGCGTGGCGAATTCCGCAGGCTTGACAAGGTTCAAGCCTTTGCCGTGTCGTCGCCAACAAGTGGTATCAGAGAAGAGTAACCACATCAGTGGTCTTAGAGCCGTGAGATCCAAGAAGTGGTATCAGAGAAAAAAGATTCTGAAGAGCAAAAAGATTCTCAAAGTGCAAACGGAAGTGAAGATACAAGAGAATTCGAAGAACCTTCATAAAGAAAGAAGAAATAAGAAGATTATGGCAGATCATGTTTCAATTGACAAATTGGACAGAGATAATTATCCCGCATGGGTAATGTGCATGGAAGCCTTACTTATGGGTAAGGACTTAATGATGTATGTGACCGGAGAAGAAAAGAAGCCGACTTTTGAAGACATTAGACAACCAAAGGAAGAAGAATTAGAAGCCTTGAAGCTGTGGCAGAAGAAAGATGTAACAGCAAGAGCTTACATTTATAATACCGTTACAGACCATCTACTACTGCACATTAGAGGTCTGGAGAAAGCGGAGGACATATGGAGTGCGTTGGAAGATCATTTCCAAAATACTATGAAAGCTAGGAAGGCTAGCTTATGGTCCGAATTCACAACGTTCAAAAAGAAGTCGAATCAAAGCATTAGTGACTATGTTACTAAGATGAAGGATCTAGCAGATAGTCTTGGATCCATAAATGAAGATATCGAAGATCACAGATTGATAGTGCAACTGCTCACAGGTTTGAGAGGAGATGAAAGGTGGAAACCTTTCGTATTCTCAACTGAACTTTCTTTAAATCATTTTGAACCAGATTTAAATCAGCTGATTGGTTTGATGCTCACATATGAGCAAGACCTGAAAGGAGATGCAGATAAAGGACAAAGTTCTGCAATGTACATGAAGAACAAGAAGAAAGGAGATAAAGGTAAGTCAAAAGATGAAGAAGAGTCAAGTTCTCAGGCTTATTATGCAAGAGGTAAAGGCACCGGCAGAGGAAGAGCAAGACGCTTTGGAAGAGGAAGAGGTAGTCAGAATATCAACAAGAAGGCGTGCTGGATTTGTGGATTAAGCAATCATCTGGCTCATGATTGTTGGCACAATCAACAAGGATCAAATCAAAATCAGAACAGTAATAACAGAGGCAGAAGCGAAAGATATCAGAGTAATTTTCAAAGAGGTAGACAGAATCAAAGAGGAGGCTATGGTAGAGGTGGAGCAAGAAGTTGGGGACAGAATCAATCCTACAACACCACCTACAACAACTACGCAAACGACACACAGAATGAAAGTCATACATCATTGATGATGAACTCAATCGACACATCAGATAACAAAGATCTAAAGTTATTTTACATTGATTCTGGATGTTCTAATCATTTGTCAGGAAATATAGAACTGATGTCAGAATTGGAAAAAGGTAGTTCCAGTCATACTGTTCAAACAGGTGACGAGACATAGTGTACATTCAATTGGAAAAGTGAAATGTAAGAGTGGAGCAGATTTGTTAACAAATGTTTTGTATGTTCCGACAATACCAAAAAATTTGATTAGCATGGGACAGATAGTTGAGAAAGGTTTTCAGGTCAGATTTACAAATGAAGGAGTATTTGTAGAAGATCCTGAGAATGGATATCATCAGATTGTCTCTTGTAAGAAAGAAGGTAGACTCTTTACTTTAAGAGTACAAGGGAACATTGGTCAAGCGTTGCTCACACATGGTGAAAAGGTGATTACAGAACTTGATCTTTGGCATAAGAGATTAGGTCATTTTAATGAAAAAGGAATTAAAGCTATGATTTCAAATCAGTCAGTACTGGGATTACCAAATGTACAGAACCAACATATGATTCATAAGTGCGAAGCATGTCAGATGGGAAAAGCCCACAGGTTACCTTTCCAGAAGAAAGGATTCAAACATGATGAAGTACTTGAACTCATTCATACAGATGTATGGGGTCCAACAAAAGAAGGATCAATCAGTGGCTCAAGGTACTATGTTTTATTCGTTGATGATGCTACAAGATGGATAACGTTATATGTTTTGAAGGAAAGATCAGAAGTATTTGAAACCTTCAAGCATTCTCATGCATATGTTGAAAGACTCATAGGTCGAAAGCTTAAGAGACTGAGGTCTGATGGAGGGGGAGAATACTTCTCCCGAGAGTTCAATGATTATCTTTGGAATGCAGGTATCAAGAGAGAAATAACCTGCAGATATACACCACAACAAAATGGTGTAGCAGAAAGAAGGAACCAAACTCTAGTTGACTTTGCACGAGCTATGCTAAAAGAAAAAGATTGTCCAAATTATCTTTGGGTTGAAGCTGTAAATATAGCTACATACTTGGTAAACAGATTACTGTGTACAACTTTAGATGGAATGACCCCTTATGAAGCTTGGTGGGGGAAGAAACCAACACTTGATCATTGCAAAGTGTTTGGATCAGTAGCTTATGCTTATGTACCATCACAACTCAGACATAAGCTTGAACCAAAAGCAGAGAAATATGTGTTCATCGGATATGATGAAAAGTAGATGGGCTACAGGTTATGGAGTCCTCTAACAAAACAGTTTACTGTTTCCAGAGATGTTACATTTGATGAACAGAAAAGTTGGTATGCAGATCAAAGTCATACAACGGAAGAATTCGAAGAAGAGGTAAGAAGAAAAGAGAAAGGAAAATCAATTGTGCAGGTGAATAGAGATGAAGACTACATGCAAGCAAGTACGTCCAGAAATGGATTAACAAGAAGGAATGAAGAAATTCCTATACTTGATGAAGAAGTGTATTTAGACACTTATGAGGAATGTGAACCAAGAAGGTCAAGCAAGACTAGAAGACAACCAGAAAGGTATTCCTATGATACTTCGTATATAACTCAGAAAAATTATGTTATATGGTCAAAGATGATGAAGAACCTCAGAACTATGATGAAGCTAAACGCAAGAAGCAATGGGAAGAAGCAATGGAAGAAGAGTTCAACTCACTAGAGGAGAACAAGACATGGGAACTTGTTCCTAAACCAAATGGTAAGAAAGTAATTGGAAATAAATGGGTTTACAAAGTTAAGAAACTTGCAGATGGAAGGATAGCCAGATACAAAGCTAGACTGGTTATCAAGGTCTATGCTCAAACGCGTGGCATAGATTATGATGAGACGTTTAGTCTGGTGGCAAGGATGTCAACCATAAGGACAGTGATTGCTATAGCAGCATCAAAAGGATGGAAGCCAAGTCAGCTAGATATAAAGAATGCATTTCTGAATGGATATATATCAGATGAAGTCTATATGGAACAACCTGAAGGGTTTGTAAGTTCCAGATATCCATATTTTGTTTGCAGATTAAGAAAAACACTTTACGGACTGAAGCAAGCTCCAAGAGCTTGGAATTACAGACTTGTGAAGTATCTCAATGAACTTGGATACCAAAGTTCGAAGGCAGATGCAAGTCTACTCATCAAAAGAACAGAAGAAGGTATGATCTACATTTGTATTTATGTAGATGACATTATAATCACAGGTACGTCAGATGAAGGAATTGAAGAAGTAAAGAGATTGCTTGAAAAGGAGTTTAAGATCAGTGATCTAGGAAAGTTATCATACTTTCTTGGAATGGAAATCACATACACACATCATGGTGTATATGTTACACAAGAAAGGTATCTCCTAAACTTACTGAAGAAGTTTAATATGGAGAATTGCGGAGAAGCTTCAACACCGCTTGAAGTAAATCATAAACTCAGCAAATATAGTGGTGCAGAGTTTAAAGATATGAGAAAGTATCAGTCGTTAGTGGGAAGTCTAATTTATGCTACACTAACACGACTGGATCTTAGTTATGTAGTGGGAGTTCTCTCACAGTTCATGCATTGTCCGAAGGATCAACATTGGGTTGCAGGACAGAGAGTTCTTAGATATATCAAAAGAACTATAAAGGAAGGATTATATTATCCTTTTACGTCAGATATAACGTTGAGAACATTCAGTGACTCAGACTGGGCAGGAAGTCAAGATGACAGAAGATCAACACATGGGTATATGATATACCTAGGAGATAAGCTAGTAAGCTGGTGTTCGAAGAAACAACACACAGTGGCTTTATCGTCAACAGAAGTAGAATATAAAGTACTTGTAGAAGCAACTAAAGAAGTGATATGGATGCAGACCCTGTTCAAAAGCATGGGTATTGATCAAGGTATACCTATCATACATGGAGATAATATGAGCTCGTTGTATCTTGCAGCAAATCCAGTATTTCATGCAAGAACAAAGCACATAGAAATTCAGTATCATTTCCTGAGGGAAAAGGTAATGGAGAAGGAGATAGAAATAATATACACTCCAACAAAAGATCAGATTGCAGATATTTTGACAAAGAGCTTGGATGGAACAAAGACAAGTAGATTCAAAGAAATGGCAGGAATAAAAGAAAGAAAAATATATGAAAAACAGGAAGAGTCAAATTAGTGATTGAGGGGGAGCTGTTGAAGAATCACTCACGAATTTGAAATATAGACAGACAGAAAGATAAAGAAAGAAAAAGAGAAGCAGAATCAAAGTATTCAGAAAAACAAAGCCTTAGTGAAGGGACAAATTCACGATCGTTATGTACATCATAGAAACTTCCAGAATTAAAGTTTGTTAGAGTTTGTTACACCGGATCAAAACTGTATATAAAGAGAGACGAGAACAGAAAAGGCATGAGAGACAGAGCACGAGTGTGCGTGAGAAGAGTGCGCAGTGCGAATAGAGCGCATATAGAAATCAAGAATAGGTTTAGAAGACACCAGAGATCGCGTATGTAAAGATGAATAACAGAAAGTTGAAATGTCAGGTATTCATTTGAGAGAGATGGTAAGAAGAAACTACTCAGTGTAGGAGAGTTTCTATAGCTTGAGCAAGAAGAGGCCAAGCTAGTTTCATCTTCTCTAATAGAAAACACATGTTCATGTGGAAGTTTTTTGCGCACATTCTTTATATGTGAAGAAATCTGAGTATTTTTCATATTACGGTATAAAGTTAGTTAACAGTTAGTCTTCTTAGTAAACAAATGTTTCGGTCAATTATAGTTGTCTCAGTAAACGTAATTTTTCGGTCACTTACAGTTTTCTTAGTAAACGTGTTTTCCGGTAGAACAATGAAGTATATCTCGTAGAATAAATTAAAGTTTTGTATGAGAGATAGCTTATCTTATAGCTAGACATCTCTACTATCAGTTCATCAAAGATTTCGGTGAAATGGATATGTACACAAAGTACAAAGTCTAACCGGAAAGAGACATTCTGAACCGGTGAAGTTTTTCCTTAAACTTCAGAAAGGGTTCATTCAGTGAAGGAAGTTCACGCATCACTTCCTTACTTCATGTATATTCACTTGAAGTAATTACAAATAGAATTGCGGTTGATTCCGGTAAGATTCCGGTATAATTACGATGTCAGTCTGGTGACAGTCCGATGAAGTTCCGGTTGAATTTCAGTGAAGTCAAAATACAGTCTTATATGTTTGAGTGGCAGTAACCTTGCTAAGCTATTGTTGATTATGGAGGTGTTCTAATATCGCTCTAGCTTAGCATCTTTTTGGTGGCGCGGCGAATTCGTAGGCTTGACAAGGTTCGAGCCTTTGCCGTGTCGTCACCGACATATTCCACGCTCAACCAGAAATGCATTAAAATCATAAGACATGTATTACCCCCCAATCAGAATGGAGGTTGCCCAAATTACATGCTAACATATTTCCAGCCATAACTAGAAATTTTTTGAAGCTCATAAAAACTTTGTACTTTTCTTTCGATGGATATACCCATGCATGCTTAGAGAAACCATCAATAAAAGCTACAAATCAAAGGTAGTTTCCAAAAGAAGGTATCTACATAGGATCACATATATTACTATGAACAAGCTGCAATTTATGAGGAACTCGAACTAAACCATATTTTGGGAAGGAGAAACACTACATCTTTCCCAAAATACAGCTTTCACAAACAGGCTTACAATGTGCCTCAAGTTTGGGCAAAGAGGACACCATTTGAGATTTCTATAAGCATAACAAACTAGCAAAATTCAGATGACCAACATGTGCATGCCAAAGCTGTTCTGAGATAGCCTAAGAATTTTGATCTACACATGCTGAATCATTCACAAATTTTGCATAGTCTATGAGCTTATAGAGTCTACAAAATAAAATTCCAGAAGCAATAATAATGTCGCCACTTGAAAGATCATGAATTGTACATCTATCATCAATAAATTGACAACCAAGCCAAACTTGGCTAATGTTGAAACTAACAATAATTTTTTCTTGATCCCTCACATATATAAAGCATCTGAAAATGTGAAACAACTTCCATGAGTAGCAGTCATAATGATCTTACCAACTCTCATTACATGATAAGAGAAGTTGTTAGCACATATGACAGTATTCACTGTACGAGCAGACTCAAGTGAACTGAAGAAAATGCACTATGAGGTAATATGTTTGGTTGTCCCACTATCAAAGTACCAGATATCTGAGTCCACTACAAACATACACTACTCATGAGAAAATGGGTTAGAGCTACAAAAAAATAGTAAATGTCCATTCTTCATTCTGAACAAGATTAGCAAACTCTGTTTTAAGTGTAGAGGCCTCTACAAGTACTATTCTTGCCTCTTTCTTCTTTGCCTCTTTTGTAGTCAGTTTAGGACAACTCGTTATGACATGATCATTTGCCTTACAATATTTGCAAAACTATTTTTGTTTTTCTGTTTTCTTCTCATCTTTGTCTTCCTTCTTTAAATGTGTAGCATTAGGAGATTTCTGCTTACTAGTAGATGAGCCCCATTTACCTTTGCCCTTCTAAATAGCTAAGAAAGCTTGATCTAAAACTCACATAATTGACTTGTTTTTCTTGGACTTAAGAAAAACTTTGATATGAATCTAGAAGACCATTCATAACAGTCTGCACAAGTGAACTATCTTGCAAGACTTCATCAAAAAAATCAACTGATCCTTCAAATCTTTGATCTTTGTCAAAAATCTATATATAAAATCTCCTTTATTCATATGCTCACTCTCCAAATATTTTTCAAGGTAAGCAACATGAGCCTCATTTGTTGCCTGGCATAAAGTTGTAGGTGTATCCCAAGGCATTCTTTGCTATCTTGTAGGAGCAAATGTGAGGGATAATGACACCTTTGATAGACAAAGCTACCAATGTGTGTGCCTCATCATCTCTACCGTACCTATGAAGTTGCTTTGCAATAGGTACAACATAAATCAAAGCATGAACATGAATTTAAAGATCATAATCTTCAATGCCATCTACATCACTTTCAATAACTGTATTTGTAGGTGTATTAGAATGTTTTTCAACACCTTTCACAATATTCCACATCCCTTTTGCCACCAATACATGTCACATCATATATTCCCACAATGGGGAATTAGTACCATCCAACTTATCCTCAACAACCAACATATGGAATACATCGTTGCTTTCAACCATGGCTAGTGACTAAATACCTTGATGTGGAAAATCAATTGTATCTCAAAAAGTTGAATAGAAACACCTGATCGATCTCTATCAAACCTTTAGAAGACCTTGAGGCACTTGTATTGGTGAACCGAAACGTATATATGTTTGGCACAAAAGGATGAAATTGGCTATGCAATCAATTATGTGATAGTGCATTCAGAGGCCAAAACAAGTTCATATCAAAATTTCAATGCCAGAAAGTGAAGTTGTTTTGAACTCCTAATCACCTCGAGTATGCTCACCAATTTTCATGCAATTTTGAGACTATGACCAAAGGGGTGTCCATGACGCCCTAGATGAAGTGGAAACTTTCTATGATACCAATTGTTGGAGTTCAAGGTCTGCAAAAGCACATGAACAACACAAGGAAGAAGAAGAAGCTTGAAGTACAACACAATATCTAATGTATTACCAAGTGAATGTAGAAAGATAAATGACCCGTTAGGGTTATATGCGTGTATACAAGTGATGATATATTTAGGTAGTGATGTGTGTGAACACTCTAGGACCATCGGGGCACTTTTTTCCCTCTTTAGGAGGTTTTTTTCCCCCGGTTTGTATATACACCTATTGCCCTAATGGGCAACTTATCTTTGTACATTCTAGTGGTAATACATTCAGTATGTGTGTTGTGCTCCAAGCTTCTTCTTCTTCCTTGTGTTGTTCACGTGCTTCTGCAGACGTCTAACTCCAACAAGTGGTATCAGAGTAGGTTGCTGCTTCATCTAGGGCATCCTCGACACCTCTCCGATTGCAGTCTCAGAATCGCATGAAATTTGGTGAGCATACTCAGGCTGTTTCAAAGATCAAAACAGCTTTGCTATGCAGTGCCAAAATCATGATCTCAGCTCGTTTTGGCTTTCAAACGCACCATTGTCGCACTTATGTAGGCTATTTTGTCTTTTTATGCCAAAGATATATACTAGTTTTGGTTTGCCAGTATACACATCTCGACATCTGTTATAGGTTTAGTAGAACTTGTCAGGGTAGTTCTGTTCAACTTTTTTAGATACAATCATTTTTCTACATCAAGGGATTTTAGTCAGTGGCCATGGCTGAAACCAGTGATGTATTTCATATGTTGGTTGTTCAGGATAAGTTGGATGGTACAAATTACCCATTGCGAGCTTATGTGATGCGTCATGTATTGGTCGCAAAGGACTATGGAATATTGTGCAGGGTGTTGAAAGACGTCCTATTACACCTGCAAATGTTTCTGTTGTACCCACTATAGAGAAAATTCGTTGGGATGGCAGAGATGCTATGCACATGCACTAATAGCTTTGTCTGTCAAACGTGCCATTATTCCCCACATTCGCTCTTGCAAAATAGCTAAGGATGTTTGGATACACTTACCACATTGTACCAGGCTAGGAATGAGTCTCGTGTTGCTTACCTCCGAAAAGAGTTGGAGAGTGAGCACATGAATGAAGGTGATTCTATGGACAATTTTCTAACAAAGGTCAAGGATTTGAAGGAATAGTTGATTTCTATAGATGAAGTCCTTCTTGATAGTTCACTTGTCCAGACTATCCTCAATGGTCTTCCGGAGTCATATCAGACTTTTGCTTTAGTCAGAACATGCCTATTATGCGTGTTGCAAATCAAGCTTTCATAGCTAGTCACAAGGGCAAAGGAAAATGGAGCTCCTCTACTAGTAAACAGAAATCTGCAAATGCTCCACATTCAAAGAAGGAAGACAAAGATGAGAAGAAATCAGAAAAGCAGAAATTGTTTTGCAAATACTGTAAAGCAAATGATCATGTCATTAAGCTATCCAAAACTAGTTGCTAAAGAGGCAAAGAAGAAAGAGGTTGGAATGGTTGTTGCAGAGGCCTCTACACCGAAAACAGAGTCGACTTTACCACATAGTTTTTGGCTTGAGGCTATCATGTGTGCAACATATGTACTTAACAGGTGTCCCACTAAAGCGCTACAGTCTATCACTCCATATGAGGCTTGGCATGGTTGCAAGCCATCTGTTGCTCATCTGCATGTTTTTTGTTGTTTGGCATATACATTAGTACCTGAACAACATCGCAGAAAATTGGATGATAAAGCAGTAAAATGTATTTTTGTTTGGTACAATTCTAAAAGCAAAGGCTATCATCTATATCATCCACATACTAAACACATTCTGGTTAGCTATGATGTTGCTTTTGTGGAAGATGCTATTTATCCTTACTTTCATGTACTAAGGAGACATCTCTTAGCTCCAAACACATGTATGATACTTTGCTACCTCTTTTTACAAGTGGACAGTCTAGTGCTAGTCCTAATGAGGCAACTTCTCAGCCTTTATAGGTTTCATGTGATGATGCAGATCATTCCATTTCTGATGCAGATTTACATGATGCACTTGTTGATGTGAGAGCTGATATTGAGTAGGCAAAAACTATACCAAAATGGATGGTGCATACTTTGCGTGACAACATCGATGCACCTATGTCATATCGTACTCGTTCAGGCTCTCATAGTGCCTCTTTTGCATCAGATTGTTATGCTATGGCTGCATCTTATCTCTTTGATGAGACTCAACCTGTTTTGTTTGATGAAGCACAAAATTCTAAACATTGGATGGTTGCAATACAATCTGAATATGATGTTACCATGAAAAATGATACCTGATCTTTATGTGACTTGCCTCCTGGCAAGAAGGCAATTAGCACTAAGTGGGTATACAAGCTGAAGCATAAACCTGATGGAACAGTTGATAGGTATAAGTCTAGGCTTGTTGCAAAGGGTTATGCGCAAGAAAGAGGCATTGATTTTGATGAAACCTTTGCTTCCACTTGCCGAATGACTATTGTTCGTAGCATCTGTGCACTTGCAGCTCATCATGGTTGGAACGTACATCAATTCGACATTAAAACAACATTTTTGAATGGTGACTTGCATGAAGAGGTGTATGTTTTTCGGCCCCATGGCTTTGTGCAAAAAGGGCATGAAAACCAGGTGTGCAGGTTAAATAAGGCATTATATGGTTTAAAGCAAGCACCACGTGCTTGGTATGAAAAGATACATGCCTATCTGATTGCACATGGTTTTGAAAACAATCCAACTGAAAGCATCTTATATGTTAAGTGTGCTAATGATGTGCCTCTAATCACTGTGGTGTATGTTGATGACATGCTGCTCATTGGTCCTCATGACATGCATATTGCTGATTTTCAGGCTGATTTGCATGCCTCATTTGAGATGTCTGATTTGGGGCATTTTATCACTATTTGGGCATTCAGTTTATGCAAGTTGATGGTGGAATGACTTTGTGTCAAATGAAATATATTGACACATTATTGCAGCGTTTTGTCCTTGAAGACCGTAAGCCTATTGCCACTCCTATAGAGACAGATTTACGATTGAGTCTTCATGATGCTAGAGATGCATTTGATGATGTTTTCTTTCAGCAGTCTGTTGGATGCTTGATTTACTTATGCATTAATCGGCTAGGATTCAGTTTTTTGTCTCACAGATGAGCAGGTTTATGCATTCCCTAGGTGTCAAGCATTGGCAGGTGGTTAAGCACATCTTTCGCTACTTGAGTGGTACACGACTACTTGGATTGTTTTATCCCAAGGGGAATCACTACCGCCAGATTTGCATGTTTTTTCTAACAGTGATTGGGCTGGTTGCTATGACACTCGTGTGTCCACCAGTGGTTTTTGCTTCATGTTTGGTAGCTCATGTATATCTTGGTTGAGAAAGAAGCAACCTACTATGGCCACTTCCACTTGTGAGGCTGAGTATAGGGCAGCCTTCACAACGGCTGTTGAGTGTGTGTGGCTCAGACGCCTTATGGCTGATTTGGATGTTGGTCAATCTTCTGCCACCACCATCTTCACTGACAGTCAGAGTGCATTGCCAGTTGCGAAGAACCCTGTGTTCCATGCTCACACTAAGCACATTGAGGTGCATTATCATTATGTCAGGGAGAGGTTCTTTGCTAAGGAGATCAGCTTGGCATATGTGCCCATGTAGGAGAACATTGCATACCTTTTTATGAAGGCTCTGCCTAGGGAGAAGTTTGAATCTTTCCGCAAAGCTTTGGGCTTACTTCCTTTTGTGGATTGATTCCACATAGATTGGAACTTCCTTATACATGAGTGCCAGCTCCTTGTTCACCACATCACTCATAGAGGGGATTTGTTTATATATTTAGGTAGTGATGTGTGTGAACACTCTAGGACCGTCGTGGCACTTTTTTCCCTCTTTAGGAGGTTTTTTTCTCCCCCCGGCTTGTATATACGCCTGCTGCCCTAACGGGAAACTTAACTTTATACATTCTAGTGGTAATACATTCATTTTTGTGTGTTGTGCTCCAAGCTTCTTCTTCTTCCTTATGCTGTTCATGTGCGTCCGCAGACGTCTAACTCCAACAACAAGATGGGGGTAAAAACCTCCTAAAGAGATACAAAAGTTCCCCAATGGCCCTAAGTGTGTCCATACACATCATTATCAAAAAATATCAACACTAATTGAGCTGATGACCTACATATGTACTCTTCCTTATCTCAGGACCCATATATTGTGCAAGTAAGAAGCAACCTACATTCCATCTTTCATCCATAGGGTCAAGTATTGAGCATCATGTTTTGTAGCATCTGAAGAGATCTTTCTTTGTTATCTAATATATTGTTGTTCTACCTCCACATATGTACTCTTCCTTATCTCAAGACCCATATATTGTGCAAGTAAGAAGCAACCTACATTCCATCTTTCATCCATAGGGTCAAGTATTGAGCATCATGTTTTGTAGCATCTGAAGAGATCTTTCTTTGTTATCTAATATTTGACATTGGTATTTTGTAGGATATTCATGCTTGCATCCACATCGAAAGTCAATTTGCTTTGACCATCGTCAAGAATCTAGTGTTCTGTGCTCGATCAAGAACATCGCAATCCAATACCACTTCATCTACAAAAAAATCTCATCCCAACATATTTCTTTGGAGCAATGTAGCTCTCATAAAAACATTGCAAACATGTTTACGAAGGCTTTACCTCATTTCCATTACAACATGTCACAGATAGTAAGCAAACCAACTCAAATCCATCATAGATTTCATGAGAGTTGCCACAACTCAAAATTGGTGAAGATTTTGAAGAATATAATAGCACCATTATGTGCATATTGTGCAAAACCCAAAGAAAGACTGTCTACATACCTTATTTTGACATTCAAAGACCTTCTTTTGCCTTGGTGATATAATCAATGACATCATCATTTGTAAGTGCATTACAACACATATATAAGGAGGGATTGACCACATAGATCCTCAGTCTCGTGGATGCCAGTCTTGAGAGCTCGAGGAGTCATGATCTCCAAGCAAGTACTTTCCAAGTTCCAATTCATGTTCTTGTCTTGCTCCTTGTTCTAGTCCTATCTAGTCTAGTTTCTAGACATCTAGTCTTATCATCTTATAATCTCATAGTATGGGATCTTGTCCAATTATTTCTTATATCTAGTTCATCTCTCAAGTGAGTTCTTGTAATTTGGATATCTTTTTTCACACCTACGATCTCGGGTTGTGGGATCCCTTGCATCCTATCTACTCCACTTATCCATACCTATCAATCTCGGGTTGTGGGACTTCTTTTAATATTCATTGATTCTTGTATTATTTCCCCTTGTGGACGATCTTGTAATAAGAAGTATAGTTTTGAAATCTTGTCCAGTCTAGTGAAAGGGCACAATCTAGTGCTCCCTTGACATGATGCTTGGTGGACCACTATGGCATTAGACCTCTCCAAAATGGAGCTATAAAGCAGGTGCTATAGAAAAATCCTATTTTCCCTTTTTCTATTACATCTATAATCGATTTCTATGAGTGCATCTCCATTTTATATTATTTTAGTTGTATTTGGGTGACATCTAGCTTCTTCTTATATTCAGACTCTTTCAAGGAGAATTATCCCACATGTGGTGTACTCTAGAGATTCTCCTCCAAATCTATATAAGGAGGATCTCTCCCCACTTTTTTACTTGATTAGAAGCTTGAGAGATCACCCCATGCTCTTGGCAAGCTCATTCTAGTCCATATGAGAGTCTTCCATTTCATGGTCTACTCACTCTTTTGAGTCACGTGAGTAAATGTTTTAGTTTTGCTTCTGCATGTGTACTTTTTATAATTGCTACATTGAAGATTTGAACATGTAAATAAATGTTCCTTCTTAAGATTTAGATGGTCCAAGTGAAGTTAGAGGATGTCCCGAGTAGTTTTCTCTACACCATCAATGGAACGTTCTTTACTCTCCCATCTATTGTTTGGGTTCTCCACCACATTAAAATCTCCAATCGAAATGGAAGGTGAGGAAGCACTAGTTTTCTCTACACCATCAATGGAACGTTCTTTACTCTCCCATCTATTGTTTAGGTTCTTCACCACATTAAAATCTCCAATCGAAATGGAAGGTGAGGAAGCACTGTGAGGCTGTTCCAACACTTCAAACTCTCTTCGGAGTAATTGGAAGCATAAAGGAGGAGAGAGGAGAGAAAGGACATGGTCCTATGAAAGAGGTCAAAAATCCATAGTTGTGGATGTCAACAATTGACTCCTCTAGCCATTGAAGCCAATGCGCACCCACTCCAGTGACCACTTCACCCTTGCCTCTATTGTCGTTAGTTAAAAGCCAAGAATAAGACAAAGATCTGCTTTTTCATCTATTGTCAAATTTCACCTCTTGGAGTCATATAAAGTCTAGGTTTATCATCATTATTCCATGGTTTATGTCTAAACCATGGAATAATGATGATAGCTATATTTAGTTCTATCAATTCTCTTACATGTCCCAGTTCGCTGGCCTAGTGGTTAGGCCTCTCGCCTCTTGAGGCGGGGGTGAGGGTTCAATCCCTGGCAGCAACATGTAAGAGACATGTAATCTGGAAAGATGTTGCATTGTGGCTGAGTGCCACCGTTTGTCTATCCTTGCGGTAGTGTTGACCGCCGTTTAACCCAATCATGTAAACCCCTGTTCTTGTGGGATAAGGGGGGTCCCATGGGTACTATGCCCTTCCTTGTAGAGTTGCAATTTCAAAGTTAAAATCCGGGGGAGTAAGCCTCGGCCGAACCTCCATTTAAAGAGAAAAAATTCTCTTACATTAAAAGAGACTATCTCGATTCCATGCATGTCGGTTCGGTTGGGTGGAACCTTTGCCTCTTGAGTGAAGCCTTGTTCTTCTCCAATTTCTTTTCGTTCTGTAACCTTTTCTTCAAGGAAAAGTCCTTAATTCGGTGAGCTTGGATTTCAAAGTGGAAACAAGCATGGGAAGACTCTTGAATTGTACAACCATATTTGATACTCTTTCTTCGAAATAAGAGAATTGTTTAGATAACAATTTGAGAAGAATATCTAAAATTTGTAATAGATAGGGTGCTACGTGAACATTTTCAAGTCATCTGCAGGGGGACATCGTCCTCGGGCTTGCGCAGCCTTGCTCGAGGGCTATGGCGTCTGCCTACATGATGCGGCCGTTATGCACTTCACATACCCTTTATCCGACCCCATACGGTGATCGAATATGTCGATGCGGCAGTCTACGCGTCAGGAAGGAATTGCTACGGCCGTCGTTAGTCGTTTCCTGCCCCGGGGATTGGAGCTTCCGTAACGACATTATTCTACTCACTGCGAAGCTCTCGCCTTCAATCCCCAGAATTCATGGGATCGCACGGAGTGACGTGGCAGGGTACTCTAATGCAGTAGCGGAGACGAATGTAGAATCGCAGCTTAGCAATCCTATCCTAGAAGCACAGTCCGTTTCTGGTACGAACTCTACCGAAGCCAATGGTGTTAGCGAGCCTGCTGACTCCTCGGCAGACCCAGGGCCTGAATTTGATTTTCAAGTATATGCCGCCAATACCATGGTTGGCTATGAACCTCCTCCCCCTCCTCGCATCCCGTTTGGTGGCCCTTTCGAGGACTACTATGATGAGTATGTGGGTGTAGATTATGTGCCCAAGCAGGAGAAACCTACGAGCAGCTTCCTCATGTTCCTGGAAAGCTTGAACCAGAAGAGAGCAGAAGAAGAGGCCAAATTAAGGGAGAAGGACCCTAGCAGACCTCCCTTTAATCCCACTCCAAACAAGCATCTTTTTGAAGGTAAACCGTTGTTCACGATTCCAAGACCGATTCAACCTGCACCAGTGCCGCGTGACTATGTGCCTCCTGATCCAGAGGTGGACTCAACTCCTAAGAGAATATTCTCCCCGTTGCCTCCTAAGGAAGAGAGGAGGAAATCAAAGAAGCCTGAAACCGACGCGGCGCCAGCAGAAGGGGTAGAAAGCGAGGTACCTGTAAGTGTAGCGAATGTTTCATCCTCAACAGTGGGTATTGCAGATACTGAGCAACGTCCCCTCGACAATTTCTCACCAGCTGACTCTGGGAGTCAACATCCGTCTTATGAGGACGAGAGCAAAGATAGAGCAGGGACAGAAAATACTCCAATGATTTCTTCTGTATCTATCAGTAGCTCTGCATCTGGCTCTACGAGCATTGACGATGACGAGCCAAGCTTCGATGGAAGAATTTTATCTCCTCAGTTGAGGTCTAGCGGACATACAGAAGGCTTACTTTCATCCACAGAACCCTTTTCTCCTGTAACGAAACCTTTTGAAGCACCTGCTGATATCACTGGTTCCTTGTCTTCACAAACTGTGTTGACTTCTTCAGAGCCCATTTCTTCTGCAAACAAGCCCACGGAAGAGAATAATTTGGCGATTTTAGAGGAGAACAGCCATGCTGAAGTCGAGGAAGTTATGTTACGGGAAATGCCTAAGGGTGAGAGAGAGTCATTCGAGTTCCAAGGCACGCCAACAGTGGAAGGTGCCCGTGAGAAGCTCTTTGATTTTGACATAAGGGACACAAAAGAAAGCAGGCCAGCTTTTTCTATCGGTTCCACACCACCACCCCTAGACAGGCCACTGTATGCCGTTAGTAGCAGCGAATCCAACTTTGTTTCACAAGTTGAATCGTATGGACCAAGCCCTTCCCTTGCGCAAGGTCAGTTTCCAACTAATCCTGGCAACTTAGCTTCTCAATCAACTGCTTTTGGTGCAAGTATGGAGGCCAGACAGATGCCTACACAAGCCGACGGAATATTTTGGGGTAGCCCCGAAGCAATGCCACTCACTTCTGAGTTCTATGAACCAAAAGATGGGGATATTGTCTTAGGTGTCATTACCCATGCCGATGAAGATGAACTGACTCTTGAAGTCGGAGCAAAGTTTCCTGCACTCATGACTATGAGAGATTTCCAACCATTTGCAGAAGTTGGTCCAGATGCGTTCTTTAAGATTCCTTCAGATAGTTCGGAAAGTGAAACTGCTGAAGATGTTATTCTTCCACCGGAGGGGAAAGTTTTCCTTGTGGAAGATGAAGCTGTCAACGATGGTGTTTTTAGAGGAGAGAATGTGTGCATTGGCACTATACTTGTTGCTGAAGTTCAGAGCAAGGCCTTGATGGAAGGGAGACCTGTCCTTTCTTGTAGAAGATTGGCAAGAAGCCTAAGTTTCATTCGTATTGAGCAGGTTTGTTAGTCTTTCTACCTGATATGCAAACTTCTGTGCTGTTTTCTTTAGTATGAATATGGTTATACCTGTTGGTAGACAACATGATTAATCTTGAAAATTCTTGGCTGTCTTCTGCAGTTATTATGTCTGTGCTTTTTATCTATCCATTCAGTTTCAGCTGTCCTTTTCCTTCATTGTTTTATTCCATGGATGTCTGCTTGATTGATATATTTTTCTGCAGTCATTGTGCTTCCTCATAGCTTGCCTATTCAATGAGATTCTAAGCTTAGATATCTCTGAAATTTCAAGAGATTAAAAACTTTTAGACTTTCTATGCAGTTATTGACTGTATAAGCTCATATTGTTTAGTGATTTTGGAGGAAGCATGCCAGTTGAATAGCCGGCTTAGTTTTGTCAAGGATAGTACATCTTTCTTTGCATGCTTGTATTCTCAAAGGGTGTGGCAACAAAACATAATACTGGTGGAATGAATGCAGTCAGAATATGTGTAGCAATATATTTATTTTTGTTTATTCCTCCATCTGTCTAAGATGTACCATTACGAGTCTGCATTCTACAAGTGATATTTTTTTTTTCAAAGTGCCTAAAATGAGATATGGAGAGAGTATGCCACATAAGTTCTCACAATGAGAGACCACTTTTTAATCCACACAAATGTTCACTAATGCTTTAAAGTTTATGTGTTAGGTCGACAAGGCAGAAAGGGTTAAGACACTGGGTCTTTTACATTCTTTTCAGATTCAAGGGAAGAATTGGGAGTGTATCCATGGACTTCATAGTGGGGTTACCATGTACCCAAAGGAAGCGGGATGCTATCCTAGTAGTGGTAGATAGATTGAGCAAGATGGCTCACTTCATACCCAGGCAGGAGACGATAGAAGCTCCACAAGTAGCGGAGCTATTTATCCAACATGTCTTCAGATTGCATGCGTTGCCAACATCCATAGTTTCAGATAGGGATGTAGATTCACAAGACACTTTTGGAAGTTTGTATTTGACAAACTAAAAGTGCCATTGAAAATGTGAAGTGGTGACCATCACCAGACACATGGTCATACGTGGTCATACCGAAAAGGTCAATCAAATTCTAGAGGACATGTTGAGAGCATATGTCTAAGAGGAAGATAGATTGGGATAGTTATTTGCCATTAGTAGAGTTTGCTTATAATAATAGACCTCATAAAGGAATGTCTCTTTTTGAGATGAATTATGTCCACTGCTCCCAATACTGTAAGAATGCCAAAGAAATATCCTAGTGCTTCGAAGTTCCTAGCAAATCTTCAAGCAAATTTAGAAATAGCTAAAGCCAAGATGCAGCAAGCAGTTGATAGGGCAAAAGAATATGTAGCAGTTGATAGGGCAAAAGAATATGTTGACAGGAAGAGATCTCCTAGAGTCTTTGAAGAAGGAGATAGAGTTTTTCTCCATGTGCGAGCTAGATCCACTTCACTATCCACAAGGAAGTGTACTAAGCTTTTACCAAGGTTTTGTGGATCTTGGAAGATAGTTAAAAAACTTAGTGATATTGCATACCAATTAGAACTTCTTCAAGATTGTAGAGTCCATTCACGTTTCATGTTAGTGTACTTTGAAAGTACATTTCCAGGGAGGATAATCTAATAGAGGGTATTGTTTCTTTGCAAGAGAGTGATAACACATATCATTCTCGAGATAGGATACTAGATCGGAGATAGAAACTATTGAGAAATCGTGTTATCCAAGAGTATCTAGTAATTTGGAGAGGATTACTGTTTACAAACTCTGCTCGGGAATCAGAAGCTCTAGTTCGCAAGTACTTTCTCTCATTGATCATTGAGGAAGCTCTAGTTCGCAAGTACTTTCTCAAATTGATCATTGAGGACAATGATCTTTAGAAGGGGGAGAGAGTGTTAGACATTGGTCTACAGAGACCATCTCGTGTATGTGGGATAAGGGATAGTCATAGCCAAGGTCCTTAGCTTGGGGGATATCCTAAGATATTCAATGGTAATGGGAATGAGTGTTGCATGGTGGCCACATGTCGACACTAGATCATTCTCGAGCATTGCTATTTTGAATGCAAGGGGATATAATGGATGGGAGGTGAGTGGCACACACATCAATTATGAGCCCTAAATTTCAAGCCTTGAGAGAGTTTTTAGGAGCTTCTAATATATATGGCTGTCCCAAAGGAAATATATATGTTGCAAACATAGTTGGTCAGGTACGATCCGTACGACATGTACGGTACGTAATAGTACGATGCCAGGTACATACTAATCATGAGGTACGAATCCCTACGATATTAGTACGAATTTTTTTTTCCATCTTTTCATGTACGTGGGAGTGTACACATATGAAGGGTACTTTTTGCCATGAATATGCATAATATTGTATCTATACATGAAGATAATTGTTCTCTAACTACCATACCTGCAAAACCAATGTATTTTCTTAATAAATTCAAGTCAAAATGGAAAATAAAATTTTTGGTACCAATTGGTACGAATACGTACAAGTACGTACGGTACGAGAGGTACGTACGAATCTACTCGTACTGGTACGAGTACCAACTATGGTTGCAAACGTACAATATGGTTGATTGTAAATCAATTTTTATGCCATTAGATCAGAACTTGAAGTTGGATGCTATTAGATGAAGCATTGGAAAATGCTACTATGTACAAGAGAATTGTAGGAAGTTTGATCAGTCTCACAATTATAAGGCTTGATCTAAGCTAGGCTCCCAAGAAACCACATTTTGGTGCTTTGAGATGCACTCTATGTTATGTAAGTGCTATTTTGGATTATGCATTGTTTTATGAAGTTGGTATAGAATTGAAAGTTCAATTATACACTGATGCAAATTGGATTGATAATGTTCCAAATAGAATATCTACTAGTGGTTTTCTATTTTCATTTGGAGTACTTCTGTGACATGGAGCACGAAGCAGCCTAATGTTACATGGAAAAGCAAGAAGTAACCCTCCGTTGGTTTGTCGAGTATAGTTGTCGAGTATAGTTGTCGAGTACACAGGCTTAGTATAGAGGTGTTGCAGTGGAGGCATATGAGGCATCATGGATTGAGATGCTACTTGTAGATCTACGTGTAGAAGTGCAAAAGCCTATTACCATTTATTATGATAATCTTAGCATAATACAATTAGCACGAAATATTACTTTCGTGCTAGAACAAAGCATATCGAGGTACATTATCACTTCATCACGGAGAAGGTACTTGCATGTGATATTGATCTTATGTATGTGAGGAAAAATAAGGAGGTTGTTGATACTTTCACTAGAGCACTTGGAGAAGAGAAGGTGAAGAAGATTCAAACGATGTTCAGATTACAAGACATGACATTGAGCTTGAGGGGGAGTGTTGAGATATCAAGTTCAACATGTGATGATCGAGGATGACACGTACCACTTTTCATTTCTTTGACGTATATAGTAGTTATGTTGGACGTTTTCCATAATTTCATTGGATTTACCGAGAGGGATGGCACATTTGTTTTCTTGACAACTCACTTGTTTGTGGACATTAGGGATTTTTTTATGTATTGCATTGGATATATTGTTGTATTAGGTCGTTACTATTGTACATTCTCTTTCTGTAATAGAAGTTGTTTTTTTTTCATTGCTTCAATGTGTGTGTGTGCTCCTCTCCTTGTGTATGAGAGTAGGAGAGCTCTCTTCTTTATCTTCTTCTCTTGATGCTAATGCCAATGGTGAAGAGATTGTGCTAGGTAACTTTTGAACTTATTCAAATGCTATGGCACTGATGTCAAACCCTTCATTTCTAATTGGAAGAAGGATATAAGAAGTGATATAAGTGACTCTTGTGTTCTTGTTTCAAATAGTCCTTCCAACTTTATCCATGGTTCTTCTCGTGCACTTTTGATGCCGGTAAGATGATGGATAAATTCCATTACTTAGGCTCATATCTATAGCTGACAAAGCTTTTATGTTTCTCGATAAAGCCTCTGCTCTTTGTCCTTGATCTCAAGGTAAAGTGGTAACCCCTCATGCTTGTGTAGCCCCTCTTGCTTGGGTACTTATGCACTAGATGTTGATGATGATGACGATGATGATGATGATGCACTTTGAGTTTGTTGAGCTTGGTTCATATATGTGGGAAACAATGTCAGAATAGTCAAAAACCCTAATTTTCAGTAGTTAGCCAATTTTTGGATACAAAACATCAAAAAATTTTATTAGGATATCAGATAGAGCTTGAAGGGAGCTTTCGTTTGATATATATCATTCAATCATCAGAGGTCAAGATCAAGAGAAAACCCTAATCCTAATTTCTGCGCAAAATGGGATTTTTACATATTTGGATACCTCTCAGCCTGTACATCAAGGAAAGCATTATCCCTCTCCTAACTAAACGCTAGATTATGAGATCCCTACCCAAATTAGTCTAAAAAGCTAAATTGGCGATAAAATTTTTCCATCGCAATTTTTTTGTTTTTCGCATGTTTTTTGTGCTTTTCGAACTAATTTCTCCTTGCTTTTGCTTTTACGTTAAACTCATCGCTTGGGGGCTACATAAGCTATATAATAAGAAGTCCTAGGTTGTTATGAGGTATCAATCAACACTCAAACGTTGAAGATCAAGCAAGGAGTGCTATACTTTGAGGTCCTCTACTTTTGGAGGAGTATTCTACCTTTGGTATAGTTTTGGAGGAGATTTTGACAACCAACCATCAACACCTAGCTGATTTACTGTGAATATCAAGTCTATATCTGTCTCTTACTTGTTAGGTCACTAGTTTCTAATTTAGGGTTTCTAAAACCCTAATTTCAAAATTAGGATTCATCATAAAACAGCTTTAAACTTATTCTCTATATTTTCACACACACGCACACTCTTCATACCTCTTAGGCACTTTATACACAAATTCTTGTATATAGTTTCCTTTATTTTGCCTAGATTTAGATTTTGTATCATCTACACACATTGTAATTTGATATTTATAATCAAACAATTTAGGTAAGCATTCTAGCTTACCGTTACACTTGAAAAGATTGTCTACTCTCTCTCTATCTCTCACTCATCATCTTTTTAGTATTAAGGTGTGTATGCTAAGGTTCATTTGTTGGAAGATCTTGTAAACCTGTGATTATTCTTACTAAGGCCCATCCCACTTCCAACATTTGGTATGAGAGCATAGTTGACTTACACCCTTAACAAGATGAGTGATTATGGACTTGAGAATGAAGACAAACTTGTAAGAATGTCTAACTATCCAATGTGGAGTTTTATGATGATGAATTTGTTAGTAACTAAGGACTTATGGAATATTGTTAGTGGCACTTATCCAAGGCCAAGACAAGTCGGAGAAGATGTTGCTTCATCTTCTAGAAGACGTTGCTTCATCTTCTAGAAGACGTGCTATTTCTGTTTCTCCTCAATAGGAGGTTAGTGAAGAAGAAGGAAGTACTTCATCATCCGGAGTTTGTGGTACTACTTCCAGATTACATCCTACAAAAGAGCAATCGAGATGGGATTCAAGGGATGCACAAGCACTTTCATATATTGCTATGGGAGTTGAGAGGCATATTATACCCCAAATCAGGTCATGGAGAACTTCTCGTCATGCTTGGTTGGAGTTAGAGAATCTCTACTAGAGCAGAAACCCTGCTAGGAAAGCTGATCTAAGGAGACAACTTGTCAATACAAGGATGAAAGTTGGTGAGTCAGTTCCGTCACATATTTTGAAGCTCAAAGACTTATGAGATCAATTACTCAATGTGAGTGAATATTTCAGATGAAGAGATGGTAAACACACTTCTAAGCTCACTTTCATCTACATATCATGCTTTTGTTACTTCTTTATCTCTCTCAACAAGGGATAGAGAACTTCAATTTGAAGAGTTGCAATTCTTGTTATTCAAGATAAAGATCATCAAAAGAGTATGGAAGAGAATGATGAAGCCATGTTATCATCATCAAAGGGGAAGAAGAAGAAGGAGACTACAAAGGAGGAGGAGAAGAGTCAACAAACTAAGAAGGAAAGTAAGTCATCTACTCCTAAACCTTCTACTTGTAACCTTAATGCTTCTTCTACACCCAAAGAAAAATTTGCTACTACATCCAATTCAAAGAAAGGAATTTTCCATCACTGTAAGATACCATGTCATTTCATAGCAGAATGCAAAACAAGGATTTTTAATGAAAAGAAGAAAACATTCGGCAATAATGCTGAAGGTGAGTCAAGACGTAAGTCTTCTAAGGAAGAATCTTCATGTGTTAGCTTTTGATCAGGAAGCATTAAATGCAATTTGTGATAATCCTTGGATTTTTGATTTAAGAGTCACTATACATATGACAGGTTGTCGAAAGGCATTTTCTTCTTTTACTAACTCTTTAGGGAGAAGAGTGATTATTGCAGATGTTCATGATTTGGATGTTGTACGTGTTGGAGAAGTGAACCTTAAATCCAGATTCCAAAGAAGGTGGAAATTTCATAATTTCTGATGTGTTTTATGTACCAGAAATGAAGAAGAATTTGCTCTCTATATGTACTTTCTTGTTTGATGGCTTTAAAGTCATTTTTAAGAAAGATTCATGTCAGATCCTCTCGCCTAATGAGGAGCATTGTCTACTTCAAGGTGAAAGGAGAAGTAGCATGTTTGTGACATCCAAAATTAGTCATGCTAATGTTGTTAGGTCTTCTACACCTAAGGAGAACATGAAGTTATGGCATGCTAGATTTGGTTATATGAGTTACACAGCTCTCAAGCACATCAAAGAACATGGTATGGTGAAGAGTTTCCCTACTCCTTCTCTACCATATGATGCAAAATCATGTGAAGGATGTCTTGAAAGAAAGCTTCACAAACTTCCTTTCAAGAAGCATGGGTATATCATGGCCACAAGGAAGTTGCAGATCATGCATTCAGACGTGAATGGTCCGATGAGAACATATTCTATTCAAAGTTTGAGGTATTTCGTTACTTTTATTGATGTTTTCTCAAGATAATATTGGATTTATGATCTTAAAGCAAAGTCAGAGATGTTTCCTATTTTCAA